>OZ022417.1:8235715-8707535 GCA_963989365.1 Rhimphoctona megacephalus
AATACGAAATGTATTTTTGTGGGTATATGAAAAATGTTAAATGTAGGTTGTTTCGATTAGTTTGAATGCTGTCGTATAATTATTGATATTTTAATAGTCGTATAACTGGTTGTTACAACGGTCCATTCCAATTTATGATAATTCTTGCGTAAATATATTAATGCACGGATTAATGTATACCAGCGATTTCCCTCTAGCATAATTGACATTTCGGACAGGAATAATATATCGG
Organism: Rhimphoctona megacephalus; assembly: GCA_963989365.1. Classification (NCBI taxonomy): domain Eukaryota; kingdom Metazoa; phylum Arthropoda; class Insecta; order Hymenoptera; family Ichneumonidae; genus Rhimphoctona; species Rhimphoctona megacephalus. The sequence goes on from OZ022417.1 coordinate 8,235,948, forward strand.
AGCACGGAAAATTGATTGATCATGAAATAACGCTTTTGCCTAAAATGTCAATCACCTTCCAAAATGCATGATGGATTATTATTATTTTTTTTTCTCTTTATTGACATATTTTACCCGTTAAATCTCCGGTAAAGCAGTTACCAATCAAATTATATTTAATGAGTCTATTATTTATTATTTTTTTTTTTTATTCGTCTGTTCGAATGCATTAAAACTTCAATTTCAATTACCTTCTGATTCTACATTGTTGTCACATTTCGTGATATTTTTGTCGAAAATGCCGATAAGTGATGAATTTATTTCTTGATCCTCGAAAAATTTCATTTATCAGTCACTCGATTTAATCGCTAAATATTTAAAGACCTGGCTTTTATTGTTATTACTATAAATAAATGTAAAATTAAGGTCTGAAAATGTACTTTGTAACTTTACGACTAAGGTGAAATAATTCTAGCTTCGCATGATTATATTTGCGGGAAAATATTACGATAAAAAATATCGTACCGTGTAAAAATATTCCCGCGATAAAGAATCTCGATTGCAACATACTTTACTAACTTTACACGTTTCTCTCTCTCTCTCTCTCTCTCTCTCTCTCTCTCTCTCTCTCTCTCTCTCTCTCTCTCTCTTTTTTTTTTAGTTTCTCTACGTGCCAGTAAAAATCACTAAATATTGCCTTACCTCGGTTTAATATTTGTTAGCCAATCAATACCAAAGGAGAGCTTAATTAATTGTCCAATTACACGTCTTGTGTATGTACATAAAAATAATTGCTACAAATATAAATGTAATATCGTCTTATCTATTTAAAAAAAAAATTATCTCTCGCTCTCTCAGCATTATAAATCCATTTTCATAATCACATTTTTGCTCGTACCTCGCATTTATAATGTGCATAATTATGTTAAACTCGCTTATATGTAATAAATCAATGTAAATGAAGTAGCACAATTCTCATTGGCTATCTTCTCTCTCTCTCTCTCTCTCTCTCTCTCTCTCTCTCTCTCTCTCTCTCTCTCTCTCTCTTCCCCTCTCTGCCTCTTTCCCTTCTTGTCTGCTATTTCTCTTGTTATTTGCAATAAGCCCCAACGAGAATTCGCATATTCGTTGTTTAACATTTTCACAAAATGCTATTAATTTTCTCTTCTGATTCCAACAATTCCTTTCCCCCACCAGCTTATTTCTTCTTACACTGTATTCACGTATTTGTTTCTCAATTTATACAAGGATTATACACGGCGATTAAAAAATGAAATAAGAAACAGAGGAGAAAGAGAGATGGAAAAAAGCCATTTCAGCCATATATATCTCGTTTATTTTCTCATTACGCAATGCGTACAAGTCGCACAAGCGTACAACACACACATTGTTCGATTAAACGTGCAAACAACAACGCGTTACATAAATCCTAACGACGAAATAATATTTTATGTTTACTCATCCCATGTAACTTTTGTTTAATCGTTATTTATCTTTATACTTTCGTGTATACTCTTTTGTTAACTTGTTTGTGAGAAAAATACGTACATTTTTCTATTGTAAAAAATAAAAAAAGAAGAAGAAACGGTACAGCGAGTCTCTCTTTTCACTCGTACGTGCACTCTCTTTTTCCATTCTACTTCCTTTTCTCGTCAAAGAAATTTCTTTCTTTTCTTTCTTTTGTCATCGTTCGTCCCGCCTTAATAAAATGCCCGACTTATATTCTTTATCACTTTGTCTTCATAAAAAAACAACAGACGATTTTTGTACCATTTTTATATGTATATATTTGGATACGTGTCAATGGTATACGAATAAAAAAAAAGAACAAAAAAAAGAAACTCGAGAGAATTGAATAGAACGACTGAACCAAATATACAATAAACCGTTATCGAATCTTTAGCTGGTACATTGCCAATGTAAGGGAAGAGGTCAATACTTCGATGGGATTTGGGCTGAAAGGATTGATTGGGAATACAAAGAAAAAAGGTGAAAGAAATGCCTCCTCTTGTTACCAATGTTTTATATAAGAGGAAAATGAGGTAACTGGTTTGAAGACGTCAAAACGGCGGATCTATTTCATCGAGTCGAAATATACTCGATTAATTGAGCTTTTATTAAACAGAAACTAAATTTTGCCATTATACGAAAAAAATAAGACCGCATTTTATTTTACGTATACAAAAATGTTGAATATAAAGCGAGAAGAAAAAAATGTTATTCACATACGTTTTAAAAACGTTCTAATTGTTCCTTAAATTCACTGCATTGCACCTTTTTTTCATGAACCGTTATTTTCTTTTGCGAAAAAAAACAACGAAGCTTTTAACGATCGTAATTAACGACGAGTAATGTAAAATTTAGTATATTGTTACCGTGCAATTATTAGTCGGAGAAAGATTTTTCAAACTGAAAGAAAAGTACCATTACGAGTGAACAAAATTGAAAATTCCTAATTTACTAGAAATACAATCTTCTACCTTGAATGGGTCTTCTTAAGAATTCATCGACTTGTATTATTTCGTTTGTACTCGGCTCGATGCCTCACACTATCGTAAACAAAGTTGGGCTGATTGCAAAAGCTTACGGAGTGGTTTACCCGGGTCAGTGAGGGTTGATGGAAATAAGAATGAGGGGGAAGGAAGGAAGGAAGAGAGAGAGAGAGAGAGAGAGAGAGAGAGAGAGAGAGAGAGAGAGAGAGAGAGAGAGAGAGAGAGAGAGAGAGAGAGAGAGAGAGAGAGAGAGAGAGAGAGATGAGAGAAACCGTGAAGGATGCTGATTTGGCGAGAGATGAAAGACTCGGTAGGAATGACTGAGAGAGAACGGGAGAAAAAGGGGTGAAGATGAGGGCGCCAGGGGTAACGTGTAATTTCCCGCAATTCTCGGCACGCCATTACCCAGCCATAAAGCTACAATAGCCCGATGGTTTGGTTTAACGGGTTTTCAAGGAGACAACTACGATGACGTATATATATATGAGACTTAAACTTTCTTCTATTTCATATACATGTGTGTGTATATATATATATATATATATTTCTGTATATGTACAAATTTGTATGTGTATGAACACAGCGTACTAAAAGCAAGGTAACATCGAATAGCCAAAGTGCAAAACGATCGTGCAAACTATCGGGTTATTTGAGAAGTAAAATGAAAAGGAACGAAAGAAAAGAAAAACAACTGTCGGAGAAGGAGAAGAAAAAAACATTGAAAGAGTCGTGAGAAAAAAAAACGTTCCACGGTATAACGACGTTAGCAAAACCTCACTTTATCTTGGCTAAATAGAAGAGGATACATTTTATGAACAGTCGAATGAAAGTTATTATGAAAAATCTTCTGTGGCTGCAATTTCAAATAATAGCGTAATGGTAGGTTTAAATTTATTTTTGGTTTTTTCTCTATTCAATGGTGGCACCACGCCTGCGAAGAAAAATATTGTAAAAAATAAATTATTTTAAATATGCGAGGAGAGCTCAATGAGGAGATGAACGTGTTTTTCTTTTTTTTTTTTCCTATTATTTGTTAAACAGTTTATAAAATACGAAATAAATTATAGTACGGCAATCGTGATCTTTCGAAAAGGTTGAAGAAAAGGAGGAGAAACAAAAATAAATTAAAAATGATGGAGCCAGCTTGAAAAACACTTGCGTCTGACGCACAACATTCTACTTGTCTGTTTAATCAGTAACCCGCTTCGCTACCATCTCGATATAAAATACTGCGATTCAACAGCGTTGTAAAACTGTGCGAACGCGAAATTCCGGATATGAGAAAGGAAGAAAAATCCGGAATAAGAGTGAAATAAAAAAAGAAATAAAAGTAAGGAAAAATGAAATAAGCATTGGGAGCAGCGGGAAGAGCGTAGAGAGATTAGGGGGGAAGTAGAAGGGCAAAGAGAAATTTTACATTCAAGAAAAAACACAAAATAGAAGTTTGAAAAGCAACGAGGACAGAGTGGTGGTAAAAGAGGCTGGGAAATTGGAGCCCAGCGAAAGGAGCAGGGAAAGGGGGCTGGACGGGGGAAACCATCTAAATAATATTTCCTCGCTGAAGTAAGTTGCCCGGGAGAGCTTGAGCACAAGTTTTAACGAGATGGAGGAACGAGTTTAGTTTTGCGGTTGTCGAGAGAAAAATGACATCTCTTGCCAACCCGATACACTCGTGCACCAGGTTTTTCTTACTCAACTTTTATCCCAAACTCTGGCCTCCACCCTGTCTCTATTCCTTCTTCTTTCTCTTCGTTTCTCCCTCTCCTCGCTCATTATCCATATATATATATATATATATATATATATATATATATATATATATATATATATATATAAATCTATAAAACGTACGCTCGAGCCTTTATTCATGTGGAGCAACAAAAAAAAAGATAATACATCAAGAGCTTGAATGGACGTTGTAGATATCAGGAAGTTTCCTACTGGATGGCACGAAATGAAAAAGAAACGCTTTTAGTTTCTCACGCTCGTGCGCGGCAGGGTCTTAGGGATGTTGGCACAAATTAATTTGCCGCACTCCCATCCTGTATTCCCTGATAACGATAATGGCTTACAGTGTACAATGTTTTATGTGCTGCACATAAATACATGTATAATTGTGTTTATATATATATATATATATATATATATATATATATATATTTATGCTATATGTGTGTATAATTGTGCGGCAGTCTGGCAAGGCTCTAAAATACCAATCTTAACATCAGCATCATTCTGAGCACAGGGATGAAGGTCTTCTCGTTATAGCTCTCGATAAGAGATTTTCTCCCCCACCGTTCGTGGGGGATCTTAACGAGGATTTTGTGTTATAGACTCACCGTATAATGATAATATAATTCTTGTTATACGAGGGAAAACTAAAAGAGAGGGGGAGATACGGAAAGGGATTTTCAACTTGTATTCAAGAGGTTTAGGTGCTCCTTCTTGGACTTTGATAAAATTGCCTTGGTTCTTCCTATACTTATTAGTACAATATTCTCACACTCCTCCTAATCTCCCTCTTGTCCTCTCTCACTCTCTTTCTCTGGTCTGTCACCCTCCCTTGATATTTTGTCTCCACGAAAACGACGAGAGCGCGAAGGAAAGGACGAGAAAACGGAAGAAAGTAGGAAGAAATACGATAACGTCCGGAATCCTCTTAACACAGCTGTACGACATCTTTTGTCACTCCCTCTAAACGCGTTATCTCCTTTGAAGCAACGAACCAGATGTCGTTTAGGTTTCCTCGAACTTTGGAAATTGCCATAATACTTGTTTCACTCTTTTTCTCTCTCTCTCTCTCTCTCTCTCTCTCTCTCTCTCTCTCTCTCTCTCTCTCTCTCTCACTCTCTCTCATTCTCTTGCGTCTTCTCGATTTTTCTATCATTAAAAAACGTGCCACACTCCGCCCTTTCAAATCATCGAAAATTTCATTTCTTTCGTGTCAGTTACATTTTTTAATATAATTTTTAAATAACTTATACGCAGCAGGAAACTTGGGTTAAAAATTACGAAATCAAGACTCAAAATTCGATAATAAATCATTTGTAAAATAACTACACAACCTGATTTATCGTCGTTCAAAAGAGAGAGAGAAAAAAAACAGTAAATCTGCCCTACTTCATTATCGTTTCTTACCATAAATTTTGTTGACCTTTTTTTCTGTAATCCACCAACGCCACGTAATTCAATAACGTATTCATGATTTGTCGAGACATTTCATTTTTTCCTCCGGGGTTTGAGGGGGGGGGGGGGGGGCTCCCCCCCCAATTTTCTACCTTTGATGGAAGGTCGGGATTTGTTTTTCTCTATTTTATCAGACGCTTGCGCAAATAATTCCAACGAGATATCCACCTATCAAGAGGTGTTTAACGCGCTGCCCTCGACGATAACGCTCCCAGATGATTTGTACCCGAGATTTATGAGTCGGACGCGCACCCACAAGACGCATATGTATGACTCATGCCTCATTTTGTTCCGTACTAAAAGTGAATTTTCTACACACACACACACACACACACACACACACACACAAAAATAAAATCTTGCTATTAATCCATCAGCTAATGCTCGATCACGCGCGTATATTTATATTATAAATATCGAGAGTGGTAAGAAAAAAAGAATGAAAAAAAGCTTATTATTCCGCTGCGGGATGAGAAACCGCGTCCATTAATTTTCGTTTCGTACCGCAAACGCTTCGTACTGTTTGCTCTATAGCTCGTTCATACCTAATATCATAGTATGTACGTTTACATGCGATATGTGTTTATTTATGTGTGTGTGTGTGTGTGTGTGTGTGTGTGTGTATATCTATCTGTGTATATATCGCTGTGGGGAATCAAACAATGGAAACATAAATTCCTTGATGATTATTCATCCATTCAATGTAGAGACGCGAGATAGCACGCGATTACGATCGAGTCATCGCGAAATTATTTAATCGCTTGTACAATAAGATCTCTTGTCTCTCTTTCTCTCTCTCTCTCTCTCGTTCTCCCCCGCTCGATCTCAGTCGTTCCATCTACATGTATTTCGTACGTCTTATTTCTATCATTCGTTTCTTAATGAGAAAAACGAAAAAAAACAATCTGATGGCTATGGTAGAATGCACACATCGGTTTTGTTGGTCGTCATAATTCATCGGAATTTTCCATCACGGAGACATGATTCACCAGGATTTAAAATTCCGAGCACAAAATAAATTGGCTACCCACGAGCGTTTCTCTTAAGAGTTTGCTTGCCATGGGCTGGGTTTTTTTTTTTTTTTTTTTTTCACGTGGTATAAAAGCCATGTTTGTGGTAGTAATGACAATGTTTGTGGTAGATCGAAAAGAGCGAGAGCTCAAAGACAGAGTAGGGAGACGTCGATCAATAGGTTACCCTTCTCCAGTTTTCCTTCAAAGGAAAATTCCTCATGCTATTAAATCCAATTTAAAAAACTTTTATTTCCTCTTCACTCTCCTATATCGTACGTCAACCCCCCTCCTCCCCCGCAACTCTCCTCACTTTCCTCTGTACCATCGCTGGCACACAACCTCACGAGCAATGCGGATCGATGTTGCTCCGGGGTTCTACAACAAAATTATTTTCTCCTCCTTCACTCACCACCCCCGCTTTACCTCCTCCGCGAAATAGCTTACTCTCTCTCTCTCTCTCTCTCTCTCTCTCTCTCTCTCTCTCTCTCTCTCTCTCTCTCTCTCTCTCTCTCTCTCTCCCCTCCCCCCCCTCACCCCTTTGAGCGACGAGAAAATCGTACAGGCATATATAACGGGATCGGACCGGGTACTACTCGGAATAAATTGTTAAAAGGATTTTGAACAATATATCTATCATACGCGTCGGTGAATTCACAGAGAGCCTCTCTCAATTTTTTGTTTCTTCCACTGCTTTTGTATTTCCTTTCTTTTCTATCTCTGTCTCTCTCTATCGCTGTCTTTCTGTCTCTTTCTTTCTTCGTCCCTACTGATCTTTGCCCCCTCTTCTTATCCCGTATCTCGAGAATCTAAATGTCTCTTCTTACCCTCGACTTTCGTTCTCATTTTTTTTTTTATTCCTGCGATCTTCTAATACCTCATATTGCTTTCCTCCGCCCCCGCACTACGTTGCTTATGATTTTTTCTCCCCTTTTTTGTCTCTCTCAAGAAAGGTTGATATTGATTTTGGAGAAGGGTCAAATGCAATTTGGAAGCAGAGGTAGAATTTGACACTTGCACCTTTTTCGTCATTTGTTCTATTTGAACTTAGTAATTTTATTGTAATCTTTGATTTTGTTACATTTTTTTTTACTTTACTTTAATATTGAAAGGAAAAGAAAATGGATTAACTTTTAAATTTTCTCAAAAATCTTGAAACGAAACGAATAATGTTGCTTCTTTTGAACCGATGTCATCATTTTTTAACAATTCAAAAATCATTTCGAATGGTTTCTATTCATGCTAGAAATTCGGAGCATCCTCCGCATGACAAAACTGGAAAAAAAAATATTTTTCTGATGAAATTAATCATTGAAACTAGATATAAAAGTATAAGAAGTTGACGAAACGATATATCGAAAGTATCAATATGATAAAATATCGATAATAAATAATAATTTTGTTATAATAAGTTGTCATAAATAATAATTGAATAAGTAATAATTTTATTCACTATACTATAATCCACTTTTTTTTGGCTGTCATATAAAATAATTAAAAAAATTCGTGAGTTAGATTAAAGTGTGTTAAAGGAGAAAATATTTCATATCTATTGCCACATAAAACTTTTTATTATGTTAGAAACACGTACATTGTAAAATCATGCCCTCTCGAAATTGATAATTACAAACTGAATACGTGAATTTCGAACTTGGGCTGATTTCTATCGAACAATATTGAAGGAGTGCCCGAGGCAATAGAATTCTTTGAATGGAATAACGCCATGAGGCACGTCTTAGAATTTCTGTTCGCTTGTATTTTTTCACGAAGTTCATTATCGTAGTACAATGTATCCAATTAACGAATAGGAGATGAAAAAAGAAAGAAAAAAAAACTCGGTACTCTAATAATACGTAAACATCATTTCAATGAATAAATGGGGGCTGTGATTCTTCCGTTGTTCTTTTCGGACAGATTTTTCTTCCATTCCCATCAATTCAATTTTGGGTTGCCGGTATCCTTGATTTTAGGAATGATTTTGTTCTTTCGAGTCACGAAGATTCACGATCATGGAAATTTGATCATTAAGACAAATCCGAGATAAAAATCGGCAGTTTTTATTTAGTTCTTCCTTTTTTTTTTTTAACTTAGTATGCACGGGCTGAAGGTGTACGAGCTGGTAATTAGGTAGGTACACAGTGCAGATTGAATCTGCGGCGTATACAATTTTCTAGGCACAAACACACACACGGATGTGTTCGTTAAATCTTTCGGAAGATCACTCAAGTTGAATAATTGCGTATTACAGGCTAATAAGTAAGAAACATGCGATAAAAAGTCTCTTCAATGTTCATCATCCGGTATTATAATGACGTCACGAGGAATAATATCATTTTATGGTTATTAGGTGACTGGATTTTAGCGATGCATTGTTCTCTCATTACACACTTGTTACAAAAACTTTGAGAAGAGAAAAACAAACATTTCACGTGAAAAACGCGAAGGACTTGGAATAATAATAATAATAATAATAATAATAATAATAATAATAATAATAATAATAATAATAATAATAATAATAATAATAATAATAATAATAATAATAATAATAATAATAATAATAATAATAATAATAACAATAACAATAGCAATAATAATAATAGTAATAATAGTAATAATAGGAATAATAGTAGTAATAATAATAATAGTAATAATAGTAAAAAGTAAGTGCGTTCCGAACACTTGCTGGTTTTGTCACTCCGGTGCACTATTAAATCGTAATTAAGGGAATTAGAAACGGGCCGGGCCAACTTGAATGACGCAAGTACAATCGGAAAAAAAATCAAGCCGACGAAGCTCAGATTTTAATGTTGAAACTTCGTCACAAAACACAAGGTCGAACGAAATTGAGCAATTAGTCCTATTTGGCTTACTTTTATTCTATTTATCTTGATTGCCAGATAAAAAGCCATTTGAAGATATTAACGAATCGAGTCTATAGACGTGCCAAGACTTTATTAACTCAGCTTTACGTCATTAAAATATATAATTAATTGAAGTAGACCTAATAGTCCCTGAAACAATTCATATTTATGAAGCATAATTAAACTGTCGATTATTCAATCTTCTGTAACAAAAAGATTAAGGAAGTTTTCATTCGTATGCGTTTATTCACATCACGTAATTGTCCCGTTTTTTTTTTTTTTTTTTTTTTTTTTTTTTTTTTTTTTTAATGTTGCAGACATTTCACACGCCGAGCTTTGGCGACGAAGACTTTGACATTCCGGCCATACATCCTCATCAACATCAACAGCATCAACAGCATCATCAACAGCAACAGCACGATCTTCACACTTATCAGTCTCAGGTAAGATTTTACAAAGTTTCCTCCAATTGCGACATCTCTTTATGCCTCTCTTCTTTCTTTATTTAATTTTCTCGTTTTTTATCTTCTATGATAATTCGAATATTCTTGCTCTACAATCTCCTTGACCTCGTTTATTTTTCTCGATTGTTCATCGTAATATGCAATTATGAAACTCAATGTGTAATAGGTCAGATCATTAGAGAGGATATTGAGAAAAAAGTCTCTTGAGGACGGTTCGCGTAACCCGAAAAAATAAAAAAAGAAGTTGCATATAATGCAGCTGGGGAACGCGGAAGTCGTTAAATCGCCTCGATACAACCCACGGATTCGTTTGTGACCTCGCTGTCAAGGGGGCGGAACCATTCATTATACCAATGGATATTAAAGAATTAAAAAGATTTCAGAGGAGCAAGCTGTATCAAGGATTTATAGGAGGAATATGAAAAACGCTTGGACTTGGAAAGCCATAAAATTTGCATATTTTTTGCATACCCCAACTTCGCTGTACTTGGGGAAAAAAAGAAATAAACAAATTTCTAACTTATTCACTCACTCGCCTCGTAAATATATTCTTCAGAGTCGCGATCATACAATTTTTTTCATACATAATTTAATTTCTCACGAGATATACTTGAAAAATATTAGAAAATGTCATTTTTTTTAATCGTTATGTTAATTGGTACGAAATTAAAAGTACCACAATTATTCAAATAACAGTTCTCTTACTCACAAATTTGAGGTTCGAATCGTGTGTCGAAATGAAACAATTATTCAACCACTTTGTAAAAGTATTTTTTTACGTAATTTTACTATATCCTGTCATAGATTTTTTGGTTTCTTTTTCGTTGCTTTATTTTTTTTCCTGCAACGTATACGAGCATACAAATAAAACTTGAAATGTTTGTTGAAATTTTTATGATATTACGACTACGGTAAGCAAACATGAGGAAGGAGAGAAAAAAACGAAATTCCACAGCTCTCTGTTGACTTTTCATACATTCTACTTTGCTGCATCATTTTACTGCAGTTGTACCGTGCAAGGTGGCTCGAAGGAAAAAAGAAAAAAATGAAAATTCATCTCATAGACATGCAAGACAATTCGTCTGGGATGTCTATCGATCTTCGTCATATCCGCTCGTTCTTTTTCGACTTTGTTCAACCGAATTGAACTTTTCTACTCCGTATTTCTCCCTCTCTCTTTTCTACTTTAGCCTCTTCAAATCTCTTTCTCTTGGCGATATTCTGCTTGTCTTGCGCATTGTTTTTTTCCCTCACCGTCGACGCTGTTTCCCGTCTATTTGCTCCAGTCAATCGGCAATCCCGTCTGATCCGCCAATATTAAATTTCACGGTATTTTCGTTCGTACGGAAATTCGTTGGAACTTTTTTTTTTTTCCTTTTTTCTTCATTTATCACATGATTGACGAGCACCGGAAAAGTATCGCGGACATGACAATTCCATTTTTCATTCGTTTCGATTTTTTTTTTTTACGGTAAATACTGCGATCTAGTTTTATGAAATCTGTTACGAATTCTTGCAATCTTCGCTACACTTTTTGTAGTCTCGTAAGTAACTGTAATAAATCATTTTTGGTTCTGACATGAACTGAAACGCACTGAATTCTGTCATAACTGAACAAATATTATCCATTAAACTAACTCTATTTTTAATACATTGATATTGATGTATTTTCGAAGGATATTGAAAAAAAATTAATCGCACCAATTTCATCAAAACAAAATTTATTAAAAGTACAATTTATTTATATTTTCAGATGATGCAGAATGCAGGCATGCAGCATTCTCCCGATGGGCTAAATTTGGATCCAGGCGGATATCAACAGCCAATTTATTTGCAACAAGAACATCCGATGCAGCCGATCAACGTCAGGTGAGTTGTTTTTCTTTATTTGTTTTTATTCGTTTATTATTTAGAGTTTTTCGCACTTTTTGTACTCTCAAAATTTATGTCTTTTTTTTTTATCGTACGTTCTTTAAAAAGTCGTTAAAAATTATACCTTTTAAAAGAATTGCATTTAAATACAATGCTATTGTGAAATTTATTTATTTTTTCGAATTTTAATTGTCTCAGTAATGAAATTAAAGACTAAAGAGAGATTAAATAATGAAGTTAATTAAATAAAAGCCTGTACATAGAATTTTTTTCATCTTTCGCCATTATTTCATCAGAATTCTCGTCTCCTGTAACTGTTATCTGCAACGAGAGCGTAACAATATTCAACAAAATATCCTCTTTTATTAAATTATTTCTTTATTCATTCACGAGAGGATTTTATTTGTGTAATTTATCATCGGGACAGCGTACGACAAAAGATTCACAACTCGTTTTTCTTAACTCGAGATGACAGTAGTTTTCACAAGGATAACGCAAACTCAGAGACTCCGATATGTTTCTCCTCTTCCTTTTTTTCCCTCATTTTTCATACGCTTTTTTTCTAATCCTCCCTTTTTTCTCCCGCTCTCTGTGTATAAATTCTCTCGATTATATCATATCAATCTGTTTCTTTCTCTCTCGGAAAGATCCACCACAGATTAGAGAACGCTAAGGAAAAGCGCAAGACGGAACAAAGGAAGATTAATGAGCGGATTCATTCGCCCCCCCCCCCCCTCCTCTCCTTTTCCCTCTCCTCTTTTGTGGCTTCGTTGGAATCTCTATTTTACTATTGTTCTCCGGGCGTGTTACCGCCAATAACCCTCCTGCTCCTCTATATGTAGTCAAATTTCTATAAGCTATGGGAATGGATATTTCCAACCATATATAATACGTTTATAATACACAAACACATGTGAAAGCTCGTGTATAAATTTACGAACATATTCGTATATATAAAAGCCTCGAAAAACGTTTTCTCCAACGAGGTTTCTCTCCATTCACGTACGCTCAACATTTGATCATCCCTCTTCATTCGTCTCTTTCAACCTCGTATTGCTCTCACGTTTTTTCTAAAAGAATTTATCATCAATCAAGAAAACTTCGATCTACGAGATTTTCGACGTTTCTTCGTTAAATGGATTTTTTTTCTCCGGTTTTTGTTTTTGTTTTTATTTTTTTTAACTTCTTTTTTTCGACTAAACGTAGCACGAAGAATATCTGGAAAAGTTTTCTCCGGTCCGAAGGGAATTTCGGAGAGAAAAAAGCCACGAAAAACTTTATTACTAGATTTATTATTTAATTATATATTTACAAGTTCTTCGATTAATTTAATTACTTCGAAAATTCAGCTCGACTCGTTCTTCTCGTTCTACACGAGATTATCTTACGAAAAATTTGTCGAATTGAAACGAAGCAAGAATAAAGGACGGAATTATGGGTCAATTGGATTTTGAACGAGAGATTTGTTTGTTCATCAGTAAAAATTGAGACTGAATGAACGAGAGGGTAGCTTTGTTTGTTGAGTGTGTTTGGCCTTGTTTACAACAGTCGTTTATTTTATTGTCCGGTGGGGTTAAAAACACGTCGCTTCGAACTCATTATCCGCACGACAAGCGTCAACGGATTTGCCGGTTGCGTGCATCACCGACAACCAACACTTTGCCGTCATGCTCGATTCTCCGTTTCTTTCTCTTTTCCTCTTTCTTCTTTTTCATTCTCGTGCCTGATTCTTGAGTCCTTTCGTTCTTTTGCGTTTGTCTTCTATTTTTGTCTTTCTTTTGTTTTCACCTTGCATTCTTGTACCAACGATTTTCTAGTTGCTGCCTTGTTTTCGTTTCTTGTTTCTCGTCATTCATTTCGTTGCTTCTTTTTTGTCTGCTTTTGTTATTCTCCTTTTTAACCTTCTCCCTTCCGCCCCCCCCCCCCTTTCTTTATTCTCATGTAATTGAAACTAGACTCGTTTAGTCACTTTCGTGTGTCACATAAATTAGAGCCAATTAGACTCTCCGAGGCTGGCAATACATGCTGAGTCATTTGATAGATTCGATCTGCTCTCACACGTGACACGGTATTCGCGTCAAACTTGTATTCTGAAAAAGGTAATGAACCTTAAAAGCATTCGATAGAGACACCCCATTTTTAATATCTCGAGCCTTTTTTGTTTCATTTGTTACGAGAAAATTCGTCTAACTAACGACTTACAATTAATTCGGGTTTTAAGTTTGTTTTAAGTCTTGAAGTTTAATCGTTTAATCGGAGAAAAACATAATTGATGAAATAAGTTCATTGAGATGTCACGAAAAATGATGATTGGTTTGAGAAATTAGGTAAAAATTTGGAGATTGCCAGCTCGTACATTTATTTTGATTTGTATGCTTTTTTTTTTTTTTTGTTATTATTCTCACGCATATAAATCTTTTCGGATACAAGAAGCCCGTAATTTTTTTTCAATCTTAAACGTTCTGTCACGAATAAATCGAATGAAAAAATAAAAACGGTTTTTTTCACGTCAACGAAATAACTCGATATCGTACGTGGTTGTTGTTGTTTTTTCTTTTTTTGTTTATTTTATTTTATTTATTTTTGAACCTCTCACGACAAAGGGGTATACGCCGGAGTTTCGGTCGCGAATGTCTCGGGGAAAAGGTGATGCGGGATGGGTGAAAGGCCCCGCGGGCAATTCGCGCGTTCCTCTCCGCGCCGTTGCGACCCCTGGGGACGGGGAGCGGGGAATAAATGTGGAAGAGGAGCTCCGGTGATGTAGAGTGGGCCGTAAATCCTCTAACGCTGACGCAGCTACGGCTATATCTCAAAAGTTATCCAATTTGTGTTAAAATAGCATTCAGCCGGGTTTCGAGGGGGGGGACGAAGAGAGGGAAAAGGAGAAGGAGGAACTCGACCTCTCTCGTACCAGGACTAAACTATACCGTATATGCACCTTTCTCTCTCTCTCCCCTTCTCTCTCTCTCTCTCTCTCTCTCTCTCTCTCTCTCTCTCTCTCTCTCTCTCCCCTTCTCTCTCTCTCTCTCTTTCCCTTTGCCTTTTGATTTTCTCTTCCATTCTTCTGCCCTCCGATCTCCAACCACAAATGTATGACATACCTCCTAAAATCTTCCTAACCTTCCATCATCCCAACTTCCCAATTTAGGGTTTTTAATCAAGCCTCAAATGTATGCAAATTGTGCCAGAGAAGATAATTAATACTTATTATTTATTAAGACTTATCTCGCATACCATAATTCCCCTGAATTGCCCTCGTCACTTATGTACTCCGATAACGATTTGTTGAAATATTCCTTCGTTTTCTATGCATAAAAGCAGTATGAGCTTATTGGAACATTATACTACACATCATTGTACGATGGAATTTTCAAATGTTGTTCGTCTCTTTCTGTTTTTATCGTTCTATCTGCAATGTGGATTTCATCCTGAATTTCGGTCTATCAAGGTCAATATAATTAACACCGAAGAACTGGATTTCGTTTATTTGCCATTGTAATCAGCAATAAATTGTTTATTCAAATGGGAAGACGATTTTTCTGATATTTTTTTTTGCTTCTTCATTTAATTTTGGGAGTTTTCGTTACAGTCCTGCTTACACAAGTCCCCAAGGCTCGTATTCGTCAATGAGCTCGACGGGTCAACAACACGGTGGTCAACAATTGTTGCTGCTCCAACAGCACTCGCAGCATCAACAACAGGCTCAACAACAGCAACAACAACAGCAGCAGGCTCAACAGCATCAACAACAAGTTCACATGCAACAACAACAACAACAACAACAACAGCAACAACAACACATGCAGTACATGCATTCGCAGCAACAACAACAGTTGCACTCACAACAACAACAGCAACAGCACGTACAATATCGAAGTCCAACGGGCGGCAGTCCACCGGCTATGCAACCAAATGCCATCCCTGAAAATAACAACACGACGACCAGCGAGGACAGCGATGACAGTACTCCGCATTCTGGAATGGTAAGAGTTTTTTTTTTTTTTTTACAATTATTTTTATTACTCACGACACAAAATCATCGTATGATCTTAACTGTAGAAGGCTACACTAGGGTGAAAAGTTACTTCGAGAAAAAATTGATCTTTCTGCCATTTTTTTGAAACTGTTTTTTGTTTACCTCAATTTTTATTAACCCTAGAATCCTAACGTTGGGTTATTCGTGTCCATGCCTTTCGGCATAGGACGCTTACATGTGTGCGATTTTTGCAAAAAATTATTGTTAAAAAATATATATTTTTTTTTCGGCACAGAAAAAATTTTATCATTCCGTTAAGGCGTTATATCTAGTTGTGCTCGGGAAAATTAAAGGATTTTCATGATTTTTTTAGCCATGTTAACATCGTTTTATTGAAATGCACTATACAGTATCAATTACTACAAATTTTGAGGTACTTGTATAAATTTTTTTATGAAAAAATTTTCGCTACTGGGGGAAGTATGGCCGTTGTCCTAAAATACTTTTTTTTAACATCACTAGCGGTGAGCATGATATCTCTGGAACGGGGCTTATTTGAAATGAAAAAAAAAAAAAAAAACCAAAAAAATTTCGTTAGTATAATAATGTACGCTCTTCATGAACGAAGGGTTTAGCAAAATTTTGATTAAAAAAAAAAAAACTCGTCGATTTTTCCGAAAAGTTCGATTTTTGAAGTTCCAAAAATGAGGTTTGTTGACCCCCAAAGAAATATAAATTTTGATCAAAATGAAAATTCCTTCGTTCACGAACACGCCATTATAATTAGAAACAACAAGCTCGTGAAAGATTCAAATCGATCGATTAAATTGCTTTCGGGAAATCGAGATAATCGCGTTTAAAGTCGTCGATCGCTGCGTTCGGAGACTCGCACTCTCAGGTAGCGCGCGTAAATGTATTCGTTCTAATGCTCAAATCCTTATAATATTTTGGGAAAACGTTCTTAAGATGATGTACTTTGAGAAAATGCAAAAAAAAAGAAATGTTCCATTTTTTTCAAGCCAACAACTCGATATAACCCCTTAAGGGTCCGTAGAAGACCCATGAATTTTTTCAGATTTTTTCGTACACTATAACACAGTGAAATAAGCGACCGGCACGAACGACCCACGTTGGAGTTTATTGGTGCTGAAAACTATGTTGGGGTTCTAAGGTTAACCTTTAGAGGACGGGAAATTTTCAGTGCAAATCGACCTCTTTCAAATCGTGTAATTCATGTATATAAATCGAATGTATAACTCAGGACGAGTCTCCGACCAAACAGGTGGCCCCTAAAGGGACCAGTTCCGTCCTCTAAAGGTTAATAAATGTTCAGCAAATGCCACTTTATCATAGGCTTATTATTTTCATTATCAAAAAAACGAAAGGATTGGTGTATAATTAGACCCTATTGTTGGATGCAGGAAACATTTCGTGTTAGAGAAATTATTGGGGTTGATATATACCCCAGTTTTGGGTTTGAGGGCAAAAAATTGATTGTAGAGTTCTGAGGTTATTTTATGTAATTCGAGATGCTTATTCGGAAATGATGAATGTCAAAGCATTCCTAGAAAAAGACAGAATGCAGTGGAAAAAAATAAGAACGTTTGAGAGCAATTCCAGAATCTCCAGAAATTTTCTAGATTGTTCCAGAACCTTCCAAAGAAAAAAAAAAATCTTTGAGAAAACTAGATTATTCGAGGAAATATTCCAAAAATTCCAGGAATTTAAAAAAAAAAATTTTCACGAATAAATACATTTTTTGAAAAGTTGTAAAACCTTCCAGATTGATGAATTTTTAAAATTTCTAGAAAAGTAAAAAAATACATAGCAAAGTTTAAATTTCTTCGAGAATATTCTCAAGGAATTTTTCTAGATTTTTTTTAAACCTACAAGAATTTTGCGAACTATCAGAATTAAAAATTTTCGATTAAAAAATAGACCAAAATTTGCACAACGTTTTGAAAACCGGACTACCGTGTCAGGCGGGTCAAATCACTAGTTAAATAAACAATTGACACATTTAATGATTATTTATAAATATAATACAACGTCTCGCTTTGTAAAAAAAGAACTTTTCAGAGGAAGCGAAAAACTGATTCTCTTCGCTTTTCATTGAGTCGCTTTTTTCTAAACTAGCTTAGACATTATAAAACCGGTTTCATACATACTTCTAATCCTGTATAATAATGTAAAAAAAGAATTTTAACCAGAAAAATGTGAATCGAGTTTTGTAGGTGCACTGACGATATAATATAATAATCGAAATGAATAATGAATTTTCATTATAATGTAACGGAGTATATAATAATAGAGACAAATAAGAAATATTTATATAATGTAATGTAAATTCGTTTCGAACAGAAAAATATTGACAATGAATGAGAAAAACCGTAGCCATGTATATTATCAAGCCAGTATGATTTAGTAGTAATAAAAAAACGATAAATCAAAATACTGAAAAAAAAAAAACATTTCGAGCACCATGTACAATGATCGAAGAGGCACGTTTTCTAATTTAAATAAAGTGCTGGCTCATGGTGCACGAATTTTTCAATATTCATCTCTTACCAATAGTGGAACACGCTCGTATTAATATTTCCATACAAATCCAATTAAGGCGACCTTAATTCACATACGTAGAGTATCGAATGTGGTGGAATCGTGGCAAAAATTAACATATTTATCCATGGATACGAAGGAATGAGAAAGAAAAGGGAGCGCATCGTAGTAGCAAGTGGAATCAGTGTTGCTGATTGGACGAAATCGTTTCAATTACACAGACCCCGCATTCGTGGATTACCCACGCAACACGTAATGATTCGATGAGGCGTAATGAAGGTTGTGACCTTATACTCGTAATGCATCCCCCAGATGTGCGTGCCTCGATGCGTCCTACACATTTAAAATTTACTTTCTTATTTACTTAATTGAAAAAAAATGTATACTCAAAGAATCAGTCGTACGATTTTTTTTCTTCTTTTTCTTCACATACTTCACGTTTTTTTTTTTTTTTTTTTTTTTTTTTTTTTTTTTTTTTTTTTTTTTTTTTTTTTTTTTTTTTTTTTTTTAACGAAAATCGTTCGATTAATTAGCTTCAACTTTGGCTACCGGTATGTTCGATCGACTTTCATCCTAGTGCAAACCACTTTCAGCAAACTAGGTCGCGACTTATTGTATATGCGAGAAAAAAATGAGAATGAAGTTCCAACAATTTTGTTTGATGGGTTCTCGTTTCTTTTTCTCTTTCCCTCTCGTCATATTTATTTTTCTAATTTCTTTCGCGAATATTCCGCGACTGCTAATCATAAAAATTTTGCGCCGACCTCTCGCTTCTTTTATTATTCATAAAAATATGGAGGTAATCATAAGAGTGTGGAAAAGAAGTAAAGTATGAGATGAAATGGCAAAAAAGAAGTGATTATGCTAATATATTGCCAGGTATAAACTCTCTTTTTCTTTCTTTCTTTATTTCTCTTGTGCTCACTCTTTCTTTACAATTTTCTCCGCAGCTTTATCTTCGATCAATCTTTGTAGCACTCCGATCTTCTTCGGAGAGCGTGTTAGTTGGTACATCGTACCTGAAATTGGTTCATAGAACCAGGAGAAATATAATATCATCACGATTCCACCATTCTAATTCTATATCGGAAAGTTATGGTAATTCAAGTGACGAGAGAGGATAAATCGAGTAATGGCAGACGACGGGAAGGAGAAGGAGAAGGAGGCAGGTCAGGAAAAACGAGCTGAAAAAAATAAAAATGAAAAACTTGTGGTGAATCGTGCAGAAGGAGAATGAGCAATCGAGTCGTGTTCTGTCCTGGTCGAATGATGGATGCTCACCAAGAGATCGAGGTCGAAACGTGTCGAGAACTCTCATTTTATTATATAGATATATTAATCGTGCATCGAAACGACAGAATATAGCTAGATTCTTGAAACGAAGCTGTGCCTCTAAAGGCACGAGTCTCAGGCACGATTAAACTTTTTTGTTTTCTTCATTAAAACAGGATAATTTAATGCAGATTTCGTACGAGACGTTTAATCGAATATTTATCACGTTTTATTGAGAGATTTAAATGCTATTTATTTTCCTGACAGCTTAGTAATTTGTTTGCTTACCATAATAATTCAATCGCCAATAATATTTCATTTTTTTCCATTATAATAGTGCTCGATAATTAATTACGTATAGAGATTTATATTTTCTTCGAGGTATTCAAGAAATGAATTTTTTACTCCATTTACGAAAAGATAAAATGTATGAAACGCAATGAAATTTTACAAGTTTCCATTGTATCAACTGTTTGCGAGATAAACCATTGCTACAAGAGAAAAAAATAGTCTATCCACAAAAATTCTTGTTAAGCAAAGAAAATTACAGTACCATTTACTTACCTTATTTTCTACCATTTTATTTTCTTTCAGTTGGCCGGCATAAAGCGACCATCCCCGGAGCCAGCAGACACTGTTAATAAAAACCAAAAGAAACCGAAGGCACAGAAGAAAAAGAAGAAGAGAGATCCCAACGAACCACAAAAGTGAGTATTTATATTCAAGAAATAAAAATATTTGAAAACAAATCTACATAAAATGTATATTTACGTCAAATGAAGAAGTTTCGTTTTAAAAAATATCAGTGAATGTGTACTTTAGAGTTGAGGTTAAAACAATACATTTATTGTTTATTAAGAACAATATATTTATTTACATTTGTTTGTCGATGAATGAATTATTCGACTATATCTAACGATGCTTTTATTCGTAAAATAATTTTAATAGAAGAGAAATCAAGGGAGGGCGAGAGGTTGAGAGAGGGAGAGTTAGAGATGGGAAACATTCTATTGTTTCGATTTAATGGAGTTACCGGGGCGAGGGAGAATTCTCTCCAAGTTATTACTCTTGTGAATTGGCAATTACCGTTATTGTTGCAAACCCGTAAATGTAGGACATGGGTCCAGCTGCAGGAACAAGCGGGCGCATTACTATCGTGGAAATAGCTGCTATACACTACTACCAATTCTCTCTCATATCTATATCTACGTATACATACAAATATATACACAAATATAAATATACGTTACACACTCAAGCGAGAATGCAGAATTTCGAAACTATTCCGTTCCTCTGCGTACACACACCGTACGTAGGATTTTTCGTCTCGAATAAGCAATTAATTGCACATGAATTATTTTGCGTTTCCCTTGAACGTATTGAGGCAAAAAATTTATAAAATTATTGGAAAAATATTTTTTTCGAGCTTATTTTAAAATGAGAATAAAAAGTAATGGGTTAATATTGTTTCGAAGACTGACAATTATTCTTTGACCTTTTTTTCGATTACATTGTCCATACTTTTCTTATGAAAATTAGTAAACAGAAAAAAAACCTTTTTCTTAAAAAAAATTAATTTTTATCGAACGTTGTGATCGTAGAAACTAAGTATTTTATTGAACTAGAAAAAATATAAATTATTTTTGAATAATCGGCATTTTGTTGAATTGAGACGAACCAGTTTTATCATTTGTATAGTAGAATTAGCAATCAACATCATTTCACCATATAATCTCATTGAAAATTGACACAGAAACTTATACAATTGAGAAAAATAGAAAAGAACTCGAGGTGTGATATAAAATGAATGAATGAATGATTTATTCATTATTATTTTTATTATTCTTGTTATTGTTGTTGTTGTTGTTGTTGTTGTTGTTGTTATTATTATTATTATTGTTATTATTGTTATTATTATGAGGTGTGATATAAAATGAATGAAGCTATTTGAACCAAAAGCTTTGATGATTAAATACAATCCTCTTGTTTTTGGTTCGTGATAGGTGAGTGTGAAAGAGATTGGTGAAACGAGATACCGGAATGTCAATGGAAAAGGTCAACATTGTACGCGCATCGCGTTCGATTGGACTCGTCTAATCTATTTTTTTCATCCTTTCGTTTCTTTCGTTTCTCTCTTTTTTTTTATTGCCTCGGCATTAATCACTCTTTCATTCATTTTCGTAATATTTTTTCTTCTTTTTCACTTTGCACGTGAGAACAAAAAAAAATTAATCACACAAAAAGTTGCTCGGTCATTCGAGCGTGAGTCATTTTCGCTGGTATAATGGAAATTTTTATCTTGACGATGAGACAATTGTTTCGTGCCGTGAATATATATATTTAAAAAAAAACTCAAAGAAAAAGAAAAAAACGTTTTTCCTAGGACAAAGAGGAGGCGCAGAGCGAAGGGGTGTTGAGAAAAGGAGGTAAAAAGTCAATGAACGAGAATCGGAGCACCGCGAGGTTAATAAACGTCGTTGCTTCGTCGATAGAGCTTTGAGACGAAGAAGAAGAAAAAGGAAAGGAAAAAAGAGAAAAAAAATATTAAATGCCAGTGGTGATAAGGAACACGAAGCGTTTGGCGTTTATTTGCCTCGAACTCCGACTGTATGTGGTTAAAATCGATGAGGGGAACAAACATATCGAGTTATGTATCTGCAAATGTAGTTTGTGAACACTCGGATATTTTATCACTACAACAAAAAAAAATGGAATTTCCACATAAAACGAGGCATAAAATCTATGGCTAATGAACAAACTTTATGGATCCATTAAAATTAATTGAAAATTCTTAATTGTATAAATGAATGGATTTAAAAAAATTCTTATTTCTTTATCTTTACAGACCAGTCTCGGCTTACGCGCTCTTCTTCAGGGACACACAAGCAGCTATCAAGGGACAAAACCCTAATGCAAGCTTTGGCGAAGTATCGAAAATCGTAGCGTCCATGTGGGACGCTCTCGACACTGAACACAAAAACGTAAGACAACAATTAATAAATTATACTTTTCGTTCGTTGACTAATTTTTCAATCATCATAATCTCACTAATAACACGAACATCGTCTGCGAAACTGTTAGATAACATCTCGTGGAAAGCCTTAAATCGGATTTAAATCTAATTATAAACTCGAGTACGTATTCAATTAGTTGACAAAGATTCGATTATCGTGAGGATTATCTTCCCATGCATAAAACGGGGATCGGCTCTCGGTTATTCAATCCAGCTGTTTCAATCAAAATCCTAACAAAGCGATTGTCATTAATCCATTTAGTCTTTTAGCCTTAATTGATTTTACTTCATTTATTTATTCATACGGTCCTATGAATACAGGCTTGGAAAATTACTTCTTCAGTCGTAATTAAGTTAAGTCCTTCATCAATTACGTTTCTCTCGACAATTCGCATTCTTCAGAATTTTTTTTTGTTTGTATGTTTATTCCAAAAAATTATCAGTCTATGTACTTGAAATTCTAGCTTCAATTATTTTTTTCACATTTTTGTAATTGTCATGATAAAATTCTAGTTAATATAATTTTTGAGATGCATGTATTGAAAAATCATTGCAGAATTTTAGAAACTACTAGAGAAAAAAACAGAATGCAGTAGACCAGTTTACAACATTCACGAACATGTGCCAAAATCTGAAGAAATATTCTAGATCATTCGGGAACTTTTTGAAAAAGAATCAAATGTTTATTGGGAAATAGATTTTTTTTTCCAGAATTAAACGAATTTTCTAGAATATTGTGGAACCTTCGAGATCGATTAGTTCTCGAAATTTTTGGAAAAATAAATTATAGATATCAAAATGTTAAAGGTACAAAAATACTCCAAAATCAAGAAATTTTCTTAAATTTTTTTTCCAAACATGAACGAATTTTTCGTACGATTATAAAATTATGAAAGTTTTTGGTTATTTTATGTTGAAGAGTAGGAAAAAATTGGACACAATTTAAAAAACCGAACTGTCGTGAAACAAGTGAAATTACTAGTTGGAGTAAAAAATAAATTTCCCCTAAAAATGTTGTCGCGATTCTTAACGAGTAATCAATAATAATGTACGACCTCGAAAATTTTCAAACGTAATATAAAATCCGGCTGCTGGCGAGGTCGAAAAAAAAAAGCATTTCATGACTATCTCAACGCCGGTAAATCCGTGATAAAATATTCGAAATGCATAGCACTAAAAGTGAGAATGTTTAATGTACTCGAGACGGAATATGTATAGTTTGCGATATAAAACGAGTGAAAATCGTGAGGAGAGAAGGCGATAATAACTTTAGGCATTAATAATTGGTAATTAGATCCGGTAGAGTTACGATCGATCGTATAAACTTTGAAGGAGTATAAATGTGTGAATGCAATGCTTGTGTATGTGCAAACCTCCGCATATGATTATTCATTTGTCGTTGATGTGTGTATGTACACGTTTCAATCATAGTTAGCGATAAGTTGACTGTTTCAGACTCCTCGTTCTCGTTTTGACAAACTTTGTGCCATATACGATGTATAAATGCTCTAATAATAACAACAACTCTTCCAATTAATTTGTCCATTGATTCGACACACTGTTTGAATAAAATATCACGACGTAATAACTTGCCAAATTGTTATGGTTGATTTACGAAAATTAATTGGATCACGCTCTTATTACTTTTTTCCACTCGGCCCCTCCTCCGCCACCGTGCCTCTCTTTCTATACCTAGCGAAAACATTTTTTTTTGTTTTTTTCTCGTTTTTTATCGTCATTCGCGTTGGCAGCAATCTCGATTTCATATGAATTCGCGTGCTGGCAAATTATCGAAGGGATAGCGCGAGGGCAAGATAGTTTAGGCCAATGGAGGGACGAAGGCGGCTGAGTAATTTCCAAGCGGTGTGTATACTCTGAAACTCAAATTTAACTGTGTTGTATGTTGAGTCTGCGAGAGAGAGAGAGAGGGAGAGAGAGAGAGAGAGAGAGAGAGAGAGAGAGAGAGAGAGAGAGAGAGAGAGAGAGAGAGAGAGAGAGAGCAGAAGCTCGTAACTGTAGATGGAATCTTGATTAAATTCACCGTTTCAGTTATTCCGAGGGGCGTGTGAGGGAGGGAGGTAACACAAGAGAGGGAAGTTTGTGTATCCGGGTGGAATTCTCGGCTTGCGTTGATATCGCCCTCAAAAAGTGAAGGAAAATCTTGGCAATAAAATAACAAGTGAACTAAACGTACTTGATATACAACTTTGAATAAAAATAAATGAATATATAGAATTTTCGAAATGACATTATACAATTCGTTGAATATTTTCGTAACCTAAGAACGACGATATATATTTGAAACTTCAGTTAAATAAGGAAAATTGTACAAATGCCAATTGATTTTTTCTTCGAAATAAATCGTTGCGATATTTTTAAGAAAACATTTGTAAAAAGATTATAATATTATGGAACGTTAAAAAATACTTGATTGTTTGGTTTATTAGTTTAATTTTTTTTTCTCGCTTTCGGAAGATCGTTTGAACTTTACGAGCACATGATTTTTCACTGTGTATTTTATTCCTCTTAGTTCTTTTATTTTATTCATTAAACCACAGAGAGATAACTAGTTAAGGGTGAGATAAAAGTCGCTCCGTAATCAATGATCAATTTCCGGTCCCTCGAGAAACGACGCCTTGTTCCCGTATAACAGACATTTGTCAAGATCGGAATGAGGATAACGAAAAACTCGTCTTTCGTCTGGTTCTACGAGTTTATCTGGAGCTTTTCTTTCCTTCGTTAGATTTTTTTCTCGCTTTCGTTTCCCTCTCGCTCCTCCTCCCCATTCTTGTCATTCTTTTTTTTTTTTCTCTTAAAAACGTCGTTTGATCGTGGTTCATGGGTGAGGCCCTCGTAATAATTCACCCGGAGATAAAATGAGTGAGATAAAAAAACGAGGAACAGCAAAAGAGAGAAATAAGAGTAAGAGAGAGAGAGAGGGGGAGAGAGAGGGAGAGGGAGGGAGGGAGGGAGAGAGAGGGGGGTGGGAGGGAGGGAGGGAGGGGGGGGGGAGAGAGAGAGAGAGAGAGAGAGAGAGAGAGAGAGAGAGAGGCAGGAAGGGAGGGAGAGGGAGAGAGAGAGATAAATATAGTTAGGAATATAACGACGAAATTCTCTCTATGAGGCATCATTAAGTATATTTGAAACTGTAGCAGCGTTTCGCGATCAACAATTCGTGACATTTTATTCAAAGCATTCGTTACCTTCGCAACGTTGATCACATTCTTCGACCTATCCTTTACAAGTTGTCTACTTGTTTTATTATTTACCTTGGTCGTTATGCAGCTCGTACAATCATTATTTTATGGTCGTATTTTTATGCATTCTTATTTCTTTTTTTCCATTTCGTGAAGCACGAAATTTGCACAAAAAATAATAAGTATGTTTCAAGCAGTCACAAATTTTTTTATACAAACAAATCAATCAATTCTGTATCCAATTAATGTTTAATATTGCTTCCCATATCAATTGTTTGTGAATTACTTGTCGAAATATTTCACAGATTGTTAATTTGTAAATAAATTATTGAATGAAATTTTGAATTGTGAACAACTCGTTTCTTGAAATTTTCAAAAAATATCGAACGTCAAAGAGACGAAAACAGACATGTATTTTTGTACATATTGACGAAAGCATATGAGAAAAATATAGACGAGAGTGATGTACAAATGAAATATTAATGATTTGGTACTGAATAGAGTATTTAATTGCAGCAGAAACCAAGTCTCCGATAATATTCGTAAGGCTCTTTCGCTCTTCTTGTTGTATTATAGGGAAAAGAGAGGATGATGAGAAAAAGATGAACAAGGGGAAGCTCAGGGATTGTCATTGTATCAGAGAGTAAAAGGTAGAGGGATGTATAAACTATAGAGCCCTTTGGAGTCACACAGCCGAGTAATATGTATGCAGTTCCACTCGAGTTATTTCATTGCAGTCAAACTCTCTCTCTCTCTCCCTCCCCCCCCCTCTCTCTCTTTTTCTTTCTTTACTTCCTTCCTTCCGTCCCTCTTCGTCCCTCTGGGTCTTTTCCACCCTGTCAAATCCCATTCTACTCATTTTGTTGCTTCTCCAAACCATCCTCGACACTCATGCCTGCTGAAACCTTCGGTCGTTATTATGATAAATATACATGCTACATTCGTATTCTTGCCAACGAAGAATGCGTTAACTCAAGCATGTGGAAAAGCGATGGAAGGGAGGCGGAATGATTATCATTCGTGCTATGATCGGAGCATTGGCATTTTTTTTTTTTTTTCGTTATTTATTTTTCATCATCGTGTAACAGGATGTCGTGAAATAATATACATTGTAATTTAACCCTAGAACCCCAACGTTGAGTCATTCGTATTCATGCCTTTTGGCGTAGGGCGCTTACATGTGTGCGATTTTTGCAAAAAATGATTATTAAAAAATGTTTTTTTTTTCGGCACCGAAAAATTTTTATCATTCAGTTTAGGGTACAAAGAAAACTCATGAATTTCTTCAGATTTTTTCCTACACTATAACATAGTCAAATAAACGACCGGCACGAACGACCCACGTTCGGGTTTATTGGTAATGAAAAGTACGTTGCGGTTCTAAGGTTAAGATCTCATCTTTATACACAACTTTTAAATTCATAGTTATTAACGATGGATTAATTATTATTACACAAAAGGTTTTTTTTTTTTTTTCAATAATCCAATCTTACTCGTTCAGTCAATTATTCGTCTGATCACAATTAATTTGATTTTAGTAAATGATAATAAATTTTAGTTATTATAAACTACAATGGATGTTCGGGAATTATAATTTCTAGGAGTTCCTAGAAAGAGACGGAAGGCAGTGAAAAATTTTACAACATTGGAGAATATATTCTCGGAATCTCACGAAATATTCTAGATCATTCCGGAACATTGTAGAATAGAAAAAAAAATATTGGAAAATTGTACAACAGTCAGAAATATATTTTTTGAATTTAAGGAATTGTTCTAGAATTTTTTCAAATATCAACAAATTTTCTAAAATATTACGGAATTTTCCGAATGAACTATTTCTAGAGATTTCCAGAAAAATAGAGAAAACGTAGCAAAAATCCGGAATGTAGAAAAATATTCTATAACATCGAAATTTTCTTAGATTTCTTTTTTCAAATATAAAAGAACTCTTCGGAATATTGGAAAATTGACCCGAGCTACACACTATAACTTTTAGTACCTTATTTACACACTATCGGTCTATTGGACCGACGACTTTTATTGCTCTATAACATTGTAACAAACGCGTCTATTGAAGTTTAATTGTAGTGAAATCGAAACGCCAGACTCCGACCAATCCGGAGAAGCAATTAGTAAAGCCAACAAGTCGTTTAATAAAAAGTTATAACGTTTATGAAAAGGCGTGTGGTGAAAAAAAGGTGAAAATGTAATGTCACTGTCGATCCATTGGATCCCGTAGTGTGTAGCTAGGGTTAACAAAGTTTTCTATTATTTTGAATGGAAAAGTAGACAAAAAAATTGGTCGAAAATTTTGAAAACAGAATAAATTAATATTTCTATGAGTATGTTACATAATGAGCAATTCATTTTAGTAAAATAATAATAATAAATTTCGTATCCTTATGTTATTGTATAATGAAAAATGTTTTTTTTTTCTTAAATTGCAGGTTTACAAGAAAAAAACTGAAGCTGCAAAGAAGGAATACTTAAAGGCTCTTGCGGCGTACAGGGCTTCGGTAGTCAGTAAGGGAACACCCGAGAGCGAACATCAGCCACCACCTCCCGTACCGCAACAACAACAGCAACAACAACAGGCTCAAACGCAACAGCAACAACAACAACAACCCCAACAAGTTCAGTACGGAGCGTACAGTGCATATCCAGGCAATGCAGGTCCGAGCAACGTTGCCTATCAAGTCTACAGTCCACAACCTCAACCACCTTCACCCCAACAACATCAGCAACATCACCAACAGCATCCGCAGCAACAACAAATGACCATCAAAAAATCTCCTCATCATCTTGCCGGAATGCAAGCAAATGTTCAACAAAATCAACAACAGGTATAAACTCGATTTATTTGTTCTAAAAAAAATATACTCGGAGAGAATTAAATCTGAAAAATTACTGTTGCAGCAATAGAAACGAGGGACAACTTTGGATTGTCGCGATTTTTCATCATTAAAATGTAAATTTTCATGAAAATTACATAAAATCTCTTGTATAATATAGGAATTTTTTATTTTATTTTTCATGAAAAATTTACATTTTGCTCAGTATAAATCACAAAAATGCAACGTTGTTCCCTGTTTCTATTGCGGTAATGGTCATTTTTCAGTTTTAATTCTCTCCGTGTATTTTTATTCAATTTATTTATAAATTCACTACAGTAAAACCTCGGTCAGTCGAAGTTCAATAAACGCTAAAAATATATAGTTCAACCCTTCGATATAGGGTCAGTCCATCTTACCCCAGATGTTTTTTAAACAAGAATATTTCGCAAAATGTGCATAAAAAAAAATGACAAGATATTTTTATAATTAATTAACTGTGTATTTCAAGAATTATTTAATAATAAGAACAACCCCAAAAATTCTGGGGTCAAATTGACCCCGTGTGCAGTCGAAGGGTTAATGAGTTTCGACTTGTAAATGTTTTCGAAAGGGTGCAGACGTTTTTTCGACTTGTAAAGGACTTTGGTCTTGAGATATATTACTGTAATAATTATGCAGCCTACAAATATTTCAAAATTAATTTTGTCATATTCGATCATTTCATGGGAGTCATAACAAAACTTTATTTTTTGTTAATTATTTGGGCCTTTGAGGTTTATTAAAATACAAAAATGATTCGTTGTTTAGTTTCTAGAATACAAATAAATTCGTAATTATTCCATAATTAAAAGTTTTTATATAAATAATTGTTTTTAAAAGAAAAATTGAAATGACGGTTTACGTGTAACTAGTGCAAATGGAATTTTTGGCAATGTCAATTCTACCATCAACAGAAATAGTCCACAAAATAAAAAAAAAATAAAAATGTTTTAGTAGAGCCCACAGTTTTGCCAAACGGCAATAAAAATATTGATTTTTTTTGCACCGGTAACGTGAAGTATTTAAATATATACAATCGAGAGAATTGCATTTATAACTCGGTGAAAAACAAGCATGGTTTATGAGCGGAGCGGAGAAAGAGGTAAAAAAGATGGCTGAAGAATAAGCAACAACATAAATGTCGTGGGGTGTTTTTTTGTTCTTTTGTTATTTATTTATTTTTTTAATTTTTATTTTTATTCTTTTTCATTTCTTCAGGGTATGATGGGTAATCCAATGGCGCCACCTCACATGACGCAGCAACAGCACATGCAGCAACAAGTCTCTCAGCAGCAATATATGCAGCAGGTCAGTGAACTTGCCCTTCGACCACCTAAATGACCGACAAGTAGAAACGAGGGAGAGAGCGAGAGAGAAAGAGAAAACTCGTGCGAGTGGTATAGACAAAACACGAAGTCTGGCTCTTCTCCCTCGCCTCACCCTTTCCTACGAGGCTGTCCCCTCGTTTCTTTTCTCTTTGTTTCCAGTCGTCACTGACGGTACGCATGCAGTAGAAGAAACAAAAATCCCATGCACATGAAATAAAACTGAGAATTCGAAAGAGAGATATACGGGAGAATATAAGAGTTAAAACCATGAGATTGACTTGAGGGGCGCGGGGAAGGGGAACGAAAGGGAGAAAAATAGTTTGCATCGACTTGGAGATTGCGTCAAATTACCGGGCAATTTTTGCCCTCTACCGGGCATTAGTCAAAATGGCCTCTAATTACTATCTCTTGTGTCGTAACGCCACAACAACTACAGCTTCGCTGTTCTATGTTCGTAAATTCTTGCTCCATTATAAAAACTCAAAAAATAAAGATAGAAAAGAAGAATAAATTACAAAAACTATCTAGGACTGAACGGGATAAGAAAACTTTGCGAAACAATAATGAAATATTTTTAATTTACAATAGTTCTGCTTCGATATTCACTCAAATCTCGGGGATTCTCGTTTCGATTTAAACTTTTGCGGCCCGTGACAAAAGCTCTCCCCCACACATGTGTGCCTCGACCCAAGCGGGCAAAAATGGCCGATACGAAGACTTTTAACAGCCCGAGCAAAATATTTTCAATTATTTGTCTGAAACCTCCTGGAAGTTATTATCTCGTGAGTCATTTGAAATGGACGATAAGTTATTTACACTTTCGATACTACGGAAATACAAAATTCGAACAGGAATGAAAATATCATGTTTTTGGCGTGATACATAACCTCAAAGCAGAGTTCTCTCGTGTGCTCAATGCGAAACAAGACACAACCGGTGTTTTTGAGAACATAAATTTCATGCGTGTTTATA
Source organism: Rhimphoctona megacephalus (assembly GCA_963989365.1). NCBI lineage: Eukaryota > Metazoa > Arthropoda > Insecta > Hymenoptera > Ichneumonidae > Rhimphoctona > Rhimphoctona megacephalus. Next base: position 8,267,005 of record OZ022417.1, read on the forward strand.
TATAGTTTCGTTTGAAACTCCGGAACTACATGTATTTGGCGATTTTTCGTACAGTCTCGTTCAAAAGTTTCTATTCGATGGGAAAAAATATGACGAGTTTTGTCCAATTCCAAGATCATTTATATGTATTTTTCTTTTTTTTTTAGTGACAATTTATTTGGGATTTCAGATTTTTTAAATTTCGAGTGTTTAAAAATATTTGCTCTGTTGCATATTTTCATTAAACCGTTTAAACGATTGTCGAACATTCATACATCACGCAAACACGTTTGTGAAAAGTTTTTAAGCCACAATGGGGGCCCGCGTTATTTATAGTTTAGCTAAATGATGCAACAGGAAAAATTGAGGATTTTATAGAATGCAAAATTATAAAAATCCATTGAAGCGAAAAAATGAAAAATCGTGGTTTTGTAATTGTTTCTTTTTGTTTTTATTGCATTGATTATAATGGAAAAATAAATTTTTCATTTTTAGGTACCTCAACAACAAGTGCAACAAGTTCAGGTGCAGCAACAAATAATGCACATGAGTCCGCCGCGTGGCGATTCATTGTCTAGCCCGCCTCCTGTGAGTGGTTCACAAGGCGGCTTGGGAGGTCAAATGCCGCAGTCAAATTCTTGCATTCGTCACGGTTGTCCAAATCCGGCTGTATCAAACAGCGAATGGGAAGACGAGTATTGCAGCAATGAATGCGTGGTTAGCCACTGCAGGTTTGTGTGAGCATTTTTTTGGGTTTCTTACTTTTTTTAAAGCATAATTTAGAGTTAAGAAAAATAATTTCCTTTGAGGTAAATTAGTTTGTTTTCGAAAGAAACGACATTTAAAAAATTTTCATTGAATCATTCCACACGTTTTTATTGTATGTTTGAGAACGCGAATTATTTTTTTTGTCACGCTTACATAAAAAATACTTCTCTCCACAAATACCAGCGAGTTTGTGAAAAAAAATTAGAAGCCATGAACAATAAGGAGCTGTAAAAATCGAGTTTATTTTTCAAATGAATAAAATAAGAAATTATCTAAAAATCGATGTCCAATAATTAATTATTTATTATTTTAATTATTTATGAAATTTCCTAACAAACAAAAAAAGCGAAATAATTTTTAAAAATCAACAAATTGCAAAATTTCAAATGTTGTTGGCATCGTAATGATTTCAAATTCAATACTCCTAATTACCTCATAAATTATGATCGAATTTTTGTCGAAAATTTCTAACGTTTGTTTTTCTCCCGTTACAGAGACGTATTTAACAGTTGGGTATCGTCGAATCAAAATTCTCAACAGAATTTTTCCACGGTTAAGTAAGACGATATACGAAAGAGCTAGAGCGCGACGAACTACAAAATTTTTTCGACTACTCAAAGGCCTCGCAGCTTTTAAACGGGATGGGTGAGAAGGGTGGGGCCTGTTGTTGACCCGTTAAATAAGATAAACAAAAACTTTACACAATACATGTACATAGGTTAGTGAAAAAAAAAGAAAAGAATACAGACACAAGATACGATGAAAGAAAAACTAAAAGAAAGTGAAAAGTTCCGGTATCCGCGATTGGGGGACAATCACTTTTATGAAAAAAAAAAAAACAAAAAAACAAAACAAAACATAAGCCCGATAATCGACACTGAAACAAAACCAAACTGAGCGGGGCTGGCTTGGAAAGCACGAAATTTGAACAATTTTGCCGTAAATTTGGGCAATTTTGAGCAGCAGCAGCAGCCTCTGTGACTGTTGCGAAACACAAAGAGAATTGTTGCGTACGAGCGACACAGGGACAATTTGGTTTCGCAGAACGAAATTGCAAAAAAAAATAAAAAAGTCTCTTGAGAGCTCGGAAAAAAAGAATCGTCAATTTCACCGAGCGGATTTGTAATCGCAGTAGGAGAAACATTTTTGTTCATTGATCACGAAATCTCGATGTTTCTCTTTCTCTCTTTCGTTTCGCAGTCAATTTCAACGTTTCAGTTATTTTCGATGATATCATCGAATATGACGACGAATATCTTAAATAATTGATGAAGTCAAATCGTGCAAGGGTCAATGACAAAACAACAGCGCTGTTTTTTTTTCTTTCTTTTCACGATGAAAAACTCGGAGGGAATTGTAAATTGAAAATTCTCGCGATTGAAAACTCGTAAACAGGCATGAAAAGCAACAGTTTCACGTTCCCCCAGACTCGTAATCGTCAATTTTCATCCGCGTTATGCATGTACAAGAATAAGAGAAAAAGAAAGAAATTTGCATATTTTCTAAAACTGCGAAATTGGTGAGCGGGGAAGAATGGATTGTAACGAACGTCGCATCAAATTTAAACGTAGACGAAAGATTTTTATCTCAAGGATTGACGAACGATTGTGGTTATTTTATCGATTGTCAAAAAGGGCAATGAGACGCACTAAAAGAAAGAAAAAAAAAGAAAAACAAGGGTGACGATTGTGTGAGACAACGAGGGAGAGCATTGCATAACTTATTTTTGTATTTGTATCACCAACGAGCGGCAGAATCGGTTGATGTCAATCCAGTTTGAAAGATACAAATCAGTCAATCGTTCTCATCGATGAAGGAGAAAATAAAAAGAGTAAAGAAATACAAACACGTTATTCGAGTCCACTTTTTTTTATCACCGTTGAATTTACGATTTACCAGTTATAAAAGAAAAGAGTTGAAGAACGCAGTAAATCTGCAAAACTACGCAGTTCCAACCATTGTGTATTTTTATCCCAGACATCATGTAAAAAAAACCGTATATTTCGATCTCTTCAAAGATACAAGAGAGAAAGAGAAAAAGTGAGAGAAGAAAGAGAATAAGGGGCGAGCCGTTGAGGAATGGAATCAGCTGCGAAAACGTTAAGATAAAAAAAAAATATTAATTCACGAGCCAACGAGAGAAATTTCTCGGTTCTTATTATTTTTTTTCTTGTTTTTTTTTTCTATAAATTTATCAAATTGAAACGTATCTACGATACGCGAACTTTGTTATTTTTACATTTAGATTGTAATTTAGTAATTCGGATATGGGCTCTGAAAGCAAAAGATTGCGGTAAGTGTTTCTGATACCCAAAACAACGTGTTTAGGACAGATTGTCTCGGTTACTAATTTCAAGAGCCTCTAAAAAGTGAGTGGCTCGAGAAAATTGATAAATTTTATGAAATCAGATTTTCCTCATTTTTTTTAAATCTACATTTGATTTGTACGCCGTAATATCGGTATTGATTTTGTTTTATCGCGCGAGACATTCTGTGTTATTACGACTATTTGAAACAAACATATGTTCGCGTTTGCATGAACTATCTTGGAAAAAATTCGATGATTAAATTTTAGCTTAGACAATTATCGATAATATGTGAAGAGAAAAGAAAAAAAAGTATAAGATAAAAATACAAATGAATTCAATCGCATTAGGCATGCATGATTTTTTTCCACTATTTCTTGTTCCAATGATTTTTACTCCATTATTATCATTGTTGGTACAAGAAAATTGTTCAATATTTCATGCGAACGCGCAGGCAGTTTTTATTTCTTTATTATTATTATTATTATTATTATTACTATCATTATCATTTTTTTTAATGTTATTCTTCGATTTTAATATTCTTATGTAAATACATAAATATATTCTATAGACCGATAGATTATATAATGTATACATCATCAATATTGTATTATATTGATAACGATTTGTGGTAAATTACAAAAAAAATATATAAATATATATACATTCATATATTTATGTATATGGCTATATATATATTTATATATAGAATCTAAAAATACACTTATTGATTATTGCGTAATGATAAGATATTGGTTATCAACGTTTGCCAGAAGAGCCCCATTACATAATATGGAGCGAGGCGCATTAAATGAGTTATCACAACAAAAACAATACACAAATACACGAAACTAAAATCCCTTTTCCTCCCCTCTCTTATTGTTCATGCTCCTCCCTCCTTCCCTTTTTCTTCAAACGATACGGCGAAGACACACGATTTTACAACAATAATCATAATTGCATAAAACCTGTAATAAAAAAGAAAAAAAAACATGATAGAAAAAGTAGAAATTATTGAGCATATATAGTAGTAATAGCACTACGCATCAAATGCTAATATATGATGGTGATTTGCAATGAATTTATGTTCATTATTATCGTTTTATGTACAAAGACTTAATTAAACGTTTTCAGTCCCAGCAATCACGAGAGTCTTGTTTGCGTTTTTTATTGTTAGTCGTAGAAACCCAATTCTCCCAAAATCACTTTTTTTTAACTATACACGAGTACGATAATCTTATTTTTGAGATTATTGAGCTAAACGCAAATTTTCATGAAAATAAATTAAAATTTCTTGTTTAATATGGGAAATTTGATTGCGGTGTTGTGCCCGCGAAGACTGTGAAGAAGAGTTATCGAGGACGGGTAATTTGGGATTATTTGCCAATGAATGAGCCGAAAATCCAACTCGATATTTAAAAACAAATTAACGTAGGTTTATTGAGAAAAGTGAAGTTAAAAAGGTGTACAAAGTCAAGGTGATTTGCCTTGAGACCAATCGTTCTAGATTATTTCGTAGATTGTCGCAGACTGCCGATTTTTGGCATTGTCGAGACTTAATGATTCGTGTATTTCCTCCAAATGGTATTAATTTTAACCCTACTATATTTTAATTGGCTCTCGAATATTCTCGAGCGATCGGTGGCGTGATGCACCGTCAGCATTTTGGGGTGAGCTCGCTCAGCGTCGATGTACCCATGCGGCGATCGATCGTAGGAATGTGCTATCTTACAATTTTATTTATGCTGGCTTCCTGTTGCCAATCAATTTATGTTGCAATTGATTTTAACTAATTTTATGTTGTCATGCGGGCCACAACAGCGGTGTTTAATTATTTTTTTGTGTCTAGTTTAATATTTCAAAAAACTGACGTACTTTGCGCTGCACAGTAAAAAATTTGTTGAGCCCTTACTTTCAACGACATCTATGGATGTGGAACAAAAAGTTCGAATAATAAATTCACAAAATAATTAAGCTCATATTACGAGTTCTCACATTTATGGAGGTCGAAAAAGAAGCATATCGATTGGAAGGGAAAAAGTCAAATTACATAGGTAAAAACGCATTAGATTTTCAATCAGTGGACGCATTTTTGCTTGGTGTTGGGTTGAAGTTCAAAAGTGATGGAAAATAGCCCATTATTGTGTATGTTAACGCTGCAAATCTTGGCTTGTAACATATTTTTTTAATACTTGACAACGACACTTTGTCGCGTCTCTAATTCACGATAATTTTTATCATCAACTTAACGGTAACCAACCAAATTCTCTCGGTTTGAAAGTGCCTTTTCGCTTAGATGCTAGATGCTGGCTTTAAGCGTCAAATCAAGTCACGTGACTTCCCCCTTCCAGAAATCGAGCGTCACCGACACTGGCTTCAAGCATCAAAACGCTCGGTTCCAGCGTCAAACGTCAAACTGGACATGTGACTAGTTTTGACGCTCGTTTTCTGGAGTTGGAAATACTGCTGAATTAGCGGGATCCAATCTAGCCAGCGTATTGTTCCCGTCCGGCGCTGGTGCACCAATCGAAATACCGATAGGAGGGGGCGTTACATTAAAGGCGGGTTGTTCCAACTTCTAGGTAACTTATCTGGCGGTTAAATGCATTGACTTGCAGACCTTTAACTGCCAGATAGGCCTACCTAGAGGTTGGAACAAACCGCCCTAAGCGTAAAAGCCACGGTTTTACATACAAGTCTAGAAACTCCCCCGGATCCGAGGGGTCACTTAACGACGAAAACTTTTTATTGCAGTGGCCGCTAGGGGCGCAGCTATCTTTAAAGAGTTGGTGTTGAGACGTGGTGCGACGGCAGACGGAGGTATTGAACAAAGTACTAATTGCCGTAATACTTCGCATCTGCCTGTCTCCGTCACGCCTAACCTCAATGTCTGTAATATGATGCAAGTCCATTTTTAATCAAAAAATGTTGACAGCGCAGTTCGTTGTCTTTATTCTAATATTATCATTAAGTATGTTTAATAAATATTTTAAAAATTCCAAAACGTCTGGAATAATTTTAATTCGTAATTGGGACTTCATGCCTACATAATTGATTTTTTTTTCATCAATTAATGAGCTAAATAGCATTCCCTTTAATCATTCAAAAGTTATAGTAGGGAAAAATTATGAAAAATTAGTTCGAGAATTTTTGTCGTGTTGAAATTGTCATAGTTTTTTGTATTAATTTATCTCATGTCAGTTTTATGTTATTGTTGCTAACAGCAAGTGCCAATAAATTTTTGCTCTTTCATTTTATATATTCATTACTCTAAAACTCAGTTACATTTCTCCAGGCCTTCATATTTTATTAATATCCAAGGCCGTATAAGTGAAAATGAACTCTTGGTACGAGCAACGAATTCAGACGCTCAATTCGTTGGTAAGAGTATACCCGCACCACGCAAATTCTGGCAGTTTCCAGGCCTGTATGTAAGACCGTGGTAAAAGCTAAAACGTGTTTACCTTTCACGGTTGACGCTCGAATCCAGCGTCTGAGTAAAAGGCACCTTAAAAGGTAATAAATCAACGAAGCCAACATATTTTAACACAATTACTATACTTTTATTTTTAATATTAATTTAGGAGGTACATTTATATACATAAAAAAATCGTATTACCGATACAATAACTATGTATACGAAACATAGCCATTTAATATATATATATATATATATATATATATATATATATATAGACACACTTCGTGCTCATGTCCTTAAACATATACAATTTTTTTTCAGTTAACTTATATATTTTTCAATATGCGATGTAGCCTTACATAATTATTGTAACCGTCATGGGGTTACACGTTATATCGGAATGTTTGTAAGTTTTTTACGTTGTATCGAGCTGAGCTCAAACCCCAAATATATATATATATCTTATACATATACACGTCCGGTAAGAGACATCAAGTGTGGTCATGTAGCTCGTCAAAGCAAGTGTCAATAATGGACATCAAATCGTAGGCCTTTTTTCTGTATTTAGGATAAAAACATGTTTTTTCCTAAAAAAAATTTTCGCGGTTTACGACGGTCCAACACAATTTTCCAATACGCACAATATTTTTTTTGTTTTTTCCCCATTTTTTTGTTTGTTTTGCAATCTCTCCGTTATGATCTCAAGATCAACGACATATCGTTTTACCAACAAGAATCGGACGTAGACGGATTTCGTGCGTGTTTTTTTTTGTTCCTTTTTGTTTTCTTACGAATCATAAATAGTTAAATAGAATATACACGTTAATTATTATTATAACACTGCGACACAACGGCTTGCATCAGTAAGGTAAGTATCCCAGCTTATTTCCAATTCATTAAAACATTATATCGCACCCGATGTTCTTCGAAACGACGCAGAGCAACAATTTAATTCGAAAATCGAATATACGTGTCCGTAAATTCGTAATTTTTTTTTCTTTCAACCAAATCGAATCTCAACAGTTCGTTGACTGGGACACGAACCTCGATCGATGTTTCCACATTGATAGAATTGTTTTTTTTTCTTTTTTACAAATTTCACATTTGTGTGTGTGTGTGTGTGGTTTTTTTTGCTTTTTTCGCTACGATAACGATGATTTCGTACACGATTTTCACATACATAAAAGCTGGCCTTGCACTGTCGATACATAACGATTTTTCTTTATTTATTTTTAATTATTTTTTGTTATCTTCGGATACTCATGGAGCAACATACAACAGACATTTGAGATTCCGGGGATAAAATATCTGCATCCACGATACATGTACGATATACACAATGTTTTTTTCTGTTTAGCTTTTTTTCCAATACAATATTAATATACATGTACGTTTCTTGTTCCTTCGTAGTTGAAAATCTATATATTTACATATATAGTATTTGTTTCGTCATTCTTATTTTAATCGTAAATTTCATATAACATTTTTGTTCTTTCTCCGTTAAAATGCATGACACAAAAATAAATGCTTGTATCTTCTTTCTCCCATTCTTTTTTCTTTTCTTCTTTTACTTTTTCCTCAAGGTTACATTATCTATCCCGAGACGTTCTCTCTCGTACACTCTCGATTAAACTGTACTTAAACTTTTTACAAAGTATCACAAAAAACGCACCAGCCTTTATTCGCAGCAGAAAAAACCGAGTTATAAAACAATAAGGAAAATTGAACAAGAAAAAACACAATTCCTCGTTTCTACGTAACCTTGAAAGATTCCCTGTGAAACAAGAGGCTTGAAAATTTTGTAAATATCGTGAAAATCGATAAAATATAGCCAAATAATAAAATCGATAGCGCCAGTGTTTTTCGCATTTGAACTTATCCCACTGATTTTTTTTTTAGCTTCTGATTGACGATTGACAACGAAATATATATTCCTCCGAGTATAGATTTCATTTAAAATTTGCGCCTAGCTCGCTCATTATTTTTAACACATATCGCGATCACGGATGTTCAACAACAAAAATTACTCTCAACGTTCCCGCGACTTGAGAGAGAAAGTATAGCACAGTTAGAATGTTTGAAGCGCGAGTTTACTACGATTATGGAGCAAACAAAGCGCCAGTGGCCAGCACAACGCACCCAACGAGAGATTTCTCTGCGTTTCCATGCAGAGTAACAATATATATATCTGTCTTTTATCATACTCGTTCATATTTTTCGATCGTTGAACATAAATCGTACAATACGAACTGCTTTGACATTCATTTCTTTCGATCTTCTCGTAAATGATAACGAAAAAACAAAGTTTGTCCATTGCAATTCGCCTGTTATAAAATCAAAAGAGAACATCTTCCAATTTGCTCTTTTTTCTTTGCAAAATTCAAGTTCACCTTATCTAATATAAAAAAAAACTTAATGAGCGATCGAATCAATGTAATTTTTACAAAAAAAGAAGAGGTTTATCGTTTTACGATATCATTTAATTATGAAAAAGAAAAATATGTACCAATTCGTTCATCAGAAGTGCTAATCTTTGTAATATATTCATCATTCGTTGTGCTTTTTTTATTTTTTGTTTTTTTTTTTCTTTAAATACACATATTATATTCAGATACCTGTAAAACGTAGCTCATTGATACGCGATCAAGCGTTTCTTTCCTTTTTTTTTCTCCATTAAATATGTATCGAGGTTAAACGACATTGTTGTGGGCTCGAAAAAAATGAGCATCAAGAAATACACAAATTCTCTCTATTGAAGAGATTTACAATTGTCTCACGATCGAACAATTTACGTGTTTCGCATATTGACAATTACAAGGAGACATCATGTCACTGTATTATTATGTTTTTTTTGTCGTCACTACGACGTAAACAGCAAAAGTTGTTCGTACGAGCAAGAAAAATAAATTTCAGATGACATAAAAAAAATCTTACACGTCGTAAAATTCGATAAATTTCGACCAACGTTTCATCAAATCCAAAGGTTTTAGGTTCGACATTTCCTATTCGTTTGGATCATGGAGTTTTAGAAGAAATCTTCGGATCCGTATGCACGAGGACAAATCAAAAAAGATTTTCTAAACTCAATGTTCGACCCTCTCCCTCGACGAGATCAAGGCACTCGTACCAAAGTGCTGCAACGACGAGAATCCACGTCGACAAACTCAACCTTCGCCGACTTCTCTTCGGACGAGAGGAAAAAAAACGATCGCTACACAAATCGTCAACAACCATGGCCTTCACTTGGCTTCGTCCTGTTCCATTGGCTCCTCGGAAACTTCGCGGGAATGTTCTGGAGTAGATCTGGAAATTAAGGAGGAGCCATTAGTGGAAATTTTGGCAAAAATATTGAAATTTATTAAATATTTACTGCAAAATGTTAATTTCACGTAAATTTATATCAATAGCCGAAATTTAGAGAACTGAAATATTGATGTGCGATTTTAGTGGTAAATTTACTTACGAAAGATTGGTTGGTTGTTGCATAGAAAGCGAAGCCATGGCGGAGACCGTTTCAGTCTCATCGTGCTCCTTTTGACTCGCCTTCAAAGCGCTCATGCCGACCATATGAGCAGACAACTTGACGCATGGCCAATGCGACATCTGAGCAATAAACAAAATTTAAAAAAAATCAAAATAAAAAATGTCATCATTTATTTTACAACGATGTTGAAGTTTGCATCGTTAGAATGCGGCGAAATTCCGTTTCTTTCTTTACTTAAGTCCAAAATTTAATTGCAGTATTTCGCTACGGAAATGGACCACCTTTTCTGGACCCAAAAAGTAAAACGGCGAGAAAAAGTGGACAGATTTCGAAAATTTGGAAATTAATGAACGAAAAGAATATTTCTATTTACGTGTCAACGAATTCAAACTCCAATACCATTTTTTTGTAATTACTTTTAAAAATTTTAGTTTCTACAAAAATAATAATTAATTCTTCCTTTTTTTTGTCGGTACAAGTCAATTTCAAACTTTGATACTTTGAACAAAACCCAAATATGAATACAGGGGAAATGAAGACATCTTCAATGCATAATTTCCCAAGAAATTCAACAAATTGAGCAAAACTTATTTTGAAACCACGAAAGACTAACGCGATGATGTAAAGTTTTTTTTTTTGCTAAATCTTGAGCTCACCTGAATGGCGATAGTTTTTTGGAGCGTATCGATGGCATTTTGGCAAGGAACTCTGGTGAGTTCCTCTTCTCTGAGTGGACTTGGTTCGTCGCCGAGAAGAGCTCTGACGCATTCTTGAGCCGAATCACAAATTGCCGCAAGATCATAACCGCCCTCGAGTGCCAAAACGACTTTGCCATTAGCGAGTTCGAGGAGCTGTTGCGTCATGTGTCCAAAACACGCGGGACTAACTTTGTAACCGCCCAAAGGAGCTGGATGTCCGATAGCCGCGTCAAAACCGGCGGAAACGAGAACAACGTCCGGATCAAATTCCTTCGCTATTGGCATTACAATTGTTCTAAAAGCCGCGAGATACTCGGCATCTCCCATCGGCGGATTTAATCCACCGGTCCACGAGACATTGACGTTGTAACCGAGGGCCTCGCCTGCTCCACATTCCGTCGATCCACCGGTACCCGGGAAAAAATTACCGTCGTCGTGCCTGTGTATCGAGAGGTAGAGAACCCTCGGATCGTCGTAAAACATTTGTTGCGTGCCATTTCCATGATGAACGTCCTGCAACAATACAGTATACTACAATGATTGATTCCGATGAAATTGGTGTGAAAATAAATATTTTCTTCTTATTATTGATACACGGAGAATTAGAACTGAAAAATTAGCGTTTCAGCAATAGAAACCGGAAAAAACCTTGAATTTTTATGATTCTCAATGAGCAAAATGTAAATTTTTATGAGAAGAAAATAAAATTTCCTAATTATACAAGAAATTTTATTTCATTTTCATGAAAATTTATATTTTGCTTAATAATAATCATAAAAATTCTGTCCCCCCTTTCTATTGCTATAACGGTAATTTTTCAGTTTTAATTCTCTTCGTGTTCTAATACTAAAGTAGTACTTTATTATTCGCATTAACACTTTATTTACGGAAAATTTTAATTTACGGAAATACAGACTTTTAAAATAATTTATAAATTACGGATTTATGGGAAAGTGTTAATTCGACGGATTTTTACTGGGAAAAATTCTTCCTTAAAATCTTCCCTTCCCTTCCCTTTGAAGCCTTCTTGGAAAATGCCCTAAATCTAAGATTGATTATTTCTTGGTAACATCTCACGAAAATCGATTTTTATAACTCTGAAAATGAGTTACTAAAAAATTCATTTTTATTCTTGTTATTAATGAATTTAATACGAAACGTAAAAGAGAAATTATAATGAAATAGAAAACAGTAATTGCCTTTTTAGGTGCGTTTGTAGACTTCGGATCGCAGAAAATAATTTTCTTTTTTATTGACGGATACTATTTTCATAAAACGAATTCTATTTATTCAAAAATGATATTCGATGATCTTTTATTTCATAATTTCGCACAGAATTCCAATTCTCCATATCAGTCCTTAACATTATGAAAGATATCGTCAATTTTTCTTCTTACCCAATCGACGATTAATATTTTTCGGGTATCTAATTTCTGTTGAAGAAGCTTTGCCGCTATCGCGACGGAATTGAAGAAACAAAAACCCATAGCTTGATTGGTTTCGGCGTGATGTCCAGGGGGTCGTACGACCGCAAAACCATTTTTAATATCGCCCATCGCGGCTTTAAACGCGAGATCAACAACGCAACCGACGGCCATTCGTGCTGCCGGTGCCGTGTGGAGCTCGTTCCACGTGGTATCGGAATCAACGCCCACACCACCGCAAGGCAATCTGACGAAGCTCTTGATCGGCAATTGCGAGAGCTTGCACATATCCAATTTTTGACGGTTCAAGGGATTTGTGCCTGAAAAAAGTCATGATCGAGATCAATTAGAGTTTCCATAGTCATTATTTTCCTTTTAGTAAACTAACAAAAAGTCTCCATCTTCCCATATATTCCTGCAAATAATTATTTTACAAAAAAAACTTTTCCACATTATGATTTGATCCATACATTTTTTCAAAATAAAAATGCTACTTTTATCCCTTATTTATCCACTCATTATATGAGCAACACTTACCATCTTTCCCAAACCTTTTGGAAGACTATTATTATAACTTTCTAATCGGCCCGTACATTTTTTCTTTATTTATTTTTTTAATAAAATAGGCAAATTATTCATTTTCTGAGACAATTATATTATAGTGAAGTTTCTCATAATTTGTTAATCTTCGTTCAATAAAAAAAAGAACTTTTGAGGTAATTTTTGTTTTTCTCACCGAACAAGAGTGCATGAGCTTCACTGTGACAGCTCTGTATCTCTTCGAGAGTAGCTTTACGCGATCTAACGCGATCGCATCGTTGCAACAATCCAGTCTCGGAGAGTCTCGCCCATACGCTTTGCAGTCTGCCACCGTGTTCAGGATGACCCCTGACAGTTTCGCCACACACGCAAGCGTGCTTCAGCATCAGTGGGTCGTAAGCAAGACCCGTGGTCGGACGATGCGGTGAGCCACGGGCAAAAACGTCCCCACCGGTGGCCTGAGGTCCTTATTCACACAAGCACAATTTTTCTTCATAGGATCTCCATTGATTTTTATATTCATTGATTCGATCAGTAAAAAAGAAAAAGAATTGACGAACTCTATTTCGAATCTTGATTTTTTTGGTCACTTTATAAATTCATTATCGATTTTTATTCGCGAGCGGTGAGTAGATTAATTAAATTATAATTGTATTTACAACATTGAATATTTCAGAGTAATAAATTGTGTTTTAGAGTCGAGCGTTTAAAGGCGATTACCATTTTTTTCAATTCATCAATCTTTTTATTTAAAATAATGATAAAATTTTTTCGCTTATTTTTCCAATTACGAAGCAAAGGTAACTAATTTGTGTAGTTAAAAACTGTGAATCAATTTTGGGGTGTGTTAAGTAAAAATAGGAAATTTTGTTATTACTGTGACGATGCAAACATCGTTATATAGGTCTGTTTTGCAGGATAACATAATGTTTTTTTTTCTTGTAACATAATATAATAAAGGAACGAAACGAAATCAGAATGAAAATCATCAGGGCATACCTAAATGAACGAGGGGACTGGAGAGTGCACGAGAGAGAGGTCGAGCGGATTGCGAGGACCTGTTGCCAACGTAAGAGTTCGATTCGTTGACTTGTAAGGTATGTCGCATCATCAAATCCCTTTGTTGCTGAAGAAATTGTTCGCGATCTCTCTGCTGTTTCGAAATTTCGCTTTCTTCGGGTAATTCCTTTTTTCCGGTGAGATCAATGACTTCGGATTCCTCGGTTTCGGCGGCTTCGTCCAACTGATTGGGTTGACTACCGCGGGAAACAACGCGCGTCAGTACGGTTTGTCTTATTTGTTGTTTGAGATAATTGTGTGCCTGTTGTTGATCGTGAAGTTGTTTCTCGGCGAGATATTCCTCGTAGTGTGTTGGCGGCGCTATCATACCGCCTTGGAGCATCGGATGACCGAGAGGTAATGGCGCGGATTGTGTTCTACCTGATGAATTTTTTGGGGAAAGGAAAAAAGTTTGCAAATCTTAGAATATTGGCCGATTATTGTTTTGCAAGAACGCGCGTGAATCGCCGCAAGGAAGAGACAACGACGAACGTTCAAATCTTGCTCGAAATTCCGTGGTTCCGAAATATCAAAGTTTATTTAATTAAATATATTGAATTTAATTCTTCAGAAATCATCTTCCGAGTGCGTGTACACGCGGCGAACAAAATATTGGATAAAAAGAATGAGTGAACATACTACCTAGAGGCCGGTGACCAGCCTTATGCAGTCTTGCGTGTGCTACTTGAGTATCGGTTATCGGTGAACCGTAAATTGTACTGTGCCTGCTTCCCTGTTGTTCCAAATTTTGCATTTGTTTGTGTATGTAAGCTGGCTCACCCTCAATTACCGTTAATGATGGATAAAATGGTAATGTCCCCGGCAACATTTGTCCCGTGAGCGGCATTCCCAAACGAGCGGTAAAGGCAGCCCGGACCTCGGCTTCCGAGACTGGAGCGAGTTTCGTGCCACTCTGTCAATCAAACAAAAAATATATTGATAAATTAATTAAACCAATGCAATAGTAATCAAAATATAGAAATTATAAGAAATAAAACAATTAATAATTCGAATAATAAATAACAAGGGTTGCAACAAACAACGATGATTTAGTCGAGCACACTTCCCATAATCTAAAACCCCCGGCCAAACCTGAGATTTGACATTTTTTATTTTTATTCGAATCGTTGATTTATAGTTATAAAAATATGTCACGAAGGAACATTTGACACGTATTTTTCTGTTACAGATTTTATCCGATTCGCTTGTAATTTTCTGACGAGCGTGCTCAATAAATTTTGCTGAGAAATATGACAAAATTTTGAAAAATATTGGAAAACTCTTTGAACATTTATTTCACATAATTTTGATAACATTCATATTTTCAAAATACTCAAACTACTCCGTTAATTGTTCATATCTGGATAGTGAATTTTTTAATCTTTTGATTTACGATGAGCCATTTGGCTGACAAAATATACACGTTTTTACTGCAAAAAATATGGTTTGACAAATGGGCAATGAATACTGTCATTTTGCAAATATGAAAGGAACAAAAAATTGTTTGATGCTCTTTAATTTATGTATACTCAGTCCTACCAATCGATTTTTAACACAGCAATTTGATCACTCACAATAAATCGGAAATACTTTAATGAAGAACGAATAAATCTATGGTTTACACTGTTTTCAACCGTTAAGTTAAATGAAATATTCCAAATTTCCAGATATTAGACAAAAAAAAATAAAAAGTTATAACAAAGTTTCCATCGGTTTTTGTTCCGATTACTTTTATGTATAATTGATTAATTAATACAAATACAATTATCATTTGTGATACGTGAATGTATTAGTCTTCAAAAGTTAGAATAAAAATAAGAATAAAAAGAGGAGAATAAAAAACGATTCACACATTTTAGATTGAAAAACTCGTTGAGAAAAAAAAAATTGCGAATGTTTACCGTGGACGAACTCGATGGTACGTGAGGGATGCCTAGCGAAATATTGGGCATGGACGGTGAGCTAAAGAGTGAAAGATCCGAAAGACTTCCTTGCTGACTGCTGCTCGTCAGTGGACCACCGTAAGGCGTATTTTCGCTCTCCTAAAACACGACAATTATATACATTTAAATATACCCATATTTATAAAAAAAAAAATAGTGAATACGAAAATCGGGTAAAAATGATTTAGCTATGGGATGAGTCAGAACTAAAAGCTCACCTCTTGGATCGGTGTGTTGCTTCCGGCTGTCGGGCTTGCTTGTGAATTGTTAACCGTGGGCGGCGAGTTAGGACCGGATTCGGGATTACTGCCAGGATCTACGAAAACATTTACGGAAATATAAGGTTAAACGAAAACGAGAGCGAGAGAAAAAAAATTATCGAAATAAATCCGACTGGATATACAGAGTAAATAAAGATTGACCGTAAATGCAAATATATTTGTTTGTAATTAAGGATTAACTTCTGGAAGCCAATTGATCGAAAAGAAAGAAAATAAAAGTAGGAAACTCATACAGAATCTGCGATAAGATCGAATTAGGGGAAACAAAGGTCTGACGCATTGTACAAGTTTCCAAATCTTCGGCATGTGTGTGTGTGTGTGTATATACAAATATATATTTTATAGATACATATGTATGAGAAAGCTGTACGTATGTTAATAATCTCATCATGCGGTTATAGGACACTGGCAAAAAATCAATTCAGCAATCAATTCATTAAAAATAAATAATAAAAGTAAAAACAGGTGCAACAATAATTCGTAAGGGTCGATTAAAATTTCGCAACACTTTCTGTCTCGTTTAACTATCATTTATCGATCATAAAAGTAACAAGAAACTTTCTAAACCTTTCATCTGTGATCTAACATTGCTAGTCCCTCAAAAAATAAAAATGTTCAATACATTTTTTGCACATGAGTGCGAATGATGAGTTTACGAATTGAGGATTATTACGCATGTTTTTCAGCCAAAAATTTTATTGGATCAGAATTTTAAAACTTCGTAGTTGAACAAGATTCTTAAAAAAATTAGCCGTTTTTGACATTTCATAAAAATCGATAGTTTTTGACATTTCATAAAAATCGATTTTGACATTTCATAATAATCGATTATGATCATTTCATAAAGATTTATTATAATAATATTTTTGAAAAATTACCAATAAGTTACCAATAGTTCAAACAAAATATTCTTCGATAATAATCAGAATTTTATTTTTCGTTACGTGAAAATGAGTTTGATGACGTTTCTAAACAGATGTATAATTTTTTTTTTTAAATATTGATTTTATTTGGATTTGATTTAAAATTTTTCCAAAAACTTTTTAAAAAATGAATTGATAAATACCACAAATTTTGCATGTGTTTCAGCTTTTCAAATACCGCCTCCAAAAAAAGTCGAAAAACGGAATTTCAAAAAAGCGGAAAAATTGCAAAAGTATTCTAAAAAATCACCATATTCGTTTCATACGACGAAAAAGAAAACATCTTTTGATTATTTGTTGGACAATTATTTTCTGAAACAATTTATAAATAATTTTTGCATAATTTTCGTAACGTCTTGAAGATGCCTGAATTTTGTCAATTTTTTTGCAAACTGCTAAGTCCTGAACTTTTTATGGAATAAAATAATTAGCATAAATGTGTCATTCATCCTTAAGGGTCCATTGCAAGAATGATTTATTTCCAAAATTCACATGTTTGTATGACATTCGATAATTTAACAGCTAATTTGCAATTGCTCGAAACTTTTAAGCTGAAATATTTGAAAATAATTTTGCTCGGAGATGATAAATTCTCGCCGTGGATCCTTGAAATATTTGAAAAATTGTGGAAAAGCCTTGTTAAAAATGAAAATTGGCTCTGGCCACATATTTCAATATATTTATTAAAAATTTGCTCCGAACGTTTTTCCTACGAAAATTTTGTCGACAATCTGGCAAAGAATCGCATTTAAAAAAATATCTTAAAATATGAATGTCCTAATAGAAATAATAGTTTTTTTTTTTTAATAATTTTCGTTCCAGATCATAAAGTCCTTATTTTAAGAAGTAAAATATGACGATAGATAAGGGATAATTAGTATAGGACGTACTTGCTAAGAGTGACTTCCGCTTGAGATGCGACAGTAGTCGATCCTTCCGACGTGCCGTAAGGGGTGAATTTCTCGAAGCTGCCAAGTTCCTCTCCATGACACGCTGCTTTAACCGGACCTTCAGCAGGTTCGGCTCCGAGGCTGGCCAATTTTTCAGCCGGTGTTAGTCATTATACCAAATAAACGTGTACGCAACACAGTCGTAAAACTACGACTGTTCAAACGCAATTCTCACACGTACACACGCGCGCACACACAGCCACGAATTTTCAAAAAAATTGTGCACGTATATTTGCATACATTTATTTGTAAAAAAAGGACAATTTTGATTGGCGTTCATATTAATATTCAAAGTACAACTTTTTTTATAAAATGTATAAAAGAATTAAGTCGTTTGAAAAATAGTTGAAAAACTACAACTGTCAAATTTCGAAAAAAAAAACGAATTTAAATTTTTGTACGATCTATTTTGAAAATGCAAATATATGTAAATTTATATATGCACAAATTAATCTATGGATAAGCAAATTAAAGATCGATCGAAGTCCGTTGTGCCTCGAACGTTTGATAACTATATGAAATTATATTGTTACCATTATTTTTGGAAAACATCGATTTATTGAGGATGAAAAAACTGTTTGGAAAAGGCATGGACGTCGATAGATCACACGATATTGTATTAAAGGGTAATTCATACGCATTCGCTTGGCACGCTCAATAACTCGAGGCAAAAAATGTCAAACGCTTTGTTTTATTAGGTTTCGTTTTTCTCTTTTAAATCTCGACTAAAAAAACAATACGTTAAATTTCGTATTGATAGCGATACTCACCCGGTCTAAACTCGTAGGATAGATACAATTTTTCTTTTCTCAAAATTAATTTTCCTTTTTTGTACGATCGCGAGCAAAGAATTCAAACGAGTTTCGACAACGAGTGAGTCATGCTTTAGTAGGCGTAATTTTCTACCAACACAGTTCTATTTGGACGAAAAATACAAAACAACTTGTTTTTAAAAAACTGGCTTATTGATCAATTGTTTGTGTTTATATTCACCTGTTTTTCTGAGTGGAAAGTCATCGCCGAATTTTTCTTGCAGCATTTGTGGCATTCGATAAGGATGAGCGGCATTTCCGGTGCTTCCCGATTCCGATTGTGGCTGGAGCCTGTTGATATGAAAAATGAAGATGATTCGTCATTCAAAAAATGGAATATCAATAACAATTCCATTTTACTCAATAAACGAGTCAATGACTGTTTAGCATAATTGAAATTATGATTGTTTTTCAACAATCATAATTTCTGTATTCTAATGAATTTATTCAGTATTCTAATGAATTTATAAATCTACTTTTACTAATTTGCTAGGTATGTCGCTGGTATTATTGGATATCGTTTGTAGGTTAAAAATTTGATGCAAGTGTCGAAAGCTGGTTTTCGTAAATTCGAAAAGAGGTTAAGAGACCGAATTTTGTACGGTTTTGTAAAATGAATTTCGTTTACTCCTGTAAAAAAGAGAGAGAGAGAGAGGGAGAGAATGCAGTAAAATATTCTTCTCGAGCACCAGACGTTTCGGTGCTAAATGGATAACTGGGACAGTTTGTGCTATTATCGTTGCACCAACGCCACATCGTCGACGTGCAGGAGGACCACGAAAGTCATCAGTTATTTTCTGCCGGTTTTATAAACTCAGTTATCCAACTGTAGAGAAAAAATTATTGTTGCAATTTGAGAATTTCACGATTACGTCCTGATTTCATTTGTTCATTAAGAATTCATAAACCTCAAAAACATTATTTCAAATGTATTATAGTCGGAATAAATTTGTCACAACGAGAATAAAATTCTTTATATTTGTAGTGAATGTGAGGAATGATAAAATTGAATTAAATTTACAGCGAAAAAATTCTATTGGTCACCACGTTGATTTAATTTAGTTCCGCAATTTAATTGACAACGAGATTGACAATGTGATTTCTTCCGACCCGTTAGCGATAATCTATTTCTCGTTTTTCCTGCTCTTCCAATCATTATTATACATTATTTAAAGACATTTCTCGCTTATTATTTTACTCGGAGTACTCTAAGCGTACTCTAATAAAATAATTCATTAAAAATTAAGCAATACCAGCATAGTTTGTTAGCTGAAATTTCAAAATATGCATGGCTTGTTCAATTTCATCAATGGAGTATAATTAGGACACTTTTATCAACTTACCAACTTCTGTAACCAGGTGTTCCTGGAGCAATGCCATTCGCCGCTACCGCAGCTTCTCTCTGCATCTTTTGTACGAGAAAACTCTGCAAAAATACAAAAAAATGATAAAAATAAGTCCAATAAGTTTAACAAGGAGCGGGAATAAAACTATTGAATGAGAATAAAAGAATAATTTTTTTAATTCTCTCCAATTTATTGAAAATTGGTCGGATTTAATGATAAAAACAAACAAATTCTCTAATGGTGCAATTGTTTTACGATAAAAAAAAGCCAATCGTACCCGAACACGTTGTTTGACTTCAGTGGATGCATTTGCACTGTGATCCTGCTTGTCCTTTTTCCTAAGTGCCTCGAGCCTTTCTTTTTCCTTTATCTGTTCCTCGAGTTGTTTCTGCTGTTCCCACACCTGAAAACGATATTTTTTTTCTTCTTAATTTGTAACGTGATAAAAGTGATAAAAATATATTAACCGAAATATAAATAGATTCATTTTGAAAAATAAGACATTTTACGATCTTATTTTTTCGTAAGTGGCGCTGGTAGATCGTTAAATAGTAAAATGTAAATATTTGTCGACACTTGGGACTGATAAAATGCTCTAAATTTGAAAAAATTTGAAGACCCCGTCTCTTCTTTTCTTCACCGAATAGAAAAAAATAAAAGTTTCAAATTTGTTGTTAAACTGCAGTTAAGATAATAAAAGTGTCTTTTCGATTGGTTCTTCTTGATAAGAGTTGATATCTACTGTCATAAACTCGACTTCCGAGGCAAAACTCTTATCTCGTTCAAGTGAATGAAGCAAGCGAGAAAAACAAATATATTTTTAGCCTACGAATACCGTTAGAAAAAATATTTCCTCATAATATTGGTAATTGGACTAAAAGGGAATACACAAACTTTCAAGTATCAATACAACATCGTTAATTTGTAATGCGCATTTATTGATAAGTCTAGTGATTCATTGTAAATCCAGAACATTTAAAAGACCCGATTGATATCGATTGAAGGAATTCAGACATTAAGTTTCAATTTAAAAAAAAAAAAAAAAAAAAAAAAAAAAAAAAAAAAAAAAACAAGATAATTTCCTGTTACAAAACTTTGATTATACTCCTTGTGAATGAGCCAAAAGACCCGAGAAAAGATTAACCAATTGTTTGAATGAAGTTTTACAGGGTAAGAATCTTGTATAATGGGAGAATCGAACAATACTTTACAAATTCTTGAAAATAGCAGTGCAGCGAATCTTTTGAGGGTCAAAATATTTTCTGCTCTCAGTCATTGCACGGTTAACCTATTATTGTCCGATCGGTAGACATGAATGCGAATGAGGATCGAAGGAATGAGAGAGAAAAGGAGAGAAAATCCGACTAGCAGCTGGCTGGATGCACTGGTGTGCCATGTCTGACCATTACGTACTTTTCCACTGTCCGAAGAGGTCGATCGTACATAGCGGATAACGGATAGTCGAACGTTCGAGACTCTATCGCACGATGCATTTCTTCCTTTTTATTTTCTTTGCTAAATTCTCATTCTACATTAAGCAAGCTGTTACGACTAACCTGAGAAATCTATTTCTCCGATAAATCTATGAGCACGAAAGAGAAAAGTCGTGGCTAAAATTCCTGATCAATTTTGTTGGAATATTTCTCGTTTTTCTAAATTACTCCCTCGACGTTACCAAATATATTACAAATTATTTGTAACATCAATGAAAATTCGTTAATATGGTAAATTTCGAAAGTGAAACGACCGAATTCTCCACTTTTATTAGGAATCGATTGCGATCATGTTTATTTGTTTCGTCATAATTTTGATTAGTGATTTTGTTGCAATTTTATAAATGACGCAAGTTGTAATTTCTGTTTGATTATTTTTAATGAAATATTGTATAATTTTATCAATTATTTTTGTCGTTTACGTTGCAATACTTATCATTATAATTATCAATTTTAATGTGAACGTTAACATAACAAAAAAAAATCGTATTTTCTTTTCTTAATGCAGAGACGAAGCTAAACTTTAGAGCGACTACGATATTGACTCGGTAACGAGCACACACGTCGTGCTCTGTCGCATCATCGGCGCTGTGAATAAGTTTCGTGGCGAATTTCACCGTGTAGCTGAGATTTCTACACTCGATTGGCATTTTCACATACCGAGGCTCGCCTATAGACGATTGCAATCGAAAGATCGAGAGCTACGAATCTCGAAATCGTCGCTGTATGGAGAACTTTAAGAAATAATAAAATATACGTGAAAGTGTGTATTTATTTTAATTTTAAACAAACAAATTAATTAATTAACAAATTAATTTAAAAATAACAGGAATGTGAAACTATCGTCACGAAACGTTTTCGTCCTATGGACAATTTTCCCTGAACGTTTCAAATTCATAAATTGACGTTCAATGATCGGAAAAATGAGTCAATTGCACGATAAATATTGTAATACTATTTCATAAGCATAATTAAATAATAAACGAATATTAATTAACTGGAAGAAACTGCAATTTGGCTCCGAGTTCGTAATAGAAAATAGAGATATAGCGTCTGTTGAAAAAATCCTAATAGACGTTCTACCGGTCCACGTCCACGTGGATCTTGGACAAATTGAAACGTTACAGACACCCATTAATAGTAATCGTATATTTTCCGGTTCATTTACCTGCGAAAAAAGCGATAAAGGTTTGAAATAAATTGTCGTTTAGATACGAAATTGTTTTTTTCTTCTTTCAAACATGTTTTTGTTTTTCCCTAAATCGTGCACCTGTATCTACATACGCGGAAACGATGTCCCTGAAGAATTAGAACAGCTTTTACATATTCGAGGCTTTTGACGAAAAATAAATGTGTCAAAAAACAACGTAATGGCCAAAACATGTTTTTCGAATTCGTTTGTACAACAAAGACAAAAATTACGACGTTCATACTTTTTTTTTAGCGAGAACATCTGCTAGACAATCAGTTTCGGAGAATATTAATTACGCCGTTGTTTTTTTTCTCATCAAGTGTACATCTGTTTTTATGTACAAACGTGTGTCTTTATAAAGTACAGAATGTGACTTCGTTCGTACGGAGTGATTGACACGTGTATAAAAACGTCCCGGTAAGACTGCGAGCGAACACGCGAATCGATAACCTTCGAGCTACGAAGCTCCGTGCGCTATTTATAGAAACGCGGCAACTCCGACGTATCGGGGATCTAACGAGGAGCGGTATAAAAATTGGGAGAATCTGAAAAGAAAGGGAGTCCGAAGCGATTTTTATGGGAAGCACGTGAATGAATTTAGTCACGTTTGCTTTGTGTTTTAACGACAGCTTTTCCATACGTGAGTGGATGACCCAACTTACGTGCCCACATACGAGTATTACATAAATATTGATCACTGATAATAAGAAGGGCTCATTTCGAGAAATGCAATTTTATTGCTATGCGCAATACGAACCGAATCATCAGTAATCATTGCGGAATCAAAATATATTTATCGGCGAATAAAAAGGGACAAAATAAACTTCAACATTTATTCTTAAAGTTTTAATTTTTTGTAATTTTCTTCGATAATTCGTATTCGTGAGCGATCAATTTTTTATCACGCCCTCATAGCGAGATAGTACACACTCCAAATTGAGTCTAGGAATTTTTCTTTTACTGAGTTTAAACAGCGATACTTAAAAAGCGATAAAATAAATACGGAATATTTATTTTTATCGTGAGAGTTCGAATCAATGTTTATGTACGTTTTTATTAGCGTGGCTATTTTGCGAGTTAAAAAAAAAAAAACCGTGTGCTGTTTCGCATTTTCGCAGCATAGTTAATACAATCGCGTACGTATACGAGTTAAAAATACATTAATAGTGTTTTCCACGTGACTCCGGTGGCCTTTCGATCGCGGGGCACAACCTGTTTGCTCGCCTTCGTCATCGCTAATATCGCCATTACCGCGAAACGCCTTTTGCCACACGCTCTTTTCATTCCTTTTTTTCGTTTACTGCCTCGTCGTTCGCGAGCATGGAAATCAATTTTTTTCATTCGTACTTATCACGCGAATCATTATTTAGTATTTTTTTTCTTTTTTTTTCGTAATTAGCAATTAAAAATAGAACAACTAACAACGATTAATGACCAAAGTACAAAAATAGATTTTTATTCCATTTAAAAACTACGTAATAAAACATCGAAACGATCTTTATTATCAGACTCGACAAATTTCGTTGCCTAATCGAGAAAAAAACGAGTATATTTTATCAATTACGTCGCAATCAGGTGGAAAGTAAATATTGTCAAATATATTTTGCTGAAGAATTATTACTCCTCATTAGCGACGATCATTCCTCAAAAGGCGTTTTTTCATTTCTTATCTTCGGTGGAACAAAAATAGACCAGGTGAACAGAACAAACATAGAATGAAGAAAATTTGATTGAGTAATTGGCTCGTGGATATTGGAGTATCGATTTTCATGGAGATAAGATTTTTGGTCGACGAATTTCGTTGAATAGCCTGAAATGTTTTCCTCATTCTCAGATGGAGTCTGGAGTTGTTGAAGAATTAATAAAAAAGTATATATAAACAGAGAACTAAGAGATAATGTATTAATTAATAGCGAAACGTTCGGTTAATTATCGATTATTTAGCACAGTAATTAAATCAGTCGTCTGAGCTGCTTTAGACTCTGCCGTTTTATTTATTCGACATTTCAGAACGATATACATCGACGAAGTTTGCCCTCGTTCGAACAATTTGCGTCTGCATTGCCAATTCATGGCTCTAAGAAACGTTGAACATTACTGTCTATCGGGACAAAATAATTTCCATGATTTTATAGGTAGAATCAAATATGTTGATCGAAATAAGGAGAGCACACGACTTCCGGTTCGGAATTTAACGTCTTGCATATTCATAGTATTCATTTTATTCGTGCGTCATTCGCTTTCTTGGATTTTCGATATATATTGTTATTATCGTAATTAATATTATTATTATTATTATTATTATGTAGGGGAGAGCCGGGTAAAGCGGAAGGAAAAAAGTAAAATTTATTTTTTCAGTGGAAAACTAAAAAATTCGATCATTTGATTCAGGACATGCGTTGAAAAAGTAGTATTCACTGAAACGACTGATACTTTTAACATGAAAATTAAAATATGGTTGTCAATAAAAAAATGAATATTCAACGAAAATTTGTACGAACAATAATTTATTTTGCTGCAAAACGGAGACGTGAATATGTGAATAGTATAAAAGTACTACTAACAATGCTGTAAACATGTTTGAACATTACTAATTGTTCATTATACTGATGCAAAATGTTTTTATTTTTTTTTTATTTTCTTACTTCTATTCGTGTTGGATATTGACGAAAAAAATCTGTGCTAAAAAATAAGCCCAATTGTTCAATATTTATAGACAACTCTTTCGACATTTATTGATTTTTAATTGTTTAGAAATGTTTACTATTTAAAAACACCATTTTTTTTTAACTTCCTTGCTTCCTCTCATGTTTTTTTTAGATATTGATGAAAGAGAAATTCTGTTGAAAAATAATTTTAAATCATTTTCGTGCGACCTAGTCTGTTTTCTTCCAATATTGCTGAAATGAAATCTTAATTCTTAAGATTTTGGAGATGCCTATTTTGACTTTTTTTAAATTTATTTATTTACTCGTAATAATTTAATTCGAGGTATACCCTCCCATCAAAATTTTCGAAATAATCGATCTTTTTTCTTCGATACTCTCCCTGTCATTACTCTCGCTACAGCGCTATCCCAACTAATTCATTGTTGTCCATCAATTTTTTATTTATAAACCAAAGAACGTAAAAAGTCCGGGTTTTTTGCAACTCTATTTTGAAACCATTGTAAAAAATGGTGGAAATTTTTGTTTCGGTTCTGCTTTTTTTTCTGATAACCATCCTCAAATCGTTCAATTTTTTTCATAGCATTTTTACTTCAGATCCGTTGAGTCCTCGTCCCTCGAGTGACGTGTTGGCGTTGTAAATATGACGGAATATGTCGTGTATTTTGTTATAAAAAAAATTCTTTAAAATCTTGTATTTTTCAACAGATTTTGTGAGAGGATGCCAATAAAACGGTCTCAAAAATAGCATCAAATAATCATATCACAGTCGATACAGACACCTGTGAAAATTGCCGACTTAAGGTCATTTTTGGCTAAAATTTTAACGCGATCAATCTCTAAAAGAAAACCTAGTAGGTGCTCGAAAATAAAAATTTCAAAAATGGTGCGATTGAAAAAATAACAATAAAACGTTGAGTGAGACACCTCTGAAAATAGAGCTATAGAACTTCCTTTTTAACAGAACTTGTTTTTCATCAATATCTAAAAAAAGAACTATGCACGAGAGGGAGCAAAGAAATTTAAAAAAGGGGGTTAAAAAAACGTTAAATAAAACATCAATAAAAGTCAAGAGAGTCACCTCTAAATATTGAGCAATATTGAGCTCAGTTTTAAACAGATTTTTTTCCATTAATCCTAGACCCTTACAACGGGGTCGAAAACGACTCCAATTTTTTAAGGAAAAAACTTGTTTTTGTCAATTCTCCGAAATTTTGTTTCGTTTTATGGAGTTTTCATCATTAAATATCCACCAAATGCGACTTTATCATATATTATTCTCTTGGTTATTAAAGAACGAAGAGAATGGTGTAGGATTAAACCTTATTATCGCATGCGAGGAACATTTTATGTTAATAAGAACATTGGGGTCGTTTTCGACCCCGTTGTAGGGTTCATGTTCAGAAAAATAGATTGTAGGGGTCTAGGATTAATATCCAATGAAAACACGAGTAGGAACAAGAAAATAAAAAAAAATAAAAAAGATTTTGCATCAGTCTAATGAATAATTAATAATTTGCAAACATGCTTACAGCACTGTTAGTAGTTTTCTTATGCTAGTCAGATATTCACATCTCCGTTTTGTAGTAAAATAATTTTTTTTTTATACAAATTTTCGTTGAATATTCATTTTTTTTATTAATAAACATATTTTAATTTTCATGTTAGAAAAATCAGTCGTTTCAATAAATACTACTTTTTTAACGCATGTTCTGAATCAAATGATCGAATTTTTCAGTTTTCCACTCAAAAAAGAAATTTCCCTTTTTTCGGTGGGGTGTTCCACTTTGCCCTCCTCCTTTGACTTTTGCCTCCCTTACAATTATTTTAATAAATTTGGTAACTACGTCGAACTTATTAAATTATTCCGCTTAACCGTCTAACAGAAATTCTTATTGCGGATAAAAATAAAACAAAATTTACGTGGAATTTTCATGGTATTGAAGTTTGTATCGTTGGAACGGAACGAATAAATATATTTTCCATTCATTATTTTTTCAATTCTTCAAATTATTCTCATTTTTCTTCACAGTTTTGAGGCTCCAAATAAATAATGTCGAACTATCGCAGCACTGCGAATGAAATTTGGGCGCTATAAATAAAAGAAATTTCGTTGTATTCGAACGATGCAAATTTTAACATCATGAATTTCCGGGGCATCAATAAAGAACTAAATAAAGAGATTAATCGAGCTAATAAGGAAGGTGTAAAAAAAAAACATTGCGTGCTTCGATAATCGACCGATTCTCGTTTCTCCTCACGCTCCTATTCATAGTGAAGTGTAAATAAAAAAATTAGGGCAGCCCAGGTTCCTCCGTATGCGTGAATGTATATGGTGATATAATAAAAATTACATAGTGTTGCAGATCGCCTCAATTATTGAGTCCAGCTAGGCGGAATTGAATTTGAGGAGGGGAAGAGAAAGAGAAAGAAAAGCAATGTTTTTAGACGTTTTTTTCGTGAGAGGAGAACTTGATTCAGTAAAATTTCCATCCTTTAAGCGTCAGGTCCATTTTTATGGTCCAAGATCGTTTTATACACAAAAACCGTTTGTCCACGTCAGCGGGATTTTTTAAACTAGGATCGTTTTCATAGGTCAGACTTATAATAAATTATCTAGAGTAAAACTGACCTTCAATTGATGCATCTGTTGTTCATGCATCTCAGCGAGTTGTCTCTCCTGGGCGTAAAACTTTTGTCTCAGAATTTGCTGTTGAAGCTGGTGATGCTGCTGTAGCTGGAACAAAACCCAGATACCTCAAGGGTAATGTTCTACCTTTTTGGGAATATTGGAAGAGACTTTTTATCCCTCGTAATAAGTTTTCTTTTTCTTTACCTTGTCACTGATTTGGATTATTGTTTTTTTTTTTAATAAAAATAAATGCTTCTATTTATTTTAAACGACTTGAAAAATTCTTTTCGAAATTTATATCCTTTTTTCTCTCTCTTATTTTCCTATGAATTTCAGTTTCTTTCAATGGAACATCATTCCAAGCCTTTTTATTTCTCCTGATAACTTTTTTGCTTCACTTCGAAACCGATTTTTAAATACAAAATGTAATGTTCAAATACAAATTGAAATGTAATCTGATATAAAATGACTCAACTTCATTATCAATTTCTGCCGCACTTCTTGCTTTTATCGTTTTGCTTTTTTTCTTTCTTTCTTTTTTTTCAATGAATTTGGCTTTTTGCAATGAAAGATTAGAATAGACATTTTATTCCTCTTGATCATTTGTTTAATCCGCTCCAACGCTAATTTTTATTTAACGAAGTTTATGTGAAACGCAGATTGAAATTACAATAATCCTAAGATAAAACGTCAATATCCCTTATCAATTTGAATTATTATTTTCCTGCTACTCTACAGTTTCGTTTATTTATCTACAAAATTGAAGTTTCTTTTATTGGAAAACAAAAATATTTCATGTACGAAATAACTCTTGATAATTTCTTTCACTTAGTTACCAATTTTTTAGTAGTAATAATGATTTTAAATTAAGATAAAAATATAAACAAAAGCGATTGGCTCGCGCGGCCCTTCCTTCATAATCAATTATCCTTTTCTTGTCATCATCATTACGCTTTTAATTTTTCTTTCTTTCTTTGAATAATGATTTCTTTAAATTCGATCATGGTATGCAGTAACTAAAATAAACAACGAACTTAATCACTGCACGTAAGAAATCTCGCAAAATATTATCGCGTTTCGTTTCCTATCACTTTTAATCTGAAATTTTTCCACGAGTGATAATTCCGTTCGATGCCTAACTGGAAGTCGAATAAATCGCGAAGAAATTGGATTTCTTGCCAAATCATGTATTCGATAAATTTGTACCCCACGTTCGTGTCATCTTTATCGCTCTTATTTTTACATGAGTCATAATTTCGTTTCCAAGGGTGAGGCTAAAATTAGCGAGGATTGTTTTTTTCTTTCGTTTCGTTTCTTTTTTTATACCTCGAACGTCATGATGAGCCTGGAGTTGCGAGAACTCTGAGACACGAGTCTGGAGGAAGTTAGTGGGTAGTTGTACGTATGAGCTTCGTGTATCGCACCAAAGTATACGTGAGGTCCGTCAATAAGTGGTTTTAGCAATTGGATACGTCCGCACCGGAATTGCAATACAATATGTGTTTGTACATGTGCGATTCTACAGGCTTTTCCACGTCAATTCGATGTCCACAACGATTTTTCTTTCGATAAATTGTGGCATAAGATTTAAAAAAACATAACGTACATTTTTCAGTGTCTTTTTAATCATTAAAATGCAATATATTCAACGTGGACGTCATTGGTAAGAAAAAACGAAGTAGAAACCGAATCAGGAAAAACATATTTTTCGGTTTGCCTTAAAACTCTTGTAAAAAGAATAAAAAAGAGTGAAGAATTTCATTCAATTAAATGAATGTTCATAAAAAGTTCTATTTTTATACGTGAATTAATACGTGGAGAGAAAAAGGAAGAGAATAAAAATGTGGGAAGATCATTAATATCAATGTCAGATGATAGTTAAGAGAGATAGTTGATAAGATAAAAACTTCGTAGGTGTAAAATGGCTGAGCAAGCAGCAGGGACGTGCATACCCACATTTCGCCCTGTTCGCGATGTCAAACGATTTGAAATGTGAATTAGTGCGAGTTGCGCCCTTTTCTCTGTCAGGAATTATCATGTATATGAATTTAAAGCGTCAACCATTTGAGTTTGTACCAGTTTAACTAGCTGGAAGATTCTGACCGAATTCGGGCGATACCGGCTCGAGAACGTTGACCCTCTCCCGGAATAATTCAATTTAACTGTGAAATGTAATCGCTCTAAACTGAGATGTATAGTGTGAACT
This sequence comes from Rhimphoctona megacephalus, assembly GCA_963989365.1. Taxonomy (NCBI): domain Eukaryota; kingdom Metazoa; phylum Arthropoda; class Insecta; order Hymenoptera; family Ichneumonidae; genus Rhimphoctona; species Rhimphoctona megacephalus. The sequence continues at coordinate 8,297,128 of OZ022417.1, forward strand.
TTGACTCATAGCGGAAATAGTGATGATTTTTTTTTTCTAAACACATATTCACTCTCGTTTGGTAGGTTTAAATGAATGAGGAAGGAAAATAAAACCAAGGCAAATCTTAAGATCCCAAAGCAAATCCTAAGAAACTATTTATTTTGTATCAAATTTTTGTCCCCTTCTATTTTATTTGTTTATTCCGTCTTTTTTCTTTTTTTTTACCTTTTCAATTGAACTCATTTTATTGAATTATCGAATTCGATTTTATTTTTCGCACTCGTTTTCATTGTGATTGATTTTTGTCAAAATTCGAAAAATACTTATTTAAAAATAGAAATTCATTAATGGACGTACGAAAAAATTGGCCGAAAATTGTAGCAGTCAGTGAAACTGGAAAAAAGATTTCGAAAAATCGTTAATAAAACCTGAGAACTTCGTGGAGACGAATTTCTTTTCCTTTAGAACAAAAAGGCCAAAATTATTTTCAAAATTAACCAGTGTCGCTTCGATCGAAGCCACACGGTTAAGTTTTGCACGAAAACTTAGAATCGAAGCTCCTAGACATTTTTTTTCCATGAATGTGAGAGATTTTTGATGAACTATGAATTTTTAAGATGGAGAAAGAGAGAAAGGAAGGGAAAAATAAATATTTTGAAGAACTATATTGAACTCAGGAATTATCGAGCTGTTGTAATAACGAAAATGAACACGTACGAAACGCGAAAGTAATAAAAAAATTATTGAATAAACGTCCAAGTTTCGTGAAAAATGGTGTAAAATGTATGAAGCTTTCGTCTCGTTCACGGTGGATAAAAATAGCCGACCCACTTTTTAATAATTCTTCTGTTCTTATCAACGTCTTCCTTCTTTCTCGGGATCGGTGATCATCCTATTTACTTCGCAATCTCGTTACGATATATGTATAAAAATATAGACCTACACATTGTGAGACATTTGTCTCAGCACAGGTGAATGCATTTGTTAACGCTGAGTTTCGTTAAATTTTCAATTTCATTTCACATAATGATAAGTTTTCTAACTGCACATATAAGACAAGTGTTTAACGTTTTTAATCTAAATTAAAATAATGTCGAAACATTTTTACGTTCATTTATCAACCCAGCATGAATGAATATTTAGAATTAACAAAAGTGTTCACATATTGCAGTTTAAAAATGGAAAAAAAGCATGAAAGAAATGTGCAGAATGCATATTTTTTATATTGAATTGGCTGAAAAATGTTCAATTTTTATCACAAGACAATTGACAATTAGGCTTGCTCAAAAGCGAGTTAAATTTCGAACAGATGTTTTGAAAAACGTGTTTAGGGGTTTGAATGTTCATAATTTCGGAATGTGCGCGTCATAACTTTCATAGTTTAAAATATCGAGATAGAATCTTGTGTTTAAATTTATCTTGGGAACTCAAAAAATCAAAATACCGGATTATTATTTGGGGGAATGGAAAAAGAAATTTGCGGGGATCGAAATCGGGTATCGTCGCAAAGGGCGCTCAAAATCCTACTTGAGCATATTTTTGTAAATTTTTTAGTTGCCCCGATCGCCCATCGTATTCATCATATTATGTCCTAAAATTCTGAATTAAGTGAGTAATATTTTTTGTATTTTCAAACTGAAATTATTATAATTCGGAAATAATAGTTATTTCGTACGTTTATGAAATAATATACGTTTTCTATATTCACCGTAAATTTCTACGTGAAACTATTTTTTGTTGATCTTAACCCTAAAACCTAATTTAAATCCGTACATCTATTTTTTCGAACGTAAACCCTACAACGGGGTTGAAAACGACCCGAATCTTCTCTTTAGCATAAAATGTTCCTGGTATACGATAATAAGGTTTAATTATACAGCATTCTCTTCGTTTTTCGATAACGAGGAGAATGGTGTATGATAAAGTGGCATTTGGTAAACATTTCAAGACGAAAACTCTATAAAACGAAAAAAAGTTTCGAAAAAAATGGAAAAAAGAAGTTTTCTACTCCAAAAATTGAGGTCGTTTTTCAATTTTCAATTGTTGTCTTTCCAGTTTATAGACGGAGTTTCGATTGAATTATCATAATAAATTTTCGGTCCGATTTGAACCGTTCGAATTGTTGTTCAATCTCAGATCGACCGAGGGAGGATTAGAGTACCGAAGTAGATAAATTTTTACATTACCTCGAGTATTTTTTGTTGAAAGGCTCGTTCATGAAGGGCAGATGGGTCGGTGGTTGCGGCATGATAAGCACCGGAAGTCAAAGTAGCGGTGGCACCTCCGCCACCGCCTCCTCCGCCTCCTCCTCCACCGCCACCTCCACCAGCAGGTCCAAGATCTCGTGGCCTTGACATTGGCGAGCCTGGCGTGTCCCTGGCCATGTCTACACACATGAGACACATGTCCGGTAAATTCGAGGGCGAAATAAACAAGGGGGTTTGCACCCTTTTAACGGAGTTAACGTTTCTTGAACAATAAGGACTAAAAGCACTTCCGTGATCCATTGACACCTTCATTTTCTCCTTTTTCAAATAAATATGTTTCCTTTTTTAATAAGACCGTTTCAAAATTTGATTAAACATTGCACGACGATAGATTTCCAGTCTTTACGTAGAGTACAAAACAAATCAAAACGTTTTCCACTTGTTTCCTTATCACGTGTCAATTTTTTCTTTCACGTGTATTTTTATCACCGAAAGACTCTTCATATTTATGATTTTGATAAGCCCATTACATAATAATGAATTTTTTGAATCGTCAATCGTCTTTCCACTTTATTTTCACTCGTGAAAGTTTCTCTTGAAACGAAAATGGTTACGAGATAAAATAGCGAGAACGAAATTACGATAGTGTGAAGCCGCGGATTCACTTTTATCTCGAACCTATTGCAACACGAATTCTAGTTGATGTATTCAAACGCTCTCGGAAAAAATGTTGATGTTGATTTAAAAAAAATATTTCTCTATTTTAAACGCGTATACGATTTGTTTAGATCGTTTTGTATTCTGTCGTCACTGTCGGGGAATTTCGTTTCGTCGAATGAACTTTGACCCGACCCGAGCGGTCAACGAGAGCAGATCAACAAACAGCGTCAATCGTCAAATATCTCGTTCACAGGCTGCGAACAAAAAACCTCCTTTACTTTTGTTTCGCTCTGAACATTCTCGATCGAAGGAAATAATAAATATTTTAGAATATTTTCTATTTCATTTATCTCTTTGACACAAGAAAGCCTCGATTAATCAGGGTCCGAAATGTCACAATTCTAAAAGATTAATCAACGTTCAATAATTCGACGACGTACGACGTTTTTTTCTCACTCTTTCATCAAGTTCACAAGGACACCGAGAGATCACGAGATTCGATCCCGATTTTTAGTTGTTTGCTCCATAACTACGCAAATTATGCGTCATCGAAGAAAAAAAAATCGTCTGGCGAGAAGAAACTTGTCCACAAATTTCTCAGCTTCGTGATTTCGCCGTTAAAAACTTTTTCCACTATTTATTTTGCGTAGTAAGTTGATGACGAATAACGAAGCCACCATCCGAGGACGACGATTAATCACGACAGATTAAATATTCCACAACAGAATCGTTTTCGCGAAAAACCAACGAAAATACTTTTAAAAAACGAAATCGAATAATAATTATTCTAACGATGTCATAATTTTCGAAATGATTTATAATTTATATAATTTTATTATAATTATATTAGCATGTCTGATCGTTTAAGCAATTATTCATTTATTTATTATTTTCATACGATTGGAATCCACGATCATTAGTAGATACCCAAGGAAAAATTCCATCTTCAATTTATTCAAACTTTCATCTTTCTCTAATTAATAACTAATTAAAGTCTCCCACGTATATTTATCGTCGTCGTTTACTTAAATTACGCGAATATTCATTTTTATGCCCAGTCCGATTGGTTGATTAATTACTCGCACTTCTCGCTCCTCTGTATTCGATTATTTTTGAATAATTACTCAATCTTCGAATGTTATTAAACTTTTGATCAAATCTGCGAATTACGCGAACGTTGTTCCCACAGAATGAAACGTTCGTTAAAAATCGAAAGCACTGTGTAATATTGTTTCGTGGAGCGTATTAATTTCACGGAATACAGGACGCTCGCGATACGAGAGTTGAATTGATACTGAAGAGCCACATCGAAAGAACGTCTCGCCAGCTGATAATTCTTTGTAAATGATTCCTGGAAGTTTACTGGTTGGTAAAACGTCCGAGGAAGGGGCGACGTATGGAATTGTCCTATGCTCGCAAAGAGCGAATACGTGCGTGTCGTTATATACATATATATAATATGCATGGACGAGACAGAGAAATATTAAATCATGGAGGAGTTACCAACTGCTTATTCGATGGAGGGAGACAATTGGAGGGGATTGATTATGTACACAAGTGACGACTATCTTGTTTTATCTACTCCTATTTTATTTTTAATTAGAAAATCAGTATTACTACCATTTTAAATGAAATAATTATTCGCGTCATTCTAATTTTCTGTCAATTCATCGACAAATTGAATATAAATTATTTTCCGGACTTCTTTTCGACCCAATACTCAAATTCTCTATTTGAATATTTATTCAATTTAAAAGTATAATAAACTCTACGAACGTTTTACTCCAAATTATACTGAATATCGAACGATCTCGTTTTATTACTGAGTAAACATTTGCTTTAAAAAAACTGTATGCAATTAATGAATGGTGTAACGTTAACTAATATTTTTCCCACTCGATTTACGACCAAAATAAAACTGTCAGATAAACCTAATTTACGTAAAATGTGAATGTGTGAAAATTGTAAGAAATATGGATGATTATCTCCCTGACATTTCATCTAATCATCGACAAACATCAAAAAGTTTGCACGTTCGGAGCTTAATGTCTTGCACAAACTCCGCGACAAAAGCTAAGCTGAGTGATGCTAATTCAAGATCATTTTTTGTTCACGTGATTTGCCACCGAATCCTCATCCCTTCTTTTGAATCGAAAATTCATTCTCATTATCGATTGCGAACGGAAATCGATACTGATATTGAGATATTTAAAAAATTCAATTAAGGGGAGAAATACCTTTGGGAGCTTTACAAATTTGACATTTTTTTCATTAAATATTAGTATAATATCTTAAGAATACGGTTGCTAAGCTTTAAAGCAAAATCCGAAGTACTTTTGATAGATTCTACCCTAGAAACGTGAAGCACTTGGTGTTGGAACACGCTGTAAAAATTTCAATGAATCAAATTTCTCAGCTGATACAACTTTCTAGCTGAAACGAATAGAAATTTTGTTGATTTAAATTTAAAAAATTGCAATAAACGATCCTAGTAGATCTAAATAGAACTTTTTTCTGGGTGTGATCGTTTTTTATATCAATGAAAACCCAATTTTGTTGAAACAGTAAAATATTTTGTTGGATACGTCCAACAAAAATATTTCGTCTAGGCAACAAAATTTTTTTTTTTTTCATCGAAGTTTCATTTCAGTTTAACGAAGTTTTGTTGGAACATTCAAAATTTTGTTGCCTGGACAAAATAATTTTGTTGAATACGTCCAACAAAATATTTTAATATTTCAACAAAATTGAGTTTTCAATGATGAAATTTCCTCTATATCATGATATTACACACATCGTTTTAGAACTGCCTGGGGGATGTGGCTTTGATCATCTCACAGAGACGTAAAATCTCTCCGAATACTGAAAGCTTATCGACATGTCAATTTGACGTAAGCCTTTCGAAACTAGATACACAATACGTACTCTCGATTTATCCGCTGTTCTCTATAGTGGCGGTTATTTGGAGTTTTAACGTCAATACTGCAGAAACATCTGGAGGATCACTGAATTGCCATCAAAGTGAATTTTTCCTTCGGAAATAATCATTTCTACTTATTTCTTGCTCTAAATTAATAAATATTGGGTTTTTTGCACAATTTAAACATAATTTTCATTGTGTATACAAATTGCGATGTTGAATAAAAAAAAAAAAGATCAAGCTCTACCGCACGTGTAAAATCCCTCGAAAAATAATGTATCTCGATTAAATCAATCTGATTGTATCATTCGAATCGACATCACGTTTACAGGAAGAATGACAAAAAAAACGAACAATTCACACACTTTGGTTCTACATGGATTTTTTATTACCCCCAAACTGACGGAAACATGAGAAAATTTGTTCAATATCGAATTTTGACTCACCCTTTTGAGGAAGGTGGGTAAACGCAGACGTGATTTCGACGTTTCTATAGCCCACGTCTTCTGAAACAGATCAATGATTTTCAGGATTATTATTTCGAGCCCAAGGATCATGAGAATAATTCAAAATAAACAAATAAACGAGCAAGCTTTCGTTTTGAGTGATTGTAATTTTATTGCGTCACAATATTTCTGATAACGCGAAGAGAGGCTTATCAAGAATTTCAACAAGATTTTTATTACAAAAGAGTTCGCGAGGTGTTTTGAAATCTTGCGACTTTTTTGACGTAGAGATAAGAGATAATTTTTTGATTCCTTGTTTGTTTCTCAAAATGTGTACAAATCCAGAAGCAAATATAATTTGCAAAAGATCTTTTTCATTTATGTAGCCACTAGTGGCTATAATCTTATTACGAATATTGTAGATGATCGCTATTTGATGAACCGTGTGTCGATTTTTCGATAAGAGTCGTGATGTGAGATTAACAATCGTCCAACATGCGAAAAAGTTAATGTCAAGCAGAGGATCTTATTGTCAATGTTGTTTTATTCACGTGCGGTGCGGAAGTAAACAATGGATGTGCGGACTATCATTTGAAATCTTTTAATTATTTCCGCGAGCATGTACACAGAAGAAAAATAATAATGAACGATAATCGTTGCACCATTGTAAGAAAAAATGACTAATCGAAATTTTCCATAAGAATTTTTACCGCAATTTCCCTCGAGTTATAAATAAACGAGGTCCAAAGAGCAGTCCCTAAGTTCCTATTATTTCGTCCTCATCTGTCGTTATTTTAACTGCCACACAAATTACTATTTTTTACCAGAACATAATAACTGATCACGAGAAACTACGTCAATGGTAATGTACTACTCATCATTACTATAAAAATTCATTCTAATTTGTATGGAAATAAATAAAAAAATGATGTGAAAGACAAAAATTATGATATCAATGATTTATAATTAACAGTGAGATGTGTGATCATTTTTTAATCGTATATTTGAGGGCCTAAAAAAATTCAACGTCTCTGAGTCAGCACTAAGTAAATCCAGTTTCCAATCCTCCTCATCTTCCATTCAGATATACATATATATCTGTGTGTGTAATCTTGAAATAACTTACACAAAAAAAACCAAAAAAAGGTTCTTCTGTGTGAGTATGTATAATTGTCTGTCTGTGGTCACCCAGCTTCTTACTTCTTTACTCTTTCTCTCGCTCTCTCTCTCTCTCTCTCTCTATCTTCCTCAGGCAAAGTCATCCGGGCTCTATTTTAAGATGAAGGTCAACGTAGTTAAAAAAGACGTATCGATACATTCATCGTTGCTGCGACCTTCGCGAGAGCTCTACACGTGAGTTCAGATACCTAAATGTTTACATATATATTTTAAAAAATATATAGAAATTTGAGTGTATGGGTACACGTGTTTTGAATCGCATAAAAAAAATCGAAGTTATCATTATTGATCGGACATTAATCATCGATTGTTCGGTAAATTTGGGACATTTTTTTTTTTTCATTGTCTATCTCGATGGGACATCGATTTATTGCAATATCACTGGAAGATACGCAGAAAAAAAGCCGATTGGTAATTTGAATATTTACTAGCAGTTTATTTTACGTCCCAATAACTCACAGATGTGCATCATAGTCTGAAAACTACAGGACTGCACGGAAATGCGAAAACTTTGCTACAATTTTGTATCTGTTTGTTGTTGTGAACGTTCAATTGGCTTCTGAAATTTTTTGACTGTGATTTATTCTTAACGTTACAGTTTGATGTTACGTTTAGATTATGTGACAGAAAATGTTCAAATTGCTATTAACTTTTGGTTGAAAATATTCAAATTACTATTAATTTTTGGTTGAATTCGTGATTTTACCACGATGGCTACAAGGCTCAATTTGAGTTTGAAAATTTGGCACTCCATAGACGAAACCATTGGGTTGTAACGTTGAAATTTTCATACGGGTGTCAATGAAGTGTTTCGTTTTCATTTTCATCATAAAATATTATATTTCATTAATACATGATTCATTGTTATTGCAAATATACATAACCAACGGTTAGATCGGATTGATCAGAAACTGCGAGTGCACTGGGGATGTCTTGCGAATAATTTTCGTGAAAAACGATTAGATCTGAGCTAGGCAACGTTACGAGCTCCACCACATTGTTCGGATGTGTTTTCGACAGATTACCGCATATTTCGTTCCGTAAGCAATCGCATTTGCATAAGAAATAAATTTAATGATCAATAGCAACTCCAAATCGAGGTGTCATTCGTGTTCAAATGAAAATTCACTGAATTTTACGAACGTCGTAATATTCTCAGTATACTTGGAAGATGGTAGAGAGTCATAAATACTGATGGATTGTATAATGATGAAATAAAATTCATTAATAAGGAAATAAAAATGAAATACAATGTGACACTAATGTGGAAATTCCAATTCGTCAACCTTTATTGTACCATTGTCATGGTATTGAAGTTTGCATCACTGAAATGCAACAAATTCAGGGTTGTTACGCATTGTTGCCTCCGAAATTCTCTGACTTTTCCAGATTTATCAGACAGGTTTTATATATATTCCAGCTAGAATAAGGTTAAATATAAAACACTTTGTTTTCATGAAATATTTATTTTCAAGAACGAAAGACTGGAACTAAAGTCTGATTCGGAAAAAAATAACTTGAACCATGTATTTATATATTAGCGCGATACAAATAATATCGATATTTCTTTTTTTGTGGGCCCAAGAGAGATCATGTCAGAATTTGAAATAAAAAGTGATTCTCCCGAAATTTGGAACCCTACAAAAAAAATGTTGAGGTCGCACAAGCGGCTTTTCGATATATTTTTTCTAATTTCGAACCACTTTAGCAATCGGTGAAAATTTTTTTAGAAGGCCCAAATTTTGGGAGAATTACATTTTCATCAAATACTAACATCTCTTCTTGCAATACTGAGAAAGGTCAACATTTCTATATCATGTTTTTCAGCCGAAACTATAAACTAATATCTATAAGTCCTTGCGACGACCGCATAAAACTTTTTTAGAAGGTTGAAATTTGGAGAGAATTACTTTTTCTTCAAGTACAAATATCTTTTGTTGCAACATAAAAAAATCGACAGTTTTATATAATGATTTTCAGCCAGAATTGGAAAAAAATATCGAAAAGTTACTTGCGCGACCTTCAATTTTTTTTCAAGGTCCCAATTTTTGAGAAAATTCCTTTTTCATCAAATACTAATATCTCTCTTAAGCTCACGAAACAAAAATATAGATTTTATTTGCACCACCCTAATATATATATATATATATACACACACACATCCATACATGGTAGAAAAATTTAAAAAGATTTTATTGTAATTTTTTTACGTCAGTGCCAAACAAATTAAGGGGCCAGTCCACTTTGAAAATTTCAAAAAATCGATTTTTTTTTACTGTTTTCGAAAGTACATACATTCAGAAATATTGTGTCAAAATTTTATGAAAATCTGAGCTCTCTAAGTATTTTTTTTTTTTTACCTGAACGTCAGGACCTCATTTCGTCTACCTGAGCGTATAAACTTCAAACGCGTTTTTCTCGAAACAACGTTTTCAAAATTTAGCTCCATCGTATCTCTAAAACTAATAAACCGATTCTCTTGAAATTTGAACCAAATATTGTAAGCATGATTCGCAACAAGATAACCCTCGATGGTTTTAAAATTTTGATTTTTACTCTTTTTTTTGTGAAAAACTGCGAAAAAAATGCGTTTTTTTTTACTTTTTTCGTTTTTCATTTGCCATTTTTTTATTTTTTGATAAAACTTTATATCCGAGGGTCATTTTGTAACTGGTATCATACTGAATCAAATGGACTTTGATTTTTAGCTTAGCTTGACTTTGATGATTAGCCCACCTATTTTTGAGGCGTTACGTTAAACTATAGTTTTTGTACTTAAAAATGAATAAAAATGAATAAAATTTTTTTTTTTATGTATTTGAAGGCTTTATTTATCAAGTCCAACAACTTTTATATTCATATCTTTTACAAAAACCTCAAAAAAAAGTCGCGAAAATAGCCTTTTTTTCGTGGCTCCAAAGTGGACTGGCCCCTTAAGGTAAATACTGTACTGCAAGCTGGTCAAATGAGTGCTAATACTTCACAATGTTTTTATACTAAGTTTAATGTACTAATTATACACAGTAAAGGTGAATTTGTAAGATGACATCTCTAATTAATCTACGAAAATATTAATAACAATACATTTGCGAAACCATTAACTGACAGTGGCAAATTTCCATTATGACACATTTTCATTGGGACATTTCAAATAATAATCTGCATTTTTTAACCGATTTTAATGCACCACATCTTAATTTGTTCCTCAAGAGATTCTCTACGAATTCACCACCTCAATTTTTTCGCAGTTTATTTGTTTGGAAATTATAGCAATTTGTTTATGAAAGATTTTTTTCGCTAAATAAACAATTGGCTGCAACAGTGGAATGATCAAGCTTAGAAAAAATGTACATTGTGAATTCGTAAAGAATTTCTTGAAGAACAAAATAAGACGTGGTGCATTACGATCGGTTAAAAATTACGGATTATTCTTTGACGAATTCCGATAAAAATATGCCCTCGTGGAAATTTGCATTTATCAGTTAATGGTTTCGCAAATCTATCATTTTTAATATTTAACGTTAATAAAACATGCTGTGATATAAATCCACTAACACTACGTTCAATTAGTGCATTAAGCTTGGCATAAAACAATTGTGAAAATTTAGCACTCATTTGACTAGCATGCAGTACAGTATATACCTTAAGAATAAATTTAAACACGTGTCTATATAATAGATTAGGAATATTATTTTCCGCATTTGCTCGTTTCAAAATATGTGAAACAGGAGGCCAAGAAAAAAACTTTATTACGTCACTGACGCAAATTGAAAACATATTTGTTTACTTCTGCTAGAAGATTACCCATGTAAATAGTTGACAGCCATTATTTTTCAATTACACATGTGCACGTTTCAGTAATATGCGCAGTTATAGAATATAACTCAATTTCGAAGCGGACGGTTGATAAAAATATCACAGCTTTTGTTCACACGGTTGTGGAGACGATGGTTTTATTTCTTGTGATTATTGTGAAAAGTCAATTCTCAATAAATTTCAAAGAATTTTCAAAATTCCCTGACTTTTACGTGATAATTCCAGGGGGTAAGAAATTCCCTGAGTTTTTCAGGTTTTCCCTGTTTTCGATATGCGTAACAACCCTGAAATTATACTTTTTCCATTAATTATTGTTTTATTTTTGAAATCGTTCTATTCTGCATTCGTAGATTTTGTTTTTAGATACCAAATAAACATTAACGAATTATGACAGCTCTGCGAATCAACGTTGGGCTCTATAAAAATGGAGAATTTCGTTGTATTTCAACGATGAAAACTTCAACATCATATTTTTATAATGTTTTACATATATTTTTTAAAATTATTTTTATTGTTCCTGCGTATACCCTTGCAGCTTTTTATCCCATCACATTAACCCCACTTTTTCCCCACTTCGCTAAGTTCGAATTTCCCTAAGTTCCATGTTCCTGAGAGACCCCCCGAGAATGTTGCTCACAGCCACTCTTTCCTAATGCACTACTGTATCGCATTTGCATGAGGGCCAAGAAAAATGTGGAAAACCTGGCCGATACAGACGGCTATATTTTTACTGACTTTCAATTAATTAGCACCATCAGAAACTCAGAAAAACTGCCTTCCGTTCAGCGATTGATGCGCGAGCCGGTGTATGGCTAAGCGGTTACCCAATGAAATATTGGCCTCGCCCAAGGCTGCTTAACTTTGGAGATCGTCGAAGCCACACACCGACCGTGCACCTATCGCTATCGACAATAATTTTTTTATATTTTTTATAGATTTTTATAGACCCCATAGTTTATTCATAGAGCTGCGATAATTTGTCAATATTTATTTCGAAGGTAAAAACTAAATCTGCAAGAAAAATTAGAACAATTTGAAAAATTACAAAAATAATGAATGGAAAAAGTATTTTTCGTTGCGTTTCAACGTAAATTCTATGTAAATTTCCGTATAAAATTCTTCCTGTTTATTCATATTCATCATTTTTCCAGCTGTTAGATTATTGTGTACATATGGTAACGTAAAATAAATGTTAAGGTGCCAAAACCATTTTTTCTTATTCGGCACTTGTGCTTTTCGTCATTCATACCAAGCGATCAACACACTCAACTAGTTCAATTACAATGCTCCATTAATTAATTCGATGCCACGAAATTTAGTATCAAAAAGTTCCCAGGTTTTTTTTAATCAGCTTTAAATAAAAACCTTTTTACTGTCAGCGAGCAACGAATTACTAAATTGTGAACGCAATTTCTACATGCTCATCGTTACCTGAATAATCGAGCAATAATTCTCAAAACAGGAGCAACGATGTGATTTTTTTTTTTTTTTATTGAATAGGCAATCAACATTTTTATCATATTTTATCGAGTTATTTTGAGAGGATCAATATTTGCACAAGTGTTTTCCAAATTTGCAGGCTCAAGGGGTGTCCAGTGGTGCAGAAGTAACGAGTACTCGACAATTTAATTTTTGATTTCATTCTTATACGATTCTTTTTTTTTTTTTAAGATAATATAAATACTCATGAGTACCGAAAGCCTTTTTTTTACTTTGTACAAACTTCTGCGCGTAAAAAAAATAGTGTTGAATAATAATGTAGTACATGAAGATTTTTTCAGCAAAAAAGGCTAATTCGATTTGTTTTTTCCGAAATATAAAAACAGAGAAATGGTCCCGCACCGTCAAAACTCCGAAATTCAGAAAAAGTTCCAAATTTATGATACTGAAGTTTGCATCGTTGGAACGCAACGAAAAATATTTTTTCCATTCATTATTTTTGTAATTTTTCAAACTGTTCTAATTTTTTTCACAGATTTATTTTTGAAGTTACGAATAAAAATTAACGAATTATCGTAACACTGATGCGAATAAACTTTGCGCTCTATAAAAAGGAGGGATTTCGTTGTATTCCAACGATGCAAACTTCAACATCGTCTAAATTTTATGTTTCTCGATTTTATCCAGTGACTCATCACATCGACAAAAGAGTTTCGTGCAAGCTGAACGTTCGCGAGAAAATGAAAAGAGAAGGGAGGAAAATAGGAATGGAGACTGACAATAACAGCGAAAATCATCAACTCGTTTAATTCCATGACAGAGTCATAGCTCTAAAAATAGTTGTAGTTGAAGTAACAAAGATATATCAAGTATAAACTCATTAGAAAAACAAGCACGATCACAAAGTCCAAAGTTAAAAAAGTCACGAGTATTAGACATTTTTCTTAATTGATTTGACTGTCAAGTCCGTTTTATCTGGAAATATACATTCGGTGTTAAAGATTTATGATTCGAGTGAACTTTATGATGTTTTTTTAGAGGGTGAAGAAAAACAATTTGAATTTCCTACGTAATTTTATTAAGTAAATTTTTCATTTTAATTTCAACAGTAAAAAAGTTTCAATAAAAAGTAATACGTTTTTGTTTTCCAACAGAATATCTCTGGCGTAAAAATTTTAAACAAATACGACATAATTATTGATTGAAAGAGAATCAACTGGTACAATGAACAGATCGAAACAATTCAGATGACCTTTACAACAAAACCGTATACTTTTCTCTCACATTTGCTCGCTCTACTGTTCCAGATTTATAGAGAATGTACGTTCATTCATTTACCCACGTTATGCAGAGTATTTTCATGTTTTTGCAAAAATAAAAATAAACAAATAAAAACTGCACAACTGTCAGTTTTATCGTGTTCACGTCGATCAAAGTGTTTTCATAAATTATATTTCTCGGCACCAAGAGAATTTTTCATTCACGGAGCCATCCTAAAGTCTGTAGTTTAAATATCTCCTGAATAAAACGAAGCAGGACATCGCGATAATTTGTTCGTTATTTTATGCTACATTCAACTACATTAAAAATGTCATCAAACTCAGAAATTCTTGAAAAGAAGAAAATAGCAGAAAAAAGTAAATTCGATAAACATCATTAAAATAAATATGGTTATTTGGGTGTCTGCAAAAATTTCGAAGCCAGCAGGAAGAGTAGAAAGATCGAAGCGAAAAAACGAAGAGTCAGGAGTATGAAGAAGGGATACGGAGGATATTTCGAGGAGCCAAAAAAATCTTGGGGAACGAAGAGGCTCGGAGGTAGGGGCAGGGGTAGAGCGCTATCGAAGAAAGAGCTATAGAAGGCGCCCACATGATTTGAGAAAATTCAACCAGGAGAGAAGAGAACTCGCACCATGGCCAAGAGAGGAAGAAAAAGGAAAGAAAGAGAGGAAAGGAGAAGGAGGCGGGGGGAGGGAGGGCGAGGGGGGAGAAGGAACGAGTGTGGTAAACCAAGTAGGTGAGTGAGTAGAACGTGGAGGTCAGTGCACGCTACATTCCTCCGAGTCAAGTCCAAGGCTACGCTGCTTTTCTCTCTCTCTCTCTTTCTCTCTCTAGCTGCCCAAAGGGTAAGACAGAAGACGGCGAAGTGGAAGAAGAAGAAGAAGAAGAAGAAGAATAAGAAGAAGAAGAAGAAGAAGAAGAAGAAGAAGAAGAAGAAGAAGAAGAAGAAGAAGAAGAAGAAGAAGAAGAAGAGGAAGAAGAAGAAGAAGAGGAAGAAGAAGAAGAAAAACTGAAGCGGTTCCCGCCGTTAGTTCTCCTCCTTCTTCTCCGTGTCTCGTGGTCGAGACGACGATTCGCCGATTTTGTTCTTTATTTTCATCCTTCTTTCATTCCCCTTGGAGCTTAAATTCCGCGTTGCAGACGCAACACGCATTGCCTCCGGTTCATTACGGGCTTTGACGTAATTTGGAAGTTTGGCCAAGAGATTGAATGAGAATTTTGGGCGTTAAGAAAATAATGTAAAAAAGAGGATTCGAAGTTTGGTTGAAGACTTTGAAAGAACGATAAGAAAAAAGGGAGTTCGAATTTGGGTCGATGTTCGTAATCCGACTGTTCGTAATCCGAATTCTAGGTCACTTGTCTATTCATATTTCAAGTTCTCTCCCGGCCTTAAACAAATTATAAAATTGTTCCAAATTTTACCTCAGCAGGAGAAAGCAAACCCAATTATATTTTTTTTTATTAAATCGTCGTCTTTTTCGTTCCGCGTAAAATATCTGCAATAGAATAATGTATTCCGTAACATTTCTCACGGTTTTAGCCGTGGGTTTTGCTGTCTCATACATACGAAACACGTTTTCGCAGGACTCTGACTTTAAACTGCGCAGTATATCGAGACACACGCGTGCGTGATCCTCTAGCGCGGTTTTCCTCGTCAAAGAAACACCTGGGGCATCGCACTCTAACCGTGGATACACACGTACGCAAACATTTATAAATGTATAAGTATAAATATATCTATACATATTATCCAGTGAAAAAAAGGACGTAAACAACAAAACGAATCGAGGCAAGCAACGCCTTTTCGATTCTCAACGATCGATATACGTGTGGCTACATTCTCTCATCGTTTCTTGGCGACTCGTTACATTCACCGTTCTCTGTTCTCTCCTCTTGTACGACACCTGCCCGAAGGCCTAACCAGGCGCGATTTTCTCCAACGCAGAAACGCCCGCTTTAAGCGACTCTAAACACTCGCAGATTTGTCGTATCTCGTTGTTTCGCGACTGGGATTCCCGCGATATCCGTTTCATCGATTTTTATAGCGGATTTTCTTTTCGAAGCGTATCGTTGACGCGATAAACGTTTTTTTTTTTCAAAAATTATTAAGAGCTTGTGATTCGAATTTCACGTGTAGTTTGATGAGGATCAATGCACGTGAGTTACGAAACAGTAAGTTCTCTCGAGTGTCGTAAAAACGTCGGTTAACGAGAAAGCAAACAAATATAAATGAACGGGGGGCTCGCGCGGAAAGATAAAAGAAATCCCGAACCACAAAATATTCGCAAAAGAATATATTTGTGTGTGTGTATGTGCGTGCGCGCGTGATTGCGTGTGTGCGAAACAGGCGGAAGGGAAAGGGCAACGAAATTGCCACGTAGGGCAACGGGTTTTCCTGGAACTCGTCGCATAAGATGGCCCACACACGTACCGATGATTGATATTACGACATTCCTCTCATGACCATGCGAGAGGACACCTTCAGGTGTACCTCTTCGAATATATCTATGTAAAACGTATGCATATTTCAACTGTTTGCGATCGCGAACTCAACATTGTAACTGAATTATTAAACTGTTGCGATAAAAGAAAAAGAGGGGAAAACCAGACTCGTTTTTTCAGAAAAATAAGTATTATGACGAAAAAAAAAAACAATTAGTGGCAAAGTTGAATGTCCTGAGGCGTAAAACACATGAAAATTGGACTGGAAAATGAAATAATCAGAAAAATCGATTCTAATGATCATTAAGGTACATTCTAGTCAAATGGGTGCTAAATTTTCACAATTCTTTTATGCCAAGCTTACTGCACTAATTGAACGTAGTGTTAGTAGATTTATATCACAGCACGTCTTATTAATGTAGAAAAATATTAAAAACGATAGATTTGCGAAACAATCAACTGATAAATGCAAATTTCCATGATGGCACATTTTCATTGGAATTCGTCAAAGAATAATCCGTAATTTTCAACCGATTGCAATGCACCACATCTTATTTTGTTCCTCAAAAGGTTCTTTACGAATTCACCACGTAGATTTCTTCTAAGCTTAATCGTTCCACTGTTCCAGCCAATTGTTTATTTAGCGAAAAAAATCTTTTATAAACAAATTGCTATAATTTCCAAACTAATAAACTTCGAAAAAATCTACATGGTGAATTCGTAGTGAATCTCTTGAGGAACAAAATAAGACGTGGTGCATTAAAATCGGTTAAAAAATATAGATTATTCTTTGAAAAGTCCCAATGAAAATGTGTAATAATGGAAATTTGCCACTATCAGTTAATGGTTACGCAAATGTATCGTTATTAATATTTTTCTAGGTTAATTAGACACATTATCTTACAAATTCACCATCTCTATGTATAATTAGTGCATTAAACTTGGTATAAAAACACTGTTAAGTTTTAGCACTCATTTGATTAGCATGCAGTACAGTATTTACCTTAATCAATCAAATGGTATTTGTCATTGACTCGAATAATCGATGACATTAATTTTTTCAAAACGAATTGTATCAAAGGTCACAATGGTACTGGTAAATCTGAATGTACTTATGAATTAAAAAACTTACAATGAAAATTGAAATAGTTGAATAAAATCGATTGGTCATCGAACTCGATCTCAATTGATCGTATTAAATAACCGTGTATCGATGAGCATGAAAGTAGTTATTTGAATGAATTTGAATTTGAATGAAGAGTGGATGAGCACGAGTGATAAACGAGGGATTTAATATGGATGTAAAAAAAAGCAAGAGAGAGAGAGAGAATTGGTGGTCTATGATCGAGCGTGTCCTATGCGTTGGGAAAGATCATACCAAAGTGCCAATTGAGTTTGATCGTGATTACTGCGATCATCGAAGAATTCCCATTTGATGGATGCGTCTGTGAGCAGGTGGTTACAAGAAAGGCGAACGACAAAGAGTTATTTTAAACACAGCGTCAGTATAAAAGACCTTGGGCTACATAATCGATATGTATTCGCTGCTATCGAACAAAAGCTTATAATCCGCATCGATTTATGTGTGGATTTGTGTGTGTGTCGAATTATTCGCCATTTTATTTATCAGTATAGTGAATATTACGAGCTGTTCGTGTTTCTTCTTGCTCCAAACTCTCGTTCTTCATGCATTTCGTCGCCTTTCTCTCCCTCTCTCGAACCCAACGAATAACTGCTGTTTCAAACTATAATTTTCACGTCTCGGTATACGGATCTATCCTTTTCTCTCTTCTTCGGATATACTCGCTTGAGGTCTATACGCAAATCTCTTCGACGCTGCATAACGACTAATAACAATAGAGCGGCGACTACAGAGGACTTCGGAGAGAGCTCGCGAATTTTGAACAAGAGGCAAATCTACACAACACGTCTGACGTAAATTGTAGTCACAGCATATATGCATATATAGTAGTAACACATGTTATGTAGTTGGATATACAGGGTGACCCATTCGATAAATATAACATTTATAACAATTAACAATATTATACTATACATACAAAATCCAATATAATATTTTGAACATAGATTTACAATATTATTATGGATTAAATTAATTTGAAAATATATTATACGAAATAATAGGTGTGCAAGTACAAACTCGGCGTTTTTTGGTCAAATTCAACTTTATCAAAAAGATATTTGTTACAAAGATTAATAATCGAAAGATTCGCCATTACTATCTATGGTCGTTTGCCATTTATCGGGTTTTCATCCAGTAAAACTTGAAGTTCTTAGTCTTCAAATTTTTTTACTGCACCTGGACGTGGATCGTCCTCAAGACTAAAATTTCCATCATGAAATCTTGCAAACCACTTTTTTATTGTTGAATAACTCACAGAATGTTCACCCATAGTAGAATTAATTAATTCCATAGCTTGAGCAGCTTTTTTTTCATTTGGAAACAGAATAGAATGCAGTGGCGTAAATGTTGCTTATCAACATCCATCTCTTATAAAATTGATACACACGAAACGACAGCTTGAAAATGGCTGAAACTTATGTCATAAAAACAACAATGACTAAGCTACATATATCCAAAATGGCGGAGGAATTGGATGCGTTCAAGTATATTTTTTAATGCAACTAACTTCAGAGCCGAGTTTCTACTTGCACACCTATTATAATATTTACCGAAGGATTTTGACAATATTTTGTCCAGTATATAGGACGATGCATCTTTTACGATATTTTTATTAACTATATCCTCAATAATGTATTTATATTTTATTTTTTATTTATTTTTTATTCATTTTTTATTGTTCCTGCGTATACCCTCGCGGGTTTTTACGAGCTCATTTCATTACTTTAACCCCACTTCACTAATTTCCAATTTCCTAATTCCCATATTCCTGAGAGACCCCCCAAAAGAGTGTTGCCCACAGCCACTCTTTCCTAATGCACTACTGTATCGCATTTGGCACGAGGGCCAAGGGAAACTGTAGAAAATCCGGCCGATACAGGCGGCTATATTTTGACTGAGTTTCAATTGATTAGCACCATCGGAAATTCAGAAAAACTGCCTCCCGCTCGGTGATTTATGCGCGAGCCGGTGCATGGGTAAGCGGTCACCCAACCAAGTATTGGCCTCGCCCGAGGCTGCCTAACTTTGATGAAGCCACGCACCGGTCGGTGCGTGGCTTCGGCGCATCGATCGCTGTCGGTAATAATGTATTTGTATAAATAGATTATACAGTTTGAAAAACTTTGACAATGTGTATTTTTGACAATGGACAACGGGGTCAAAAACGACTCGAATATTTTTTTTGAAAAAAACTTCTTTCTTTAAATTTTTTTTCCCAACGCGCTGAGAAAAAATTGTATTTGAAAAGGCCGATTATTTTGTTGAATACGGCGAACAAAATATTATCGGATATAGCAACAAAATTTTTGTCATTTCAACAATTTCAAAGGACTGCTAACAAAATATACTGTTGAAATATCAACAAATTTGTTGTAATTCTAATAATATTTTGTTCGCCATATTCAACAAAATAATCGACTATCTCAACAAATTTTCTTTTAAGTGCGTTTTTCAGATTTATAGAGTTTTCATCATTAAATGTTCAACAAATGCGACTTTATCATACATCATTATCTTCGTTATGAAAAAACGAAGAAAATGGTATATAATTAAACCTTATTATCGAATACGAGGAACATTTTATGCTGAAGAGAAAATTAGGATCGTTTTCGACTTACAATCAGTTGTAGGGTTTACGATGGTGTTTTTCAATGATGTGTGTGCCATTGTCAGGCACAATAAAACATATGAACAGTGCGTATAAATGTCACCAAAAAGCAAAATTAAAATCGATGGTGTCAGTGCGATAAAAAGTAGTGCCCTGGCACTGTAAAATTTCATGTTACGATTGTCAATTTTTACGATCAATGTACATACAATACAATACATGATCAATGCACGATGTATTTTGTACCGGCCTGTATAAATATCGACATCGACCGCAAGTACGTATATTATACGCGGTAAAAGACTCGCAGCTTCATATATGCTGACTATACTAAAGCGATTGCGCCGTTATACCGTATGCGGCAACCGGATATGCCGTTGAATGCCATTGCGAATGTACACTGAGAGAAAAAATTACTAGAACCAATGAAATGTAGTTTTGAATCCAAAAAATCATTTATTTCATTATTTGCCAAAACATATTAGATTGGTTCCCTCATATATTTACTTGGTTAATTTATTTCAGTCAATTTCATAAATTTCTGTTTCAATAAAAGTAGTTGCTTTAATCTAACAATTTGTTATCAATTATATGTAATATGTAGTTTGAATCAATAACACATTTTTTTGATTCAAAAAATGCATTTTATTGATGCAAAAAAAGCACTTATTCTTTTTATGGACCATGATTTTAACTATATTATATTTGGAAGAGAAAAATTTTCTTTTTTTTATTATCATTCCAGTGCCCACTCCCTTTTTTAGCTGCCCCCCCCCCCCCCTTTTATACCAATAATCCCTTCCTCATGCGGCTGCAGCCGACTTATCCCCTTCTGTATCGCATTTGTCGGAGGGCGAAGGGAAACTCCAGAAGACCTTTTTTGCCCGATACAGTCGGTCTCTGCCTGATTCCCCGGGTGGCATGCGAGCACGCTCAAACACGGCCACCAGGGGCGCTCAGGCAGGCACCTTCTTAACTGTGATGCGATGAGCCAAGTCAGTGCATGGTTAGAGGGGGCCAGCATCCGCACGATGAGAACCGTTCACAGGAGGCCACCAAAGCCATACACCAACCGCCCACGCATCACAGAGAGATATTTCTGGGCATGGATTTATGAAAGTGGAGTTCGAATCACCCGGGATCGCAGTAGAAACACTTGAAAAAAACCCAATTTTTTCATTGGTTTTCTGGCCGGGATTAGAACCCGGGACCCGCGACGTGCGGGCCTGAGTCCTGATCCACCGGACCAACCGCTCTGCTTTTGGAAGAGAATAAATTATATCATATTTAAATTTGCATTCATTGAATTAATAATTGTATTAAAAAAAAATAATTTCGTATTGAAGTCGTTTTGTAGATTCAAATAATCTAATGTTTATGATGTGATAAATGTAATTAATCTAATGAATACAAATTTAATCAAATACATTGTAATAAAAAAATTTTTAGAAGTAAAATAATGATGAATTTATTTGAAGAAAATAATTTGTTCGAAAAAAGCAATATCGTATTGATGTCGTTTTTTAGATTCAAATAATCTCATGTTTATGATGCAATAAATCTAATTAATCCAATGAATACAAATTTAATCAAATCTATCATGCATCTAATTGTTACTATTAAATAAGAATTTAATATAATGAAGTAATAGATCCGTGAAAATATGTTATCAAATCAACAGTGATTGTCTTGGTTCAACAAATAAATAATCGAAACAATACTTCGATTTAATAAATAAATACATGTTTTCAAATTCAGTAATTTTTTCTCTCAGTGTATAGTACGAACGCACACATCGATATATGTACGTATAAAATTTGAAGATCGAACGAGCCCGCCGAAGGCGGGCGAAGTTCGATCGAAATTATATGAGAAGTCTCGTTCGAAGATGATAGTTATATGTAGTCTTGCTTGTCATGCTTACTTCACAACGCTTTTTAAGTGAAAAAACAAGAAACGAATCCGCCGTGTGCCTTCTGTTTTGAACTCTTGATCAACTTCATATTGTTTTTTGTGCGAATGAGAAATTATCACACAATCAATGAAGATGATAGAGGGAGAAATTGTAAGGGATCAACAGGGGTGGGGAACTATCATCTTCGAACGAGACTTCTCATATAATTTCGATCGAACTTCGCCCGCCTTCGGCGGGCTCGTTCGATCTTCAAATTATATTTCTAAGTCTCGTTCTCGATGATAGTTATATGTAGTTCTTCAGAGTTCTTTTTTATTGTGATAATTTTTTCCACTTTATTTTTAAATACATTATATCATGAACATAGTGAAAATAAGAACAACTTACAATTGTTGGAAAACAGTTCGAACAAATTGATCATTTGGAGACTGAATGGGTCTATTATAAAATTTGAAAAATGTGTCAGACCCTGGAGCCCATCCAGCACTTCGTCTGATAGTAGATACATCTATTCCGCGATTATAAGCAGCAGACACTGCTGCATGTCTAGTACTATATGCGGTAAATTGATTAGTATCGATACCAGCTTTAGACAGAACAGATTTCACCCAATGGCCAATAGTTTGTGATGAAGCTGGGCCATACGGCTTTACAGATGTGATGAACAATCTTTTTGATTTTTCACTTCTTAACTGCTTCGTAACATTTAAATATTCTATGACCGCAGATGCTACGCATAACCCCGGTCTGTTTTTAAAAAAGGGTAATATCAAATCCGGTTGAAAAGACCCCGGTCTTGATGTTTTTATATTCTCTGTTATTTTGATACTTAAATTATTCGAATTAAATGTGATATTATCTATATCAATTTTTGATAGAGTTTGTAACCTTTGAGCTGTCGCTAAAGCCATGAGACACGATACTTTCTCTGCTAGTTCTTTCAGTTTTAACTGACTGAGTGGACCAATTTTCTCAAGGTGGTTTAACACTGGAGTGACATCCCAGGTGGTAGAATATCTGGGTTTACTTGGTTTTTCTCTAAAAACACCCTTCAAAAATCGAGAAATTAATCCATCCCTGTGTATATCAGAACCCGAAATGAGAGAAATAGCAGAACGAAAGGTGTTTACTGTGCCATGACCTACCTCACTTTGAAATTTTTTATTTAGGAAATTGATAATATCTGGTGATTTAGCATTGAACATATCCAGCTTGTTTATATGGGCGTAGTTCCACCATGCTTTTAACGCACTTTCGTATTGTTTAAGGGTTGATGTAGCGATTGAATTTATCATAGTTCCCACTGACTCCTCATGTATTCCTCTCCTCAAGAAAGCTGTGCGGATAATTTGCCTACCACCAGGGAAAGGTGGGATGACAATGGGTGAGTTTGCCTGAACGGAGAAATTAGAAGAGACGGGTTAGGATTGAATATGATGGGTGGTTCACTGAGAAGTGATGTATAGAGAGGATACCACGGTTGCGTGGGCCAAAATGGTACCACTAATACTCCTTCTGTTTTATCATTTATGATTTTTCGAAGAGTCCTTAGAATTACAGAAAAAGGAGGGAAACCATAGAATTTTTCTTTGTACGACGATCTTGTGAAGGCGTCCACAGCTTCTGCTTCTGGATCAGGTAATCGTGAAAAGTATCTGAGACATTTTCTGTTGAGTCTACTTGCAAATAAATCAACCGAGAAAGAACCAAACTTCTTTTTGATTTTTGTGAAAACATCAGGAGCGAGTTCCCACTCTGTATCAATATTCGTGTATCGAGAAGCTGCATCTGCCTCTACATTATCGGCTGATCGAATGTAAGAAGCTTTTATCCAAATTTTTCTGTCTTCACACCACTTCCATATTTTCTGTGAAAGTTCACTGAGAAGTGGATATTGAATTCCACCAGCTTTGTTTATATAAGCAATAGCTGTGGTATTATCCAATCGAAGTAACACTTCGCAATCAAATAAATCAGAGGCAAAGCACTTTAGAGCAAAAAAGGCTGCCTGTAATTCAAGAAAATTGATGTGTTTCCTGCCTTCTTCTACATTCCAAAAACCAAAAGTACTTTGCCCATCATAAAATGAACCCCAGCCCGTTAACGATGAGTCAGAGAAAATTTCGCGTATAAAATTTTGAATTCTGATAGGATTTGATCCAATCAGCGCATTATTTTTCCACCAATCAATGTCGTCTCGCAATTTTTCCTTTATGAAAAAACGTCCTTCATAATCTCCTCCATTTAATTTTAGAGCTAAAAATTTTTCTCGTTCTAATTTTTTGGTATGAATTAGACCATACGCTACTGCTGGACATGCCGCTGTTAAAACTCCAAGAAATTTCGCAAATTCTCGAAGTTTGTAACTATTGCCTATTTTAAAGTGACTACAAAAGTTCACTATCTGATTTTTCTTTTTATCTGGAAGATTCAAAGTAAATTTTACAGAGTCAATGATAAACCCCAAAAATTTACAACTTTGATTTGCGATTAAGTGACTTTTTTCAAAATTTATGATGAAACCAAGACTCTCCAATAAACAAATGGCTTCTTTCATGTTTCGTTCACATGTATTTTTTGTATTACTGATGAACAGAAAATCGTCCAGATAAATCACTGCGAATATACCCTTTGTTCTTAATATATTCGTTACGGGTTTCATAATTTTTGTAAAAATATATGGACTTATTGACAGTCCAAAAGGCAAACAGCAAAATTGAAAAAATTTGTCCTTGAATTTGAATCTCAAAAATTTTTTATGTTCCTCACATATTGGCACTACAAAATAGGCATCTTTCAAATCTAATGAACCCATAAAATCGTCTCGAGAAATCAAACTGAGGGCAACCTTTATATCTTCCAATTTAAAATGTGGAGGATTTATGTATTTATTCAATTCTTTCAAATTGAAAATGAATCGAAAAGACCCGTCGTGTTTGGGGACGAGGAAAAAAGGAGAAACAAATTGATCCTTGCTTGGAAGACACTCTTCAATTGCATCTTTCTCTAACAATTTTTTAATTTCTGATTCCATTATTTCTTGCTCTTTGCTAGAAAATTTTTTATTCTTTGGGGTAAATTTTTGTATCGGTTTTTGAATAAAAGGAATTTTATACCCGCTTACACAATTCAATATGAATTTATCATCGGTAATTTTTTGCCATTTTTCTCGGAACTGAAATAATCTACCTGCTATTTTCTGTACCTTATTTATTTCTTGTACGACGACTGGTTCATCGTCTGAAAATTTGTTTTGGACTGTGTTTGTGATGGGTATTGAGACGAATTTTGAAATGTTCTCTGGAACGGTTTCCTCTTTATCTTGAAAGGACGACGTTTCTGTGATTGACCCGTCTGCTTGTACGCTGCAGACGGGTATTTGGAGTTTCCCTGAGGCTTGAAATTATCTTTTTTGGACTTGTCCTTAATTTGCGCACAGGCTTTCTCAATCTCTCTGGCATTTTTTACTTTGTCTACGAGATTGTCTCCATATAACCATTCATCTGAAACCATTTCTTCCATAGATGGTTTAATACTTTTATCCATTTGGGGTGTAATGAAAGACCTACGAGCAACGGACTGCTGAAAAAATACGTCTGACATAATTTGACCAGCATGACTAAGATAATCGATTAAGATGTCTTCATCGATTCCATCTTCTGGAGGATCTATAATCATAGACACTGCTGCTCCCAAGGCTGTCAAGGCTGTGCCTACGCAGTTTTGGGTTTCCACGAAATGCTGGTCCCGCTTCTTAGCGATGTCAGTCAACATTGGAACGATTTCCAAATTGAGTTTAGGAGCCTCGACATGCAACTCTGCTTTTCTATTGTAAAGTTCCAAGATTTCTCCTTTGTTTTTCTGAGGAAGACCTTGCTTCACCCATTTACCCCATGTATTTTTTAATTCTGGGTGATATTTTGTCTCTTTAAACTTTGATTCACTCAAATCAACGCCCAAAGCTCTCAAGACAATATCTCTTGAGTGACTTTCTAACGTCTGCTCAGTTTTTTCTTCCGTTTGCGGAATAATTTCCTTATTATTTTCCTCTATATCCTTAGCTGAAAGGATAAAGACGAAAAACAAGGAGACTATAAAGAAATCTTTCTATAAGGGACACTTATTGTGTATGATGTGATCATTGTTCTTATTGAACCTCACAATCAAAACCCCTGCTAGAGTCGTGTGGACTCGTAGCTCTCTAACCTCGTGTGGAGTAATAGAGTAACTGAGATCGTCCTTATTATTTATACATATACTTTACCTGTAATTTCCTTAATATCAGAATCGTCAATTTCTGGTTGTGTTGGAACTTCTTTTTTAGACTCTAAGAACAACTCCACCACTTTTGTGAGATCGGATATCTGGTTTTGCAATTTGTCGAATCTTTTGTCATCTTTGTCTCTGCGATGACTCTTTTTTGATCTTGATCTCGATTCTGATGGTGATCTTGATCGTTTCTTTGAAGACATTTTCTTTTTTTTTTTTTCCGTGTTGATGCGTCAGCACAACAAAACAATATGAAGTTGATCAAGAGTTCAAAACAGAAGGCACACGGCGGATTCGTTTCTTGTTTTTTCACTTAAAAAGCGTTGTGAAGTAAGCATGACAAGCAAGACTACATATAACTATCATCGAGAACGAGACTTAGAAATATAATACGAAGCGAAATACTCAATAATAAATGAGTGAAAATTCACTGCGGAGATAAGTTGATTCCTTCATTTGGGGAGAACGAAGTATTTTGTGTATTTCCATTTTCGTAATGCATTCTCGACAGAATGGTAATGAATTATTGCTCGAACAAAGTGCAGATGAGAGAATCATAACTGGACAAGAAGCCAGCGAAAGAGATAACGAGAAAGAATGAGAGAGAGAGAGAGAGAGGACATTTTTTATCACAAAACCATGCAAAGCGTGGATGATAACTCGATATAGATTTGATAGAATCGAAAGAGAGTACATTTGTATGTACTGAATATGGGGCATTCCAAATGAATTTGTGGAGTTTTAAGCTCGAGAAAATTTCGATGTACAAGTAAATAATACACAAAGCTACGAGTTATATTCCAATAATGTTAAAAAAACATTTATGACGAGGATTTCGTATGAAAAATCTGCTATTTTGAGTCCCTTTCAAACACGTTAATTGTTGTAAAGAACAAAAAAAAACGATTTAAGGAAGTTCTGCTGGTACTTTGAGGGACGCGCGGGGCGCCGGGGGTTTCTATGCTTATACACAGACTAGCCGCACTGCTGCCAACCTGATTTTTCTCTCTTCCTCTCTCTTTTTCTTCTTTCTGGCTCTCTTTTCTGCTGTGCGAAGTTGCCGCTCCAAAGGCTTTTGCGGCCATATCCCAAGGAATTCGACAAATTTTCATAAGTTAATTCGTTATATCTCATGACACGCGTGGTAAATCAGATCCATTTTTTTTCTATGTCATTATAATATATAAGTCTGTACTTGATACAATTTTCAATAAGCCACCACCTTTTTAAGGGGCCAGTCCACTTTGAAAATTTCAAAAAATAGATTTTTTTTTACTGTTTTCGAAAGAACATACATTCAGAAATATTGTGTTAAAATTTTATGAAAATCCGAGCTCTCTAAATATTTTTTTTTTTTACCTGAACGTCAGGACCTCATTTCGTCTACCTGAGCGTATAAACTTCAAACGCGTTTTTCTCGAAACAACGTTTTCAAAATCTAGCTCCATCGTATCTCTAAAACTAATAAACCGATTCTCTTGAAATTTGAACCACATATTGTAAGTATGATTCGCAACAAGATGGCCCTCGATGATTTTAAAATTTTGATTTTTACTTTTTTTTTGTGAAAAACTGCGAAAAAACGCGTTTTTTTTACTTTTTTCGTTTTTCATCTGCCATTTTTTTATTTTTTGATAAAACTTTATATCCGAGGGTCATTTTGTAGCTGGTGTCATAGTGAATCTAATGGACTTTGATTTTTTTGTTTCAGACAAGCCGTTCCCGAGTTGTGATGGAGCTACCTAGCCCACCTGTTTTTGAGGCGTTACGTTAAACTATAGTTTTTGTACTTAAAAATGAATAAAAATGAATTAAAATTTTTTTTTTTATGTATTTCAAGACTTTATTTATCAAGCCCAACAACTTTTATATTCATATCTTTTATAAAATCCTCAAAAAAAAAATCGCGAAAATAGCCTTTTTTCGTGGCTCCAAAGTGGACTGGCCCCTTAACTACATGATATTAATTCATTTCTCGCGTTAAAACAGTACGTGCCATAAGGCTCTGTGGAATTTGGAGGTAACTTTACGATTTTTTATCTCATAAAGTAGGTGGTCAATTTTGATTGAATTTTGGAGATACACGTGGAAGATGTTTCCGAAAGTGCTATTAAAATTTCAAAGATCTGCCATCTTTTTCAGATTCAAGCAGAACTCCCTTGAGCCACATGGTTTGAATTTAACCATAAATTGACAATTTCGAGAATATTCTTTCGAAATTGAACAAATAACAGGAGTAAGAAAATATAAAAATCATATGGTACTGAATGATGTTGAAATTTGGATCGTTGGAATACAACGAAATCTCTCCTTTTTATAGAGCGCAAAGTTTATGCGCGATGCTACGATATAATTCGTTAATATTTATTCGGAATTTAAAAACTAAATCTGCGAAAAAAATTAGAACAATTTGAAAAATTACAAAAACAATGAATGAGAAAAATATTTTTCGTTGCGTTCCATTGATTATTGTTTTTATTTTTGAGTTTGTTCTATTTTTTTCACAAATTTATTTTTTAGGTTCCAAATAAATATTGATGAATTATCGTAGCACTGCGAATGAACTTTGGGCTCAATAAAAATGAAGAATTTCGTTGTATACCAACGACGCAAACTTCGACATCATAAAACAATTATTCGTTTGCCGATTAAAATTCGATTTTCCGTTGAAAATCCCATACAAAATCAGGATCTATAAACATATGCCACGTATAAACCCATACACGTACATATAAATACTTTCAAATGTGCGCTTCTGTATGCATATGTATGTATATATTGTATAAATATAACACGTATATAAATGAAGGTATATAAAGAGAATTGGATTCGCGACAGGGAAACTTGTCCCGCGTGACTCGTTGCCACAAATTCAATAATTCACTCAAAGCGTGAGTGGGAGAGGAAGAGGGGGAGATTGGGGAGGGGGGCAGGAGGGGAGTGTTATCATGGATTGGCGTTTATTCTTGGACCGTATTCGAGCACGAGAAGTTCTCGGCACACAACTACAGGTTGATAAAGATTGAGATAGAACGAAGAATCGCATGAGACCAAATCGAATCATCAAGTTACACGCGTTAATAATAAACAGTTCGTTGAATTTGACAAGAATACGAGAATATCCGTGGTTAATGCATCTATTTGTTATTCAACTGCATAAAAATGTGATAACGCATCAAGAGAGAGAGAGAGAGAGGGGGGGAGAGGGAGAGACAGAATTCCAAGTAATAAATAAATAGTCTAGAATTCACCAAATAAAAACCCTTCAATTTTTCGAATCGTTAGAAAATATAAAGGGCTTACCTACAGTTAGAGGTGCCGAAAAAGGGATTAATTTTAATATATATATATATATATATATATATATTTTTCATTACCGAAACAATTTATCTATTAAAACAACTTTTTGTTTGTTTGAAAAGACATATCGGTGTTGATGAAATTGGAAAATTTCTTAAAAGAAAAAAATTAGATGAGCTGTCGTTGTAGTTTCTATAAAACGGTTTTTTTTTAAAAAAGCCATTTAATCACGATTCCAACTGTAAGCTTCAACCCAAAAATGAAACAAATTTGTTGTTTTAAAGTTGCCCAAAAAACTAGTTTTTGTCGAGGTCGATTTTTTCTATAAATCCATTTTTCGCAAAACGGCAGAGGTTTGAATCGTAAAGTCAGAAGTTTGCCCAACTTTTTTTTCTTCTTTTACTTATAAAAAAGCGGATAAGTGCGAGTTGAACTTGCGTGGAGACGGTTCCGAACCATGAATATGCTATCGACCATGTTTTTTTAAATCTGACCCAAATTTGTTTGTGGTAACTAAAAATTTTAAGACCATAAACTTCTTATAGGTTTTCCTGTAATCTATAAGTAAAGAATTATTATCTGTATTTTTTTCAAAATTTTAGGATCAGTAGTTTCGGAGATAGGGGGGGGAATGGTCAATTTTCATCTATTTTCTTAAATAACTTTAAAACTATTTACTTTAGAATTATAAAAAATATATATTTGAGACCCTCACAACAAGCCCTTTCATTTGATATGTCACACGATACAGTTTGCAAAACTTTTTTTTTTTTAATTTTCTAATTTGCCCCCTAAAAATAACCCCCATATTCAAAATTCATTTATTTACGTTACACGTCCGTGTTTGAGTCACAGAAATTCATATGTGTACCAAACTTCAACTTAATCGGTCCAGTAGATTCGGAGCAAATTGGCTGTGACAGACCGAAAGACAGACAGCCACACGAGTGACCCTATAAGGGTTCTGTTTTTTTTTTTTTTCATTCGGACGTACGGAACCCTAAAAAACTATGTTATTTGGAAAAATAATCCCTCGACAGAGACTAGATAATTGTGTAACGATTCTCCGTTCGAATTTTCAATCTAATCGGTCGTTTGGTCTTTTAGATAGAACGATTACCGTTTTCAAAAATATAATTTTGAGAAAAAGGCCTTTCAAGGTTTAAGCACCTTCCAAATTGAGATGAAATTTTTGCTCATACAAGACGTGAGCGATTCCTGGCATTTTTTTATTTTTATAATTCGTGTATCGAGGGTAACACAATGGAATAAAAATATTTGAAAAAAATCCTATTTTTTAATCTTTTATTAATAAGAATATTTATTAAATTGTATTTATAATTAATATAATTATTATAAATATAATTATTTATAAATATAATTAAATAAATTATATTTATTAAATAATAAGAATATATATAAAATTTCAGTCTTTTCGCATTTGTTGATCGCACTCATTGACAAGGAAATTGAAGTGTTTTATTGCTTTTTCACTTGATCGTTAAGTATGATTTTATGGTTAAAAAACTTTGATCGAACATTGCGGAGAGCGATACTTTTGATATGTTCTAATAAATTGTATGGGGTAATAAAATCGATATGTGTATATATTTAAAGACAATAATAAAATGCCTGTATGTATAGATTTATGTACTAGGTATACGCAAAAAGTTTTCCTTGGTCGTTGTAGAGATTCGGATCAATGTGGGCGGGATTGCGATTGACGGAAACCACGCGCGAGAAAAGACACGAGGTCGAGCCTCTCGTTAAATTTATAGCGTTAGAATTTGCGAGACTGTAAGAGCAGATATGCGATACCGTATTATACACGAACGCGCACACATTTGAAAGTGTATAACGTGAAATAGGAGTAGACATATCTCACCAGTAGAGTGCAAGAATTAGAGAGAGAAAAATCAGTGAGTGACTCACTACAACGCAAATTCAATCACGTGTTTTTCGAGGCAGCAGCTTCAAGGAACGCGAATCTAATAATTATAACACTAACGAACAGTTCAGACTCATTGTGCGACTCGTAAATAAATTGTAGGTAAATTAACAAAAATTGAGTTAAGATCAAAATTTGTATTTAGTTTAAACTGTGAATTTTTAATTCAATGTTATAAATTTGGTATTTAAATCATTTGGTTTCATTGCTGTCAGGATATTGATGGTACGAATATCAGAAATGGTGCAGAATTTTTAATTTAGCCTCCAAAAAAATTGCTTGAAAAGTTGTAACGATGGTACTTATTTTTAAATTGGAAGAAACGATAAAGTACACGATTAAATCTACGAGCTGCTAAGGCTTCTCCACGACGGAATTTCACTGTGAAAAAGTACTACTTTTTTTTTTGTTTTTGCAAAATTATTATACACCGTTGAACACTGAGAACGACCAAGTTTACTCCGGAGAACGTATACGTGAGACGACAATTAGAGCCCACATTAATTAAGGTAATTGGGGACTGAGAAGAAAGAGAGAGAGAGAGAGAGAGAAAGTGAGAAAAAGAGAGTCCAACCTCCCACAAAGCAGTTCTCCGGATGTACACACTTAAACTTCGTATGGACGCCCCTTTCATCACACGCTATGCTCGGATAATTTATCAGTGCTTCTCATACTCCAGCAGACACTGAACAATTAAAGAAATATATATTTATCTTTTTATATACGTACACACGTGTTTTAATCAATGAAAAATTTAATATTATTTTTTTAAATTGTAATTCAAGTTTTCATAACAGTATAATCTTCGTGTTATTGGAAAAACGAATTAAGTCAATAGAAAATTTGTATCAATATTAATAAGCACTAAATTTGGCACAATATTTAATTCTTCGTTTTTATCGCTTGATTTTTATGAATTTTAAACTATTTTCAAACTAATATAAATACGGTATGAGCAAGAATAATTGAAAATTTTCAATGTCAAAGTGCCAGACATTTATTTCGAAATTATGACTGAATAATGAAACAAAAATTCGAGAATAAACACATGACGATGACTAATTTACTGAAAATAATGAAAATGAATAAAACAACGTACAATAAAAATGATAAAATATTTCAACGAGAGCATAGAACTCTGTTTATAAATGAGACACACACAGATAAAGCTTTCTCAACGAGTTCATAATACCTACTTCAATTTCCAGTCTAGTTACCGCATTCAGAGATCGTCCGTGTTCGTTACACATATATGTTGGCCACACAAACGCAAATACGATTGTATGCACGTATGCGTCATGTGATAAAGTGCATAATATCGAGAACGTGCTCACCGGACAGAGGTTTTTGTACTGTCTATAAATTGATTGCTTTGTAACATAAGGGCTTAATCCAAATTTCTCAGTTCGACGTATGCAATGAATGAACCCCTTTTTTAAGCAACATTTCCACTTTTGCACGACGTTTTAATTAAATATACGAAAAATATTTTCCGGAAGCGTATCAATGCTTCTAATTTTTTTTTTTACAATTTTACGAAACATTAAAAAAATACGAAAGCAATTGAAAAACTGGTAAAAATTTGTTCCCGAATATCTAATTTTTCGATTAAAAAACAGAACAAAAAAAACATACGATTAGCCACAATTTTTATAAAATGAATAAATAAAAAAAATGAACTTTTTCAAACATCAAAACTCTTGATTTAGCTTTCAAGAATTGAAGCGAAATATAAACAAAAAATGGTATTGAAGTTTGCATCGTTGGAACGCAACGAAAAACACTTTTTCGTTAATTATTTTTCAAATATTTCTAATTTTTTAGCAGATTTAGTTTTTAGGTTCAAAATAAATATGACGAATTATCACAGCACTGGGCGAATAAATTTCGGGCTGTATAAAAATGTATAAAAATATAAATATAAAAATTTCGTTGAATTCCAACGATGATGATGAACTTCAACACCATAATAAAAATCTTGCCAAGAACCCGGAGAAATAAAAAGGGCATACAAGTGAAGAGTTGAATACGTTACCGATTGATTTATCGACCAATATGTGTCGCGGGAGTAGAGACCTCTCAATACGACGAATATAAAGTATGCAGTAAAGCATTTAAATATTACGCTACTTGGTCGCAATGATAATAATAATAACATACGATGAGGTATCGATCGAGTATTTTGTATGTACAGTAGAAACGGTTTCTACACAGACTTTAAAAGTTAGTAGCTATAAGTTGATTCCATATTGCGCTACCGTTTCCATTCGATAATAATAGTAATAGTAATAATAACGATAATATTAAAATCTATTATTGTTATTATCGTTACGACAGCTTCACAGATAGATTATTATAAGTGCGGAGAGAGAAAGAGAGAAAGGGAGAGATAGAGAAAGAGAAAGAGAGTCCGGGAAACAATTTAACGTTCGGTAGCGAAGTAGCTGCAGAAGTAATACTTGGATCGCGTGTCTTTCGCGTGGGCAGGGATGCAAAGTTGCAGCAATTGCTCCTGCATCAACTCCGAGACCATATACACATAAAGTATACTCGATAATAGTGCGAGTTCCTCCCGGTAGGTAATTGATCGCTCTTACCGCTGTCCCACGTCATACTTATGTAATCTGTAACACCAGCATCATCGCGAACGAACAGTCACCGCGTAGTACCCGATCCAATATCTCGAGCACCAATTTTTTTTCAGATTGGTCACACAAAGAGCGCTATATCGATATAAATGTATAAATATATCTACGTTTCTTCAACAACATCACGACCTTCCATGTTATTATCTCGAGCTATTTTTATTTCTCGTTCCTTCCTCAAATTCGAGACCGTTTATTATTTTAATTGAATGTTCTGAAGATTTTTTATTTATCCGGAGGATAAATCTGTCATAAGTATTAATCAATCCGGACGATGTTGAAGTTTGCATCGTTGGAATACAACGAAATTCCTCATTTTTATAGAGTCCAAAGTTTATTCGGAGTGCTACGATAATTCGTCAATATTTATTTGGAACCTGAAAACTAAATCTGCGAAAAAAATTAGAACAATTTGAAGAATTAAAAAATTAATGTATGGAAAAAAATATTTTTTGTTGCGTTCCAACGATGCAAACTTCAATACAATCAATCCGAACGTGTTTTTGGACACTTGATTCTATGAATTCAATTGTAAAAAGACAAAATTTGTTGAACCATGTATCAACTGTATATAATGTTGAATAAAAATAATTAATTTACGTTTCACCAGGAAAATAGAACAGAATATTTACGAAATTATAGCGAAGAGTAAATTAACGAATTATATCGCAGGAATAGCGGATAATTAGATTCGGAATTATTTGACGGCTCTAGTGTTCGATCAAAAAATCACGGATAAAAATGAAACACAAATTGAAAAAATGAAAAAAAAAAAGAAATGGAGATGAAACACAAAATAGAAAAATACAGCTATGAATTTGTTTCGTGGAACTCGGGTGAATTACATTAACGTGGTTTAAAATTGCGTTGTAGAAATATAACGAAATTTCATCTCTTTTACCATTATCCGTAATTAAAATTTCAAAAAATTAAAATTCCAAGAATTTGATAACAAAGTAAATGTTTGTCCGTTGCGTTTCGATGATTGCAAACTTTATTAACACACCGGATAAATCGAATACTAGAAGAATCGAATTCAAAAAATTGTCGTAGAAAAACGGCACGAAATTCTGCCGATTATTATAAAACTAAGAGAAAATTTTAAGAAAAACAAATTTTTTTTTTATAGGTATAAAAATTTTTCTTGAATCAGCTATAGAATTTTGATGTTTGAGATATTTCAAAAATAAATTAAAACGGCGTAAAGTAGACTGAGAAAAAAGATTTGTTGTTTGAACAAAAATTTTGTTGAAATCATTCGACGCGTTGATTTATTTGTTCCAACCACTTAAATTGCTGGCTCAAATAAATATAAGCTGCAGTAAGTGTATACTTATTTGAGCCAGCAATTTAACCCTAGCTACACACTACGGGGTCCAATGGACCGACATTAACACTACATTTTCACCTTTTTATTTTTTCATCACACGCATTTTCATAAACGTTATAACTTTTTATCAAACGATTTTTTGGTTTTACTGATTACTTCTCCGGATTGGTCGGTGTCTGGCGTTTCGATTTCACTACAATTAAACTTCAATAGCGCGTTTGTTACAATATTATAGAGCAATAAAAGTCGTCGGTCCAATAGACCGTTAGTGTGTAAGTAAGGTACTAAAATTTATAGTGTGCAGTTAGGGTTAAGTGGTTGGAACAAACAAATCAACGTATTGAACGATTTCACCAAAATTTTTGTACAAACAAATTTTTTTTCTCAATGTAGGTGCAAGAAGTTATCGCAAAGTTTATTATTTGGTATTTGTAATTATAAAAAAATGTAAATTTTTCAATGAAAATTCCAAAATGGATACCAGTTTTTACAAAGCTGCAGAGTTATGTACTTTAATTTCTACATGATTTCGACTCGAGAAAAAACTACCTATACATGTGAATTTGGCAACTAAATGTAAATTGTGCAAGTTCGTTTTTCGTTATGTCATGTCGTACAACTTTATAATTATTAATCAATAAAATGTTGACACTTATTTCTTCGTTTCATTGCATCACGGTAGTTTTTATCCCGAGTGACAGTGTAAATGTTCTTTTTAATTATTTCCGTGTACGTTTCTCGATGTGCAACACTCGGATATCGATCTTGGGTGCACAATTTATTTATACGAATATTTCGTGATGTTCCTGGATGGAAAACTCACAATGGTGCTTTATTGCAAAAGAATATATACGAAAGTTCGTTATTGAGTTTGTTTAAAGCTCTTTTTTTTTTTTTTTTTTTTCATTTCTCTCACTGTCGTTTCACAGCGATACAGACTAGTCGATAAATCCTGTACACGCTCACCAAGGTGTCGATAAATTTGTCGAAGGACGATTTTGCGAGAGAGAATTAAAGTCCCCCACTTTTTTCTCTCGAATTCGAGCCACTATCGATCGTTTGGTTTATTTTTTTCACTTCATCAGTCTCTCTCGACGCGAATTAACGATTTTATGTAACACGGGCCCGGAAAAATTAACGCAAATAGATACGAACACGAGTCAAATAAACGTAAAAATACTTCAAGACTAATCGATTATTTAATGCTGACGAGCTTATGAACTTTGCTCGGAGTCGAAGTTGTCACGGCTCATAAATTATGATTTTTGTAATCCTTAATATCCTCATGACACGATTCTATTGTGGTTATTCTATTTATAATCGGCAGATAACATTTGTACGTATTTTTTTTCTTTCTTCTTTTTATCATTTTTGTAATTATCATTTTGATTGAATAAATAATCGCGACTTCCTATTCGTAACTGGAGTTGTTTCAATATCGATAAAATTATTGTGATTTTTTGAATTTTCATTTATCAAAAAGCAACTTAATTGCACTTCATTTTGTTCGTATTAAAAATTGTACGGGAATTTAATTATCGATTAAAATTCTATCGAATCGTAAATATTGTTCTGAATAATGGAGCCCCTTTTTTTAATTATCTTTTCTCTAGATTATTTTCCAGCAAGCTCGGGAGCGCCGATATAATTTTTTTTCTATGAATAATTAAAAATAATGTGTACGTTAGGGTCGAGGGTTGTACGATGCTCGTGTGGGACGTTAAAGTGTATAAATGTGTCACGCGACCAGAGACGAGACGAGAATCATCGTTGAGTCAGGTCATGAGAGAAAAAAGGAGAGACCGAGGGTGGGAATGTAGGTGTGGGTCGGTGGGTCACGAGGCTTAGAGTTTTTTTCTGTACCCAAGTTATCGCATAAAAAAAAAAAAAACAAATGTTTACTCTAGAAAACCCGACAATAACCAAAATTTCAATCGATCATTGTAATCGCTTAAATTCTCATCAATAAAAAATTGATCAGTTTCTCCAATGATAATTTGGGACACGATTTTATTATCAAATTGGAGTTCGATTAGCACGAGGTGCTAATTACCTGCTGTAAACTAAAAAAATAATATTTAAAAAAATCCAACGAAAATGACAATAATGTGAATTTAATTGAAAGCTGTAATTCGATATATAATTTATGAATAGTCAATAATTTTATACACTTATAAATTTGTATGTATGATTTGAGAATGACTGATTGCTACAAATTTGAAGAATCATTAAGGCGTCTTCTCACTTTGGAAATTTAAAAAAATCGATTTTTTTTTTTTTTTAAATTTTGAAAGTACATATCTTCAAAAATGTCATCTCGAAATTTCATAAAGATCGGACGAGTCTAACTACATTTTTTGGCGACCGTTAGGTGACTACCTGAGAGTACCCGGCGATCCCTCCAAAACTTTAAACGCAGTTATCTCAAAACAAGGTTTTTCGGTGCTTTGTTGATGAAATTTCGGAAACTATCCGGCCGATTGTCATGAAATTTGAATGACATATGCTTCATAGTTATGGCTATAGCGCATATCATCAGATTTTTTAAATTTTGATTTTAAGAATTTTTTTTTTACAAAAAACTGCAAAAAAATCGTGGTTTTTTTTTACTTTTTCGAAAAACGTGCGCCATTTTGTTATTTTCGCGAATATCAAAAATCTGATGATATGCGCTATAGCCACTGACATACTGAATCTAAAACAGTTTTATTTTTTTGTTTCAGACGACCCGTCTCGGAGATACCATCAACAAGCCACGACCATAACATTTTTACACGGGTTTTTCAATGCTACTGATGTATTATAATAATTGTTTAAAAAAATAAAATAAAAATTTTTTCATGTACTTGAAAGATGTGTTTATTACATAGGATCCGTTTTATCCCATAATTTTAAGCAAAAATCCTCGAAAAAAAATCGCAAAAACAGCCTATTTTTGAGGCGCTTAAAGTGAGAAGATGCCTTAAGGACTCTCCACGTTTAAAGGTTGCCTTCGATAATTCACTTACGAATATAATTTATACATTTAGTAAGTGCACGAGTAAAGTAATATGAGTATATAATGGAGAATGTGAGAATGCGTGTCTGTAAAATCGAGTGGGCGGAAGCGTGTCTCGCGCCTACGCTAAAAAGCAAAACGGAGAAAACGAGTGAGGCGCCCGTGTGTCATGCCGCAACATAATATCATCAGGTCGGAGAAGCGGCAAAATTTTCTATGTACGTTACGTATATACGATAATAATAAAGTGGATTTTGCTTGTGGTGAAGTGAATGATGTCTATGGTTGACTGGCTGAAAGGCGTTTCTCTCCTCGATCAGGGCAGACATTGTGAACCATTTTACCATTGTCTTTAAGGGCATTAAAGCCTGCTATTCTGACAGTACCCGGGCTATCGATCGACTCGATCTATTTGTCGAGAACTAAAAAAAAAAAAAAAAATCGTGTATTTCCATTTTGTTCCGAGACACTGTTTATCAGCTGATAAGAATACATGAAACATTTATTTTTATTTTTATTGCACGGTTTTAAAATAGAACTAAATTAAGCATCGTCAGAATGACGGGAGAATTTTTTTCACTAGTTTTTGAAGGACCAAAAAGTGTTGCGGCGTGAAAAAAATTAAAAAATTTTAATAATTAATAAAAATAGTACGATAAAAAATCTTCACGAGGCAAAATAACAATTATTATTCGTTCGTTATAAATAATATTTTTCTGCAATCACGTGATAAGTAAAATTTCAAGGAATCCTTCGTTTCTTTGTTCTCGTGTAAATCGCTCAAAAAAGGGAGTTAATTTTGTGGTCGTGTTTGATGAAATTTAAAGAAAGCCCTCGGAAGGATTGGGCAAATTTAGCAGACGAAATATTAAAGAATAACTAGAAAAAAAGGAAAAAGAGAAATTTTACAATAATCCGAATAAGTATCTAATCCTCAGTTTTTTTGTCGTCTGGAGTCGAAGCCCAAGTTTTTGCATTATTATTATTATGATTATTCGCAAAGAAGCTTATCGCAGTGCGGCATCGATAGGGGTCGAGATACAGAATGGAGAAGAGAAAGAATCGGACGGAAGATGGGAAAAGAAAGAAAGAAAGAAAGAAAGAAAAGGAGCGATCGAGACAAGAGAGAACTAGAAAGAGAAAGAGATGAGAAAAAAAAAGAGTCGAAGAATCTAGAGGTTCGCGGCTGACCGGCTTCATTTTAACTCCGTTTTATTTATTTATTTTTATTTCCATCCCTCTCCCGAG
This sequence comes from Rhimphoctona megacephalus, assembly GCA_963989365.1. Taxonomy (NCBI): domain Eukaryota; kingdom Metazoa; phylum Arthropoda; class Insecta; order Hymenoptera; family Ichneumonidae; genus Rhimphoctona; species Rhimphoctona megacephalus. The sequence continues at coordinate 8,336,905 of OZ022417.1, forward strand.
TGCCGCCGATCTTCATTCGCAAGGCAGAGAATATTCGTCGACGCGGTATACGAAAGAAGTAGAAAAAAAATGAAGAGCGTGCAGGGAGAAGAAGAGAAACGGCGAATTGTGTATCTAATAGTTTTCAAGGAACAAAAGGGCGTAAAATGGAATAATTTGACGGGTGAAATGACGCGGGATACAGCCGTTTATCCTCGAGAAGTGAATGTGTGCAAAAAGGAGTAAAAAAGAAAGAAAGACAGAGGGGAACACGAAGAAAAAGCGTGGAGAAAGAATAAGAAGATCGAGAAGCGAATGTTACACGATGCGGCGCAATAACGGCCGTTGAAGGAGCCATTTCGTAACCGGCGAGAACGAAAAACGGTTCAGCACTGTGAAAAAAACGAAGCAGGATGAAAAAAAAATACTACACGATGGGAAACGAAATTGTGTACACAGACAGCACGAGAAAGAGAAGGAGAAAAAGAGAAAGAGAGAAAGAGAGAGAGAGAGAGAGAGAGAGAGAGAGAGAGAGAGAGAGAGAGAGAGAGAAAGAGAGAGAGAGAGAGAGAGAGAGAGAGAGAGAGAAAGCTCGGGCGACTTTAACTTTCGGCCGAGCACACACGGCTTTGTCTCTCTTTGTGACGAAATTAGAATCTGGCTAACTAAAAATAACCGGGCCAGTGGCTAGAAGAGAACGAGCTTATTTCTGTCTTTAGGACTTCCACGTGTTTAGAAACGCTTTTCTCATCGTTCTCGTCTCTTTCTCTCTGCCCCTTTTTTCGTAGAGCTTCGCCAAAGTTGAAGCTTCACTTATTTTTTCTCCTCTTTGCAAAGAAAGGATGTGCGATATTAAAGAAGGAAATAACTATAAAAAAAAAACACTGCAAAAAACCGTTACATCTCGAGAACAAAAGCAAAAGAATCGTCGATCTAAAAATAAAGCTTTTAATCTTTTTCGACGAGGCTCTTGACTTTCGCGAGGTTCAAAAGTATGTAGTCGAAGTATCGATGCAACATTTTCTCACGTATTTTCCTCGTATCGAGACTCGAAAAAAAGTGGCGCCGTCATTTATCGCAAGTTAATAATAAAAATACACCGAACTTCGATAAGCGAGTTTTTTTTATTTCATCAACCTTTTGTTCTCAGCACTTTTTATGTACATAGCGGACCAAAATCATCCAAAAAAAAAAACACTATTTCTTCTTCTCGTAGCTTGTAGTTTCAGGTTTAAATATAACGGTTGAGTCCTCGGGGGGCCAGAAGGGTTAGAGGGTCAAACATAAACTTAGGGTGTATGATATATACCCGGTGTGGCAAAAGCTTGTATTTCTGGCGGTCGGCCGATTTCTAAGATTAGCAGGACAGCTTCTATATATAGTTTGACATTTGTACGTGTATGTGTCTGTGTACGTAAACGCGGTGTGGGGGAGGAAAAAGCCTGTTGAAAATGGCGTTTCGGGAGGACCATTACATTCAAATTAAAAACATATTTTATATATTTAAGGTAAAAAAATAACTGCTGTACACGAGTAAAATGAGTGCTGAATTTTTACAATACATTTATGAAAAGTTTAATGCACTAATTACAAACTTGAAGGTTGATTTGTATTAAGGTAAATGTACTCTATATTCCGGGAGTTTAAGACTCCTTCTATTTTGCAATGAATTTATAATTATTTTATTTAAAAAAGTCATACAAAAATTATTTTGCCACGATAATACGTTAGTTTTCTTTAAGGGGTACCACTAGCGTGACACTTTCAAAAAATCGATTTTTTTTTTACATTTTTCGATATTCTATACCTTCAAAAATAACATACTAAAATTTTAAGTGCGGATCTCAAATAGTTATAACAATGAAATCAATATTTTTATCTTTCAACGCGTTTTTCTCAAAACGACAATTTTTAAATTTGCTGCAGTTCTAACTCGAATACAAATCATCCGATCGACTTGAATCTTGTTTTAGCGTATTTAGTATGTGTTTCTTCATACAATGACCCTCCAATTTTTCGATTGGATAAAAAATGTCAATTTGGCATGCAAAAAACCATCAGATTTTTAAGCGTAATTTGGAACTTTTTTCAAAACTCCGCCATTTTATTGGATTTTAATTTTTTTTCACAATCCTGCGTCATTGTACAGGCAGTGCCTTCTAGTTTAACGGACTTTGTTTATTTTTTTATTTCAGGCACTCTGAAGGCCGCAATCACTGCAGCAGTGGGAGAACTTTTTTTTTGGAGACTCAGGAGACGACGCATAAGTCGTTGAAAATTGAATATTTTCATACAAAAAAAATACTGTATATACATAATTTATACACAAATATATCCTCGAAATTTCAAAACATTCGATGCAATATTTTTCTTTCAATAAATTCCCGAAAATCACCTTTTTTTGGGCAGTAACTCCAGTGGTGCGCCTTAATATCATCAAATTTCATACACATTAAATAACATATTAATTATTTTTTTGATGAATTTGGGAACCCTATAAGTGTATGTAATACCGTGATAAAAATATGCCGTTGTCACTAATTCCGTCATATTATGTCCATAATTCCGGCATACTCTATTGTATAAGTATTTCAGCTATAAAATATTAACCTTTATGTACATTAGGGTGAATAAAAAAAAATCGACTTTTTTTTTTCTCAAAGTCGCAAATGATTGTGTTAATACTTCATGAAAAAGTAATTCTGCCAAAATTTGGGCCTTCTAAAAAATTTTTTAGAGGTCGCGCCAACAACTTAAATTTTTTTTTTCAATTTTAGTGCAAAATTATGATATAAAAATATCGATTTTTCGGTGTCGCAACAAAAATAGTTAGCACTCAGTACAGAGTTGATTTTCTCAAAATTTGAGCTTCCAAGAAAAAATGTTAGAGGTCGCCCCAGCAGCTTTTCTAAATTTATTTTTTTAATTTCTCGTAAACATCTTGATATAAAAAAATAATTCTCTTCGTATCGCAGGTTAATATGTTAGCTTTTCATGGGAAAGTAATTCTCCCAACATTTGAATCTTCTAAAAAAATGTTTAGAGATGCCTCCTATGACATTCAAATGTTTTTGTTACAATTTCGGGTAAAAATCGAGATATTAAAAAGTAAATTTTTGTGTATCGAAGATTATATGCTAGGATTTCATGAAAAACTAATTCTCCCAAATTTTCAGCCTAATAAAAAAATTATTAGAGACCACACCCAGCGATTATGATTTTTTTTTCTAAATTCAACTAAACTCAACGTTAGAATTCTCACTTTTTTTTCAAAATCGTAAGTGAATATGTTAATACTTCATGAAAAAGTAATTCTGCCAAAATTTGGGCCTTCTAAAAAATGTTTCAGAGGTTGCGTTTTTTTAGAAAAAAAATCATAATCGCTGTTTGTGGCCTCTAATAACTTTTTTATTAGACTGAAAATTTGGAAGAATTAGTTTTTCATGAAATCCTAGCATATAAACTTCGGTACACAAAAATTTACTTTTTAATATCTCGATTTTTACCCGAAATTGTAAAAAAAATATCTGAATGTCTTTGGAGGCATCTCTAAACATTTTTTTAGAAGATTCAAATTTTGGGAGAATTACTTTTCCATGAAAAGCTAACATATTAACCTGCGATACAAAGAGAATTATTTTTTTATATAAAGATGTTTACGAGAAATTAAAAAAATTAATTTAGAAAAGCTGCTGTGGCGACCTCTAAAATTTTTTCTTGGAAGCTCGAATTTTGAGAAAATCAACTCTGTACTGAGTGCTTACTATTTTTGTTGCGACACCGAAAAATCGATATTTTTATATCATAATTTTGCACTAAAATTGAAAAAAAAAAATTTGTTGTTGGCGCGACCTCTAAAAAATTTTTTAAAAGGCCCAAATTTTGGCAGAATTAATTTTTCATGAAGTATTAACACAATCATTTGCGACTTTGAGAAAAAAAAAAGTCGACTTTTTTGAATTTCGAATTTGAATTTCGAAAGAAAAAACACGGTGAATTCGTCGAGGATCGCTTTAGGAACAAAATAAGACGTGGTGCATCGGAATCGCTTTAAAAAAATACGAATTATTCTTCGAAAAATCTCGATGAAAATATGACATCGTAGCAGAATTTTACATTTATCGGTTGATGGTTTCGCAAAGCTATAGTTATACAAATTTTTTTAGGGTAACAAGACATGCTGTAACACAAATCGACCTTCAATTCATTTAATTACTACATTAAACTTTGCATAAATGTATTGTGAAAATTTAGCACTCATTGGACTAGTGCGAAGCAATTATTTTACCTTAAACAAGCATGATTTATTTATCGTTAATTGTTATTTTTTACGACTCGGTAAAATCGATTTGAACATTTCGTATCAATGAACTTATGATGCTTCGTAAAGTAAAATGAAAATAAATCTTATTAAAAATTGTTCGATATAAAAACGAAATCAAGAAAAATGATATCAGATCAAATATATTTTATTATGAAATCATCATATTGTAGAAAAATTTGATCACTCGAAAATCGAGAGTTTCAGTCCATTTATAGATACGTATTTCATAAATGACATTAACGGTGGGTATATAATTTATCGGATGAATCGAGATCGAGGGGGCGTATAAGAACCGGGTATGCACGAGCGTTAGTCGTATTATCCGATTGTGCAATCATCATCGTGCGGTGAACGACGACAAATATCAACGAGAATGCACGCGCAACTCATTACGATCTAGAAATAGAATCGATAATCAGCGGTTCTAGTATTTTTTCTTCTTTATTTGCCTTCATTTTTATCATTTACTTTTTTTATATTTTCTATTTATCTATAAACCAGTTCCTCTCCCACGATAACGCAATTCCACTTGCGAGATTCTCTTTGTCCCTCGCATGAGCTCAACACATTTGTCGGCTCACACCAACGCGTTGTATTATTTACATATAAATAATATAAATTCGTACAAAATTCCATATTTGAAACTTTTTGTATGAGCAAGTGTAGCATTTTTTTTATCAAAACTTTAACGGGACAGACCTAGTTAGAATTTTCGAAAAATCGATTTTTTTTTTATTTCATTTTCAAAAAGTAGAATCTCTTACGAACATTTTCCGCCCAGGTAAATGTAAATCGGACCATTATTCGCCGAAATACAAGACTTTGTAGCACGTCGTGTCTGAGCCATAGGTAAGCAGGTAGCGGACTTCAAGTGCGTTTTTCTCGAAACCATGTTTTTGAAGTCGGTGATCACTGTAGCTCGAGAACGGCTTTACCGATCGGGTTGAAATTTATATCACTTCTTCTATACATGGTAGTCCTCCATATGAACGAAGGATTTTTTTTTTGGATAATTATTTTTATTTTTAATAGCAAAAAATGGAACTGATATTTTGGTCAAAAAAACACTTTTGACTTTTAACGGCCGCCATTTTGTGAAAAATGGAAATTTTTCAAAACCCTTCGTTCAACTGGAGCATTATATCATTAACTAAAAATCCCCTCCGTTTTTTTTGTTTCAGATGAGCCGTTGCAGCGTGAGCTTGATCACCGCAAACCGTGTTTTTTTTTGCAGCGTCCTCGGCAATTGACGGTCACCAGCTTATTTCGATATGTATTGCGTTGAAAAAATTGCAACATATACATTACATATGTATCTTTTAAACGGAAGAACTTTTGTTGTGAATTATTTTATCGTTTGACCAAAAAAAAATCGGAAAAAAGGCCTTTTTTTTGACGTTCCAACTAGGTCTGTCCCGTTAAGAAAGCTTCATCACGTAGGGCCGGTTTGCGTGGGCGCATAAGCAGGGCCTTTTTTTTTTTTTAGTAATTCTCATGGTTGTCATGATACAGTTGATTACAAATATATTATTGGTAATTTTATACAAAAATTATTAGTTGTACATCGATAAATAAATATCGTAAAATTAGTACAATTTTATATTACGTTACTGCATAGAGAAGTACGGCAACGTTGGAATTTTCCGTCTCACTCTCTCCTTCGATTTCTTTGTCGTACTCATGACACCCAGCTGACCGCGGCTCGTCGCGTGTTATTGTGTACAAAATTTTCGATTTTTAAAAGAGCTTACGGTATATTATTTATTGATAAAATGCATTGATCAAACAGTTCAACAGCTCAGAAAGACTCGATTATATACATATATTTTGCTTCAGTAATTTATTAAGATATTTATAATCTTTAGTAAACGCTATGTGATATGAAATTTCTAAGATGTCTGTTTACTTAATAATAAAAATTAATTTTTCATTATTGTTGAGAAATAGATAATTGGTTTGAGTAATCGATTAAATTATTTATTTTACTACGATGAAACCAACTTTTCTACCTCTACGTCAATCACAAACGAATGTAAGGTTAGGTAGCTGATGATTTAAATTCCGCGCATGCGCTGCTGCGTTATACAGAACACCTGATTTCTGCGACGCTGCCGAATCTTTATACGGTCGCGAAACCTGTCAGAACTTTAAGTTTTTCGACATTTTAACATTAAATATCTTTTTACACGAGTCGTTGACCCAACAGTTTTTTATTGTATTTGGAATCCTTATAACCTGATCAACGTTACTGTAATATTCGTTCAATATCTGTTAGGTGAATGCGAAGATATCACTTGATACAAGTCTTTTGAAGGTGACATTTCCATAAGCCCTGTGTTAAAAATCCCAACTTTAACAATTTTTATCTCTCTTATTTAGTCGTTGACCTTACCTGAAACTTTGCATACGTAAATATGGGTGCTTTATCTACGATATACTTAAAAATTATTTTTTTCTGTTGGTAAATCTTTCGTGACGGAGCCTCCTTAATTAATTTATTTCCCAATCGAATTAACAGTGTTCTTCCAAGTCCGAATAGTCATTAATTTTTTTTTTTTTTAGTGGAGCCCATAGAATTGCTGTTTTCCCAACTAGTATTGCTTTTTTTTTTTTTTTTCAAAAGTTTGTGAAATTGACGCGTTTTAAGCTACTATTTTTCGCAATAAATATTTTCAGCTCACGTCCGATGGATGAAATCGGAAATATTAATGATATTGAAGTTTGCATCGATGGAACGCAACGAGAAATATTTTTTTCGTTCACTATTTTTTTTTTTTTTTTTTTAATATTTTTGAAGTCGTCTCAGTTTTTCTCGCATATTTGATGTGTAGATTCCAATAAAATATTGGCGAATTACCGTAGCACTGCGAATAAACTTTGTGCTTTATAAAAATGAGGAATTTCGTTGTATTCCAACGAGGCGAATTTCAATATCATTATTATTTTGGTATTTAATGGAAAAAATGCTTTTTTGAGCAGAATGTGAATTTTTGCATTGCGTAAAATGATAAAAAAAAATGATGAGTAGAAAAAAGTGATGTTGTCTTAGAAAAAAGTGAATTTGCCATAGATCGTCCTGTACATAAATATTTATAGACAGTACGTGTGTTATTATAGACAAGGAGCCTCGTCATTATCGACTGTTATGCCACTCGAGTTTTTCTGCACTTATTTTTTTTCCTTCCCCTCCACCTGCTCTTCACCTCGCATCTTGTTTCCTTGAACGCTACGGGAAGGCGAGATAACGTTCACAATTATAGCAACTCTGTTTTGTGCCTTTTAATAAATATGTTTTATACTGCGCAACGCGATATGAACGCACCTGAGCAATTGGCATTGAGATCGCTCAAGAACTTGTTATCCCTATTTTTTCCTGTACGTCTTAATATCTTGAACGAGAGGATCAATAATTTTTCTTTCCAACCATGTTTCTCACAAATAAAATACAATGAAAAAAGATCAAATGTATTTTGAACAAAATTAATTATTCATTTAGGCTTGGGTTGTATTACGTTTTTTTTATCGTTGACTTTATCATTATTGAAACGAAATGTCATTCGATTCAATTAGAAACAAATTTCACTAATTATGATTACGAATAATTTTTTTAGCGACAAAAAACGGATAAAGAAGAATTTTTGTATGTTCCAGGAACTGCAAATTTGCATCTCTAAGTATAAGTAATCTCAAAGTCGAAATTGAAAAGCATTTTTTTCGAAATTACATTATTCAACCGCGTTGACAGCAAAACAAAAAATCCAACAAGATCTGACCGCCTTAATGAAAGTTGCATTCTGTAAAAAACGCCTCTCGTTATCGTCCTACGTGGCCATTTTTTGATTCATCAAGCTGATTTAATTTAAGGATGTTGAGTCCCTATGAAACTTATTAATGTTAATAGTTCAATAAATAGCTTCTTAATCATTGTGAAATTTTGACACGACCTCCTGGATACTTCATGTAAAAACATACCAAATTTTCAGAATTCTATCATCATTACTTCAACCTCCTTAAGGGTTGAAATAAAAAATGATGATAAAATTCTGAAAATTTGATATGTTTTCATATGAAATATTCAAGAGGTCGTGTCAAAATTTCAAGACGATTAAGAAGCTCGTTATTAAAAAATTAACATTTTGTTAAGAACAATTTTTTAAACCAATAAACAAAAATATTTATCAATAAACTTCGTTTGGTTTCCGTTGCTTTCAGTATATTGTAAATATTAAAAAATTGGGAGGTCGAAAACAAAAAATTATCGCAAAGTTATACCAGTTTCCATAAAACTACATTTAATTTGTTTTTCGTTGTTAATGTTAATTGTCCAATAACGAGCTTCTTAAACGTCGTAAAATTTTTACACGATCTCTTAAATAGTTAACACAAAAACATACCAAATTTTCAGATTTATATCATCATTTGCGTTTAGGGACTCAACATCCTTAACACGAAAAAAGTGAACTTTTGGTACACGAAAAGTGAGTAAAATTTCAAAGTACTTTTTCCTATGCTCGGCGTTTCGTTATTTTAGAAAATTTCTAAATTCCCGATCGTACAACGATAGCTATATATCTGTCGATTTCAAATTTCTTTGGTTTTTTAATTTCAATTGAAATGTACCGCCAATTTGCTGTGCGATTTCAATACGACTGAAATTTTTCCATAGTTATAGTTAATTAACATGCCATGAAACATAAAAATAATATATGATATTGTTTACTTTGGAAAAATTCTCAAAAAACCTATATTTTTCGGCCTGTTACCCTGGTGAAATCCTTTTAAGGGGTTATATCTGGTTGTTTGGGTTGAAAAAATGGATTTTTTTTTTTTTTTCATTTTCTCAAAGTACATCATCTTAGAACGTTTTCCTAAAATATTATAAGGATCTGAGCACTAGAACGAATATATTTACGCGCGCTATTTGAGAGTCCGAGTCTCCGAGCACAGCGATCGACTGTTGCGTTGAGCACGATTCCTCGATAGCAATTTAACCACTCGATTTGAATCTTTCACGAGCTTATTTCTAATTATAATGGCTTGTTCGTGAACGAAGGAATTTTCATTTGGACCAAAATTTATATTTTTGGGGTCAAAAAACCTAACTTTTGGAACCTCAAAAATCGAAGTTTTCGAAAAAAATCGACATTTTTTAAAAAATCAAAATTTTTCTAAACCTTTCGTTCATGAAGAGCGTATAGTATTATCCCTAGAACCCCACAATCTATTTTTTCCAACGTAAACCCCACACTGGAGTAAATAATTAGCCCAATCTTCTCTTCAGTATAAAAAGTTCCTCGTATTCGATAATAAGGTTTAATCGTATACCATTCTCTTCGTTTTTTTATTACGAAGAGAATGGTGCATGATAAAGTCGCATTCGGTAAATATTTAATGGTGAAAACTCTATAAAACGGAAGGAATCGTTTCAAAAAATTGGTTCGTGAAGGAAATTTGGTATTTTCGTAGGGTAACTTACCCCGTTAAATATAATAATATTACCCTCACAACGGGGTAAATTACCCCGTTGTGTGTGGGGTTCTAGGATTATACTAACGAAATATTTTTGATTTTTTTATTTCAAATAAGCCCCGTTCCAGAGATATCATACTCATCGCGAGTGATGTTAAAAAAAGGTGTTTTAGGACAACAGCCATATTTCCCTCGGAAGCGAAAATATTTTCATATAAAAATGTATATAAGTACCTCAAAATATGTAATAATTGATACTGTATAGTGTATTTTAATAAAATGATATTAACATGGCTTAAAAAATCATGAAAATCCCTTAACGGGAGAAACCAGTTTAGGAGGTCGAAATTTTGGTGTTTTTCGTGAATTTTTTTTAACAGGGAAGGAATAATCAGAATTTGTTTAAACTTGGAGGATATTTTATTCATGTTTTGAAGTACACTTTGTAATTTTTTCAAGTCATTTCCGCCGGAAATAGTGGAGTTAGAAGCTGCTGTCCATAGACGACTTTTTTTCAACTGGTGGGCATTCATGATATTGAAGTTTGCATCGTTGGAACGCAACGAAAAATATTTTTTCCATTCATTATTTATACAATTTTTCAAATGGTTCTATTTTTTTTCGCAGATGTAGTTTTTAAATTTCGAATAAATATTAACGAATTATTGTAGAACTCCGAATAAACTTTGCGCTCTATAAAAAGGAGAGATTTCGTTGTATTCCAACGATGGAAACTTCAACATCATGGGCATTCTAGCTCAAAAAGTTATCGATCAATCGTTCTGAAAATTTGTGTGAATATTCTTTATTCAATTACAATCTATATGAACCTAACTCTGGGATGATATTATTATTAAAAATATTTTTTTAATGCAAAAAAGGTGAAAAAACATGGTATAAAAACATGACATTGTGTTGAAACACCTCAAAAACATGCAATTTTAGACTTTTTTGATCACAATTAGGTTCATATTCTTAGAAAATATGTTGTTAACGAAAAAAGATAATTGTAATGATTACAGATAAAAATTGTGACTTCAGGAATGCCCACCAGCAAAAAACTCGGACGACGATCGTCCATGGACAGCAGCTTCCAACTCCACTATTTCCGGCGGAAATGACTTGAAAAAATTACAAAGTGTACTTCAAAACATGAATAAAATATCCTCCAAGTTTAAACAAATTCTGATTATGCCTTCCCTGTTAAAAAAATTCACGAAAAACACCAAAATTTCGGCCTCCTAAACTGGTTTCTCCCGTTAATTTTCCCGAGCACAACTAGATATAACTCATTTTAATTGTTCAACGTTAATCTGCCTCATTTCTTTGTTTCTTTTGATTGATTTATTTATTTGTTGAATATACGTACCTAGTGTATTTGGACGGTGCATATTGTAGGTGGTACCATAGTCCAGGGCCATATGCCCTTCGTCCTGTCACGTAAAATTCTCCCCACGAAACGTCTCGTTTCTCCGTAAAACATCCAACTTTTCAATATTCTACGTCGACAACGCACTCGCGATAATTATTTTTATTTATTTTCCTCGAAACTAAGAAAAATAAATTTTAATTGGAACACTCGCGCCTTTAATAGTTATGAAAATGAGAAAATAAAAGTAAAATCTCACAAACACGATAATTTATCGATAAAATTGATGAAATTGTTATGTATTTACGACACTTTTGTCTCGATCACTCTCGCACTTATTATCCTTCGCTAAACATTGATTCTCATAGCGAAAATCCTTGGACCTAGAATGAAAGAAATGAGAGAGGAGTGAGACTCGATATATGCTGCAATTTTGTTTATTCAAACTTTTGGGCAAAATTGAACAGTGATTTATTGAGACTGAGAGGGCCACATTTCATTGATTACAATTAAATTTATTGTAACTAAATTAAAATTCAATGAATTATTTGAACAATGAGAAAATTCTATCGATCAAACAAGTTTGCCAAATTTGTTTGATGGAAAAAATCTCCCCAATCAAAAAGATTATTACTCAATCGATTGTATAGGAATAAAAATAAATATGAACCAATCAAAATTAGATTTTTATTCGCATAGAACAATTTTTTCACAGAAATCTCGAACAGATTTTCATTTATAGAAAATAAGGAAATGAAAATTTAATGATTAAATATAATTTGCACTCGAATCAAAGGAGTTTCGAGAAGTTGATAAAAATGATCGATATTTTCGTCGAAAACTCGATAGATTTTTATATAAAAACTTAAATGTTTCATTTGTTATTTAGATTTCAATGGAATTACTTTCGACACAAAGTAAAAACGAAATCGATATTTCTGTTGAGAGCTCAGAGGAGGAAACACGAGATGGAAAGAGCATAAATTTAAGGCGAGATGACAGACACCGACCGCAGCGGTCCAAGAAATGCAGACCACGTTGAAATACAGGCCAAAGAGAGAGACGTAAAGATCAATGACCGCGTAATAGGCGTGCAACGATGACGAGGGGACTGGGTTAACTCGACCATTGTCTCGTTTCATTCTTTATCTATTTAACCCCTTCTTTACTCGTCCTCGACATCGAATACCTTCCCTAGAGCAAATTTTTCTTATTCGTATTAAAGCAAAAAAAAAAAAGAATCAAAATCGAAATAAATTAAAAACGAAGTAATCGATGATTGTTTAGCCGAGGGATCGCTTTCATTAGACCATAGCAAAAGTAGTTTTCTGTCGTGAAATAATTGACGAATTGAAAAATGGAATAAAAACTGAAATTGATTCAAAGCTGGCAAGACTTTTCGTTGAAAAAAGGCAAGTAAATCTTCGAAATGATATTAAAAACTTTCTCAAAGATATTTCAATCGGAATGATAATATTCCTCTCGACTTATTATAATTCCCATGTCAAAATACTTCACAATAATTTCTCAGTTAATTAAGATTGTTATTATTACTAGCCGGAGTAATTTCGATAGCGATTGAACGTGACCAAACACTGAAAATTTATAATCATGCTCAATTTCGTCAGCTCTATTGATCGTCTAGAGACAAAGCAATGAGATGTAACAAAAAATTTGAATTGTAAAGCAACAGGAACCTTTTTTAGTACGTCACTCTTCTTTATTGTATTACTAATATGCACATCGCATTCGCGAAGGGAAATTGATCTTTTGACTTCGGCTCAAGTGGTGAGAATGACTGGACTTGATGACGTCATCGCGATTGTGCTCTTCTCATTGTGGGGAATCATCATCGGGGGGAGATAAACCTTTTTTTTTTTGCACAATTACGTCGAGATCTTCTAAGCGTATTTTTTTCGTTATTATGGAGAATGTCTGGGATCTTGTTGAAAAAACGAAAAAACTGTCGTCGAATCAACGTTAACGAATGGATGTTAATTTGTTTATAGCTCGACCACACAAGCTGAGCAACGCTATTTATTTCATGAATTTGACATTATTTTCATTTTATCACGTTTATTACTGATTCGTTAATTACTAGTTTTTCTTTTTAATTTTATTCATTTTAATCAATGTCAATAACTTATATCGTCGCGTCGATAATTCTTTTATTTCAGAAGTTAATTAACCCAGTTTATTATAATCAGAAATTTATGAAAATTAATCAAAATGTTTCGACTAATGGTAAATCCAATTTTTGATCGAATAATTCATGTGAACTCTTCGATTTTTCCGTAAGTACGATTTACTTGAAAGTTTGCACGCGTAGGTTTTTGGAGTCGCTGATTATACGAATCTGACCTTAAAATTAAAGAAAAAACACGAAAGTTTCTCGCAGAAACGATTGTATTTTTATTTTTTTGACAAAAGCCATAAATCAGAAAATTCTGAAAAATTCTTTGGAGTGTATTGAGGTTGTAAAAAAATTGCCATCGCGATTCCCATAGTAGATTAGTCAAAAATGCATTTTTTCATGAAAAATTACGAATTTCGACAATTTGTTTATACATAGTATTTATGCAATTAACAAATAATTACTGTACATATTTTTTGTACATTCATGAATGTCCTACGGACCATGAAAAAACGAAAAAACCGGTATTTGTTCCGGTGAAAGTAGTTAAATAATTAAAAAACTGCAAAAACAGGTGAGACATCGTAAGTCCCACCATGACTCAAAGGATTAATCGTAACGAAATTGATTAATTTATTATTATTGACTTATTTCTCTCGCCGAGGAACGATTAACGAAAAAAAAGAAACCTCGTTGCTGAAATTGATAAGCCCCATGAATTAGGCGTTAATTTATTAAGAACCAACGATAATTATTTGAATTTTGTTAAATGAATTTATCGGCCAACTAATTATCAGATTGTTTAAAAGAAAATAGATTTATAGATACTTCGACTGGATGGTTCGTGTTCCTCGACAAGATCGTAACATATCGTATTCGTCGTCATAACCGTTTCTATTTTCATCTCGTACTCTCATGGCCTTACGACGTTCCCATCGACCCCAATCTCACGGTTTTTTTTTCGTCTTCGTTTCGACGGCGAGTAAAGTTTGTAAGAAAAAAAAAAAATGCAACGATGTACAACGAGGTCGGAGGGAGAAAGAAAATAAAAGCAGCCAGTCGCCACTTTTATTTATCTCTCTTTCTTCGTGAGATATGTGGTGACTGGGAGGAAAAAACGAAAAAAATGCGAGTACGAGAAAAAATTTTTGAGGAAGATTCATTGCTGCGCATTCGGAAGTCGCGACGAGCATTCAAACATTTTTTCCCACATTTTCAGTCAAATAGGAATATTTTTTTTTATCAACTTATAAAAAATATCAAATAATTGATAAAAACATAATAAGCTTTTGTGACTAATAAAACGAGAAATATTGAATTAGCCTCGAAAAGTGTTGACCATCATAAAAATATTGATTTATATATATACATATAAATCGTGTGATATCCGGAATGCCTTGACTCCATCGATCACCCAACCAAGAGTTCGTAGTTCTATTTTTGGATTTTCTACAGTGGTCTAGTCGCGCAATCGCTTCCTCGTGCTCGTTCGTTACGAAACAGATAGAGACATTGTGACGTAAGTGACCTCTCGCCACAAATAAAAGAAAAAAAAACGATAGAAAAACAACGGAGAAACGCCACTGGAGCATGTAAACTAAAAATTTTAACACTGTCAGTTCGCGAACTTGACTATGAACTCATTAAACGCAAAGCAGGTTGCAAAAGTAAAAAAAAAAAAAGAAACATTGTAATTATTGAGAAAGAAGGTTAGTCACGTATTTCAACCCTTCGGCTGCACACTGGTGCGAATTTGCACCACCAATTGTGCATTTTTCTAGATTTGGTGTAAAACACAATTTTAGGTTTGTTCTTTAACGATGAACAATCATTTGGAAACATTTTGAGGTTTAAAAATCACCTGTGATGAATTAAAATTGGACGATTTTAGTCGGAGAAAAACGCGTTTAAAAAGCCGCCGGTCAAAATAGGTGTGCAGCCGAGGGGTTAAATATACGTTATAAAACGTTTCGTCACGAAGAAAATGTATTTCTTTTTTGCGATATTAACGACTTAAAATGGTGTGTTAAAAAAAAGCTTAAAAAAAAAGAAAAAAATACGAAATCGCTGAAAAATGTTCTCTATAAGTTTTCTCTATAAAGATAAATTGGATCAAAAATTCGTACGATAAGAAATGATAATAATAACTTGTATCTCAAACATTTGAAGGAAAAATGATATTGTTTGGATTGTTGCTGAGTCGTGTGGCTTTTTTGTATTGATTTTTTTCCTCTTTTTTATTCGTCAACATGTGGTTTATCATAGTATATATAGAAAAAGCAGTTTGCAGGATGTTGAGGCGGGGAAAGGAGTGAAATTAAGCGACGCCACGTGTGTCAAGCTCCACGCGTACATTCGGCACATCATTCAAATTTTTCAGCGCGAATATTCAACGATAAATATAGAGCACCGGGTTGGGTTGGGTTGAAATGAAGGAAAGAAATGAAAAAAAAAGAAAGAAAAAAAAGCCAACGTAAGATATTTTACGAAATTTTAGCGTCTTGTAAAAGTCCTAAAACTCATGAAGCAAATTACAAGAAAAAAAAGGAAACAACAAGAAAGTCTAATTATTGGAAATCGTCACAAAAAGTTTCTGTATTCTCATAATTTTTATTCGTTAGCATGAATTTAAAAAATACAGTGAAAAAAAATTAAAGTATTGCCAACTGCGCGATGAGGAAAATAATTTGAAATAATCACACGGAGGTTGAGTTGTATACGGTTTGTCCGTGACTTGATAAAATAATAGCATCGAATAAACTTCTCGACGAGAATTGAATTCAATGACACCATAGATCAACGGAATATAATTTGTGATTAAGCTAATTACTTAGTAGTAATTTAGATGAAATCTTTTGTTACTATTCAAACAAATAAACCTTTTGCTGAAGCTACTAAAATTTCGTTGAGCAAGCAATAAGTTTTGTTTAACACGAATTATATATATTGTAGCCGGACAGCCTTATTCCCTGGCTGGATTTCTGGTGTGGCAGAAATCCGCTAGAGGGCCACGGGCGGAGCGCTCTCGCGCAGGCGTCGCACCGCCCCTGTGCCCATAAAGCTCCGACATTGAATCGTTAAAAATTGATCACTCCGATCGATGGTCGTCGAGAAAATCCGCACCCTTGTTTTACGAGGTAAAAAGGTCTAAGGCTTACTGTACAATTAAAATATGCTGATATAGAAAGGTTTTGCCACCTAATTATGTCAGGATAGGCACTCTTACTAGAGTAAAAAATCGATTAATCGACGTATTTACTATTGAAAATCGGAAAATACAAAATCAAAAATATCAAATAAAAAATATTCCAAAAACTATGTATATAAAAAAAAATTCAAATATTTCTTAGTCATTTCAAAATCATAATTATTCGGTACAATCACTATACGTTTTAATTACACAATGCAATTCATTCAATCCAAACATGATTGATACAATTGACTGAAATACTTTTCCGCATTTCCCGAACAATGCGATGATACTATTTCGAACATTTATTGAATTTTATTCAAAAATGTTTTGGTTCTATCGAATATTTAAAGTTTTATTTCAAATTACGGGCATGGTTGGCTCAATAAAATACTTTCAATTACGCGCGGATGTTGCGTCAACTACGCCATTGGTTTCGCCGTATCCAACCGTAGTTGAGCCAACTACGCCTCCGTTCTCAACACTGCCTTTTTTTCAGTGTACGATTACGATAATTATTTCGAAATTTTCAATTTCGAGAACTATTTTTATAAGAGACAAATTCTTTGTATTGCTGTGCATAACATAAATGACGTTAAAATTTCCATCGTTGGAATACAACGAAATTCCTCATTTTTATAGAGCCCAAAGTTAATTCGCAGAGCTGCGATAATTCGTCAATATTTATTTGGAATCTAAAAATTAAATCTGCGACAAAAAATAGAACGATTTCAAAAATAAAAACAATAACGTCGAAAAAGTACTTTTCGTTGCTTTCCAACGATGCAAACTTCAATACCATTAAAATAAACAAATTCTCGTAACGTTAAAATACTTGATTTTTTTTTTTATTAAGCTCTTCGTTTGACTGAAACCATTGACTTTTCGTAATCTTACGAATAATAATGCTTGATACTCTATTTCTCACTCTTGTGCACAAGGATCGTATCTTTACTTTTGTGCAGTGCGCCCTACGTGTACATTTATAATAGGCAGAATACGCTACATGTGAATTTCAAATTAAGGTATAAGTATACGAGCGACAGAGAGGGAGAACGAGAGAGAGCACAAGAGGAAGGAAAAAGAAAAGGTAGGATTATGTTTTTGCGATCAGTCCTATAGATGACCTCGTGACGTGGTCTTTAGACTGCAATCGAACGAAATAGGAATCGAGTAAAGGGAGAAAATAGCGGATATTATAGTGGTGATCGGCATATGCGGTTTAATGGCAAATACTTTTTCGCTTTGCTCTATTTTCTTCTTTCTTATTTCCCTGTAAATTGAAAATCAGGCATTTTCGCAATTATTCAAAATTCCATGTCAATAAATTGAAAATATAACGGAAATAAATATAAATTAGTTATCAAACTGATAGATCTTATAAATTTATTATTTATTTAAGATAAAACATATTAGAAATGATTGTTAAGGGAGTCATCCCATGTGACAGCTATTTTTTTCCCTTTTTTTAGGAATTTTTTTTGGTGAACCATTAAAACACACCATTTTTGAATTTGTACCACACATTTATTAACATTTTTACAGTCCCTCAGAATTTTATCAAGCAAAAATAACGAGGTGAATCGACTTTACACCGTTCAGAAGACACTCACGTGTTGGTTGACGGCTGCCATGATTGCAGAGGTTTTGCTCATCCGAAATCAAAAAATCAAACGGCATTTTAATTTGTAGACCTGAGGCTATCGCTGGAACTAAAGTAAAGTAAAAATATCGAAAATTGAATTTTTGGCACGGTTTTAAAAGTCAAGTTCCAAGTTTCGTCATTTTTTTTCAACGTTTAAGACCGTGCCAAAAATTCAATTTTCGATGTTTTTACTTCACTCTAGTTCAGGCGATAGCCTTAAGTCTACAAATTAAAATGCCGTTTGATTTTTTGACTTCAGATAAGCAAAACCTCCAGAATCATGGCAACCATCAACCGACTCATGAGTGTCTTCCGAACGGTGTAAAGTCGATTCAACTCGTTATTTTTGTTTGATACAATTCTGAGAGACTGTAAAAATGTTAATAAATGTGTGGTAAAAATTCAAAGATAATGTGTTTTAATGGTTCATCAAAAAAAATTCCAAAAAAAAGCGAAAAAAAAATAGCTGTCACATGAGGACCCCCTTAAGAACATAAGTCACTTCGTTCCAACGAATATTTTGTACGAGAAAAAAAATAAATCATAAAAAATACGATTCAAACGTATAAATTAACTTTTTCCACGAACACATAAATTCTCTTATGTAAAAAATGAATATCACTTAAAAAATAATACGTCAACGCGGTAATTAACTCATACAACAATGTAGCCAATTATTGTTATTCATTTAAAATTCTTGTAAATGCAAGATTTACTTATTTGCGGTGACATTTTTTCGAAAGATAAATCAAGTCGTGCTCTCCGGGATAAGGTAAAGTTAAAGCTAATTTTACATTCGCGATAGTTCACGAGGACGTGTCGTCTTATCGTACCATTATATCCTGCTTCGAAATTTCCATTTCTAGTTTCGCAGTCGATTTATTTCAACGAAATTTCAACGAGATATTTTACCAACTGATTTTCCAACCTTTGGAAAGAATGACGTTTCAGATTCTGGTTATAAATATCAGAAAGTGCTCACAATCAAATACTTCCATTAGCGGCTCGTCAATTCCCCGAATTACTCGATTACCCAAAAAATTCAAAAATTATCCATCATTTTTTGGCAAATTTTCGTATTATTATTGTTACTATAAATCAGGACTAAAATATTCAAAATTACAAATAAATAGATTAATTAACAATAATGAGCGTTGAATATCGGAATTTCAAGAACGATATATTTTTGCCGCATGTATTACTCTAAAGAACCGACATTTTTATTCCCCAGAAATTAAATTTGTATAAAATAACATAAACGAGATATAAAATACCTTTGAAATTCCTCATACGGAGGAATTTCAAGTATAAATAAATTATTTATTCGATTACATGAGGTTCAAATGATGTAGAAGGGAGAGAGTTCGCAGCAGGTATAACACATATTTGCCGAGAAAAAGAAAATGGCGATCGGTGTATCGATAAAGGGCGGCAGATCGAGAGGGAAGGGGGAGAGAGAGAGAGAAAAAGAGAGGATGTGAGTTCTTCGGGTGGGATTCGCGCATATATTCATATATATATATGCGAGCTTACCACCATGACAACAGGTGTTCTCGACGTAGCCATTTCCCTCGGTCTGTATTAACGACCCACCGTCGACGATGACGAATTATAGTAAGCATATAGGACATAGAGAGAGCTCGCGCCCTCTACGAGGTCGTGCACGAGAAACGTCGGGAGCGCGTCGACCTCGTCGCGATTGTCGTTCTCCGTGGGTCGTTTCTCTCTCAACCCAATCTGCTATTCCCACGAAAAAGCTGTCGTCCCCCCCTCTCTTTTTTCCGCACTTTCGTTCGGACGCTTTTTCATTCGAATCTCTAGTTTTTATTTTATTTTTTGACAATTTTTCGTTCGTCCTTATTCCGGGCGCGCAGCAACATACGGCGCTGTCACTCGAAGAATAGATCGCCCCGAATGATTTTCCCGCTTTCGATAAGAGTTTTAAAACAGCTTCGATTAGGTCAACATCGATGCCATTGACGTTTACGCCGTTGAAATGCGACGAAAATGTTTTCTTCGTATCTTTCAATTTCGCAATTATTCGAATTGTTCGATATTTTTGTTATGTATTCAATTTCGAAGCTCGAAACAAAGACTTGAGAAACGTTCCACCAATTGTCGCCGTAAGAATGATCAAAAAAATCAAATTGACATTGAAAAAATGAAAATTCGTTGCATGCCAACGATACAGACATCGTTCAACGGCGATCGATAGCACTTTATAAATTAGAAAACATTCGGTCCCGAAATCCACGGTTGCAAATTGAGTCTAACGGTGAAAACGAGCGAGCGGTAAAAAGAAAGCGTGAAAACGCCTGGGGACGACTTCGTTTGAAGTGTCAGAGGGCGTTACGAGTCTGACGTGGAACATTTTTAAACAATTGCGCCAACAACAGATGATCGTAGAATATTGTGGACAAATCACCACGGAAAAGATCGCGAATCCTTGCGAAATTTCTGATAAATTATATTATCCATTATTCAGGGTCATACCTTAGATATTAAAAATTAACTGTGAAATTGACAACAGCTCGAGCGAATGAATTATCAAAAAAATGTAGGAATGAAAAAACCATGTACTGTCCAAAAAGTGCCCACACAAATGATAAATAAACATTTTCTGACGATTGTACTCCGAAATAAAAAATATGACTACAAAAATTCTCTCGAAAAATATTTTGGAAAACATGTATTTTCAGTAAACTGTCATACCTTAAAACACACGCAGATTAGAATGCCAAAAATACGATGACAGTTTTGATTGACACAATACTTGGGTAAAAAACTTCATGACGATAATAAAAAAAGAGAGAAAAAAACAAGTGCTTAATGATGATAAACAAGTGCTGAATAATAATGCGACAGGAGTTTGAATAATTTTTTATCTTTTCACATAAAAAATAACGACCTTCATCTGTCATTCCGAAAGTGTGCAAAAAGCTTACTATTTTGACAGTAGAATATTTTTGAAAGTTTAACCAAGAATTTCATAGGTTCGACGTTCGAAAAATGTGATTTACTTGTCACCAGCGATCGACGTGAAAAGATCGAGTCATTAAAAATGACATTCCAAAAAACGTAAGCAACCAATGGAAAGAAAATCGAGCTGGAAAATATGTTAGAACGTTCACAAAAGTTAAATGGCGATTCTTTTTTCGTCTGCTCGCTATACACACTCATTTCTATATAAATATACAAACAAATATACACACTTTCTGCGCTTTCGTCGTCGCAACTTCCCCCTCCACCCCTTACCAGGTCGCAAACCGGTAATAAAAAAATCAACAGAAAAGATTCCCTCTCACTGAATCTTTGCCAATGAAATACATCGACGATTGTACAGTTTGAATATTTATCTTTTTATTTTATTTATGTTTTACCTCTCGTTCTCATCAGCAATCGGAGTCTGCGCAATTCACGATCCTCCCATCGAAATAAGCGTGTAATATTTCGCCATGCGATACGCGGGAGCGAGACAGTAAGAAGAGATACAGATCACACAGCAGCAGCAGGAGCAGCGCGTGTGTATATTTACACTGCGGGCCAAGTTCCCGAAGACCCGAAAAAAACACAAGGGAACAAGAGAGCACGATCTCTTATGCCACTAAATCTTTTGAACTTTTATTCACACAATCACTTAAAACAAGAAACAAATGACAAATAGATAAAAAGAAAAAGAATGAAAACACTCAGGGAGCACTTTTATCTCTTTCTATCGGTGTATCGATCGATTAAACACGAACGCACTCCACGACACTCATAATATTTTTTTAAATTATTATCGAGATTAGAAGCAATTAAAACCGCAGCACACCAGCTTCAGTCAATAAGGGGCTTGTTTATTATTTTCTCCAATAAAATCCGTTCTATATTCAAGTGTCCGTTTATCGGTGTCGCTTCAAACTATCGATCGAAGTATGGGCCGAACGAAAACAATCTCGAAGATTTACAGAATCGAGAACAACGAAGAAAAACGAATTCGTCCACAAGTAGTTCGATTAACTGTCAAGATTTTTTATTTGTTTTATTATTTTATTCAACAATGATGAAACTTCGATTGTTCAGAAAAGTACGCGCGCGCGTAACCGAAACAACCTGTACGCGTGATCAACGTGAACTGGCAACCAGGCTCCGCGGTTCGCGCTACGGCGTCTTAACTCCTTTTCTCTCTCGTTCTCTCACTTGCTCACGACCTGTCCATTGTCTCTCTTTCTCACTCGCTAGCGAACCTTCGGTTCGCCCCGCGGGACCAAAACTCCGCTAGTAGCGCCACGTAACGGCCAACCAGAGCTACTAAAAACCACCACCGTCGCCCCGGCCCCGACAATTCTATTTTTAAACACACGCATTGTTACGTCCGTGGCTCAATCTTTCTCCCTCTTTCACTCCCTTTTTCTCTCTCGCTCTTTCTGTCTCTCTCTTTGTCCCTCTCTTTTTCAGGCCTCTCACTCGATACGGCACTCACCACGAGTCACGATGATTTTCGCGTAAAGCTTATATCATGTACAACGTTTGCGTACGTTCGTACTAATGGAAGTTTCCAAGAGAATGGAACGGCAAAGAAATTAATTTAATGGCTCGTTTATATGCCGGAATTCTCAATATCAAACTTTTTTGTATTTTATCATTTCGAGACACTCTTTCAGCCTGCCAATTGCTCGGCCAGTTGAAATCGAAAGTTTTAGAAATATCAGGTTTTTGGAAATCTGCATTCTTGATTTTAAAAATACTCCTCAAGCCTGCCAATTGCTCGGTGAGTTATCGCGGTTCGAAGTTTTAAAAATTTCTGGTTTTTTTGGGTTCCTGGATGTCGCGAACCAAGGGTTGAGGAGATAATTTATTCTGAACATCTGAAATGCTATTAATTTTTATCGTAACCGTGATTTTCGAAAGATTACGTATTATTTGACAGTGTTTATAATATTTTTTAACGCAATACTTATTTCTGCTTGTATTTTCACGCACGTTTCACTATTTTTTTTTATTTCCAATACAATAATTGCAGGCTTTTCCTTTGACAGTTTTTGACATGTGCAGTTGTCGATATTTGTAACTTGCTGAAAAGCGTCAAAAAGTTTTTGAATTTACACAATTATTTCAAAATTTTCGATTTTTCTTTACCGTCAGCTATAATAATTGTTTATAACATTTTTTTTCACCAAGATCCAGTCGAATTTGATTTTATACTAAAACAAGTATTTAGGAGTGGAAATATTTAACCCTAGACCCCTACAATTATTTTTTCCGAGCGTAAACTTTATAACGGGGTCGAAAACGACATCAATCTTTTTTTTGGCATAAAATGTTCCTCGTATGCGACATTAAGGTTTAATTATACACCATTCTCTTCGTTTTTTGATAACGAAGAGAATGATGTATGATAAATTCGTATTTGGTGAACATTTATTGATGAAAACTCTATAAAACAAAAGAAGTTTTTTTACTTCAAAAATTGGGGTCGTTTTCAACCCCATTATAGGCGAAACAAAAAAAAATAAAAAAGAAATAAAGCAGCTACTTTTCAATGTCGTTAATGAAAGAAAAAGCGGGAGAAAAGAGAAAAATGCTGTAAAATATACATAAAAAAGCGAGTAATCACTGTGGGAAATTTCAGGTCGTAACGTAAGGGATAAACAAGAGGTGAAAGTTTGTCCAATTCGCACCGGTATAAATGAGATTTGGCCCTTATCTAACCAGTTTGTATTTAGAATTTGGCCCAAATCAATATCGTTTATCGAATACATCGATGAGTCGTTGAATCGAATAATGTATCGAATCTAAAGAAAAAAAGAAAAGGGACGAGAATACGAGCGGAAAAGATAATTTCGTTAAAATAACGATAAACTTTATTTTCGTCAAAATTTCAACGAGTCGAAACGAATACTATAATTATAATTATTTAACGTCCACCATCCCGATTTGCTCGATTAAAAATAGAAGACAAATGACCTTTTAAAAAAAGAGCCACGAAATGAAAAACGTATATTTAAAACTTGCAGGAGAAGGAGATGGATAATTAATTTGAATTTTCTCGTGTTAATTTGCACGAGGAAAGGTTATTGACATTGTAACATCAGGCCAACTACGCAGTTCTGACATTTCCGGGAGATTGAATTTCCACACGAACAAGCTAAACGGAGATAGAGATAAGGTTTTTTTTATTTTTAAGAAACACAAGAGAGCGAAAAAAGAACGAAAAAATAGAGATAAACGACGAAATGTTTAGGAATTGAGGAATGGCGACCATTCATAAAATTTTGAGTATATATTGATCGTTAAGGTGGAACGATAAATACGTGATGCAATCACGACAATCACGTGTCATGAACAGAGACAGAAAGAGAAATAAAGATTCGAGCATTTTTCACTTATTATTATTATTATTATTATTAATCAATTTACTTCTCAACTATTTTGTTATCTTTTTTAACTCGAATTTATAATTCTGAGGCCGCTTTATATTTTTTTATTATTCTATTATTTTTTTTTACTTTTTACTTTTTATTTGGGGTCTGCTGTTGTTAGTAAGAACGATAATTTTATTAATTTTTTATTAAATTATTAATTATTATTATTCGATTGACTAATTATTGAAAATTGTATTCTCTTATTTCATTGTTTATAAGATTGTTTTCAAACAATTTCATTAATTAGACGAATGCAAGAGGCTGCGTAAGCCGAATAAAAAAATCAACGGATTCAAAAAAAGGGAGACTCGAGATTAAATTGGAATTTTTGTGTGGGCTGTGCAACGACGGTCATCAGTCGACACCGCATCCGGAAGTTCTCTTATCACTTATCACTACCTACGATGGCAACGACGATTTGTTTATTCTCTACGCAGACGTGTTAATGCAACGACAAAAAAAAACCCAATTTATTTCCCTCACAGACGCAGAGTGCTTCGTCGAGTACTTTCTGCCGAAAACATCACTTTTTCATTGCACATTCAAAACATGAAACAAAAATATTTCTTCTGATCCTATATAGAAATGAATCTGACTATTATTTCGTTCAACCTCTCGATCAAAAACTTGCGTAAAAATATTTTGTTGCATTTTACCACAATTTCAATCAATTTATTGAAATATTTGTGTAAAAATCTTCACTTTTTTTTCAATTATTCAACGTATTAAAATAACTATAAATTTTGTTTTTAAATAACCGTATGAACATTCACAACTCTGAATGATTTTCTCCAGTGATGTTTAGTTTTGTTTGGGTTTGTTTGTAAATAAAAAAAAACAGTGACGATCGTAGGGTAAAACATACAGTTGCCAGCTATGTACCAGTAGTCGGCCTCCGTCCATACTTTGTACGAGTCGTACATGGCTGGCGACTGGGCGTTTTACTCTATTTGTTATAACAAACGATTATTTAGAGGAGATAAACGAGCTTTTTTGCGGTGCAACGATATATAGGAAACGAGTAGTTCTCATCGATCAGTATACGTCTCAAATGGTAAGAATAGCTACAAGGTTGCCATTCCCTCTCCCCCCTCCCTCACTCGCTCTTTGTCTCTCTTCCTTCGTATATCTCGTTGGCTATATCTCAATCCTTGTCTACCGCCCACCACTCTTTTAACGCAGTTACGTATATATTCTCATGCATACACATATATAAATATATTACGCCGGGACATTAGCTTAACCGTTTCCCTTCACGTCCATCGATCTGTTTTTTTGATTTAATGGCTTCGTAAGAGCGAGAACGTACGTGTTACGCGCTCTTTCTCTCTCGCCGAACGTCAAATGTCCATCTGCTGGAATAATTATCGTTGCAAATAAAAAACGCGAACTGTCTGACACAAAAAAAGGTATTAAAAAAATTGGCATTTTTAATCGCAATCGAGTGGCGAGACGACGCGAAAACTAATTTAAATCATCATTCATTAATTTTTGTGTGTGTGTTTTTTTCTCCTGTTAGTATTTTTACAATTATTCGGAGCTCTCGTTTCTCCAATTGACCAATTTTAATATGCACTGCAGATCGACGTACTTATAAAACAATAATTCATTAAGAATTCGCTTTATTCGATTTTTTTTTCAGCAGTTTTTTTCGTCCAGACATTATCGAGCTTCAATTTTATTAATTTCGTTTTGGCAGACATATTTTTGGTGGAGAATAATACTCCATTAAGGAACTTTCACGAACTCCTTTCACGAACTCGAATATTTTACAATTAACAGATTTTTCTGTACAAAAAAGTAAAAATACATCTCAATCCACTGGAAAAATATCGAACCAAGTTACCGCGAACCTTTACAAAAGAATTATAACTTTGAAAATCGTCTAATTTACACGGCACTTTATGGAGATGACTTGTTGCTCATATTTCTATTTAATAATCCATATATCAAATAATGACAGATGTTTGATACAAACTGTCCTATGGTTAAATCAAATTTCAAAGATTCCGTAGCAACGATAAAAAGTCACCGAACGTTTAAAAAAAATACATGATAGAACTTGAAAGAATGTAATCAGCAGACGATTTTTCGTAGCTATGACGGTCAAGAGGTTACGTTATCTTCGGCAGTTTTTACATTTTTAACGACATTCTTGTTTTTGTCCGTTACAAATTGGCTCACATTTTTACCAAGGTCGCTGCGTACTTTATACGTATTTTCACTCATATTTCACTATTTTTTTTAACCAAATACAATAAGTCGAGCTTCTCCCTTTGGCAGTGCGGTTGTCTAGAGTCGCGGTAGCGACTCGAGACAAGTCCATTTATAAAATTGACATTTGTAGCCCTCCAAAAAATATCAAAAAGTTTCATAATTTACACAATTAATCCTAGAACCCCACAATCTATTTTTTCCAACGTAAACCCCACACTGAGGTAAATAATTACTCCAATTCTCTCTTTAGCATAAAATGTTCCTCGTATGCGATAATAAGGTTTAATTATATACCATTCTCTTCGTTTTTCGATAACGAAGAGAATGGTGCATGATAAAGTCGCATTCGGTAAATATTTAATGGTGAAACCTATAAAAAGGAAGGAATGGTTTAACAAAATTGGTTCGGGAACAAAATTTGACATTTTCGTGAGGTAATTAATTACCCTGTTGTGGGATTCTAGGGCTAAGCTGAAATTTTTGATTTTTGTTTACAGTTGGGACTAATAATTGGTTATAACTTTTTTTTAACAAAATCTAGCATAATTTATGAACAAATGTGGAGTGCCCTGCTTATGCGCCCAAAAAATACGGCCCTCCACGAAAGGAATACCTCAATACGTGAAAAAATTTAATACAATTACGCAATTGTTTTTTTGTTGTTGTTTGTCCCCAAACACCGCAGAGCCTCGTTTAGTTTCTCGCATCATTCGGTATCTCGCATTCGGGTGTTGTTCGACTATTCGTTATGTACAGTCGAATCTCGTTATACGCCTACCCGCTATATAAGCCTCTTCCCCACTTTCAACGCGGAAACCTTCCCCCATCCTGAAGCGTTTTCGAGGTTGGCGGCTAACTACTTCTTATGAGCCTCGAATCAATATCTAATTTCATTGATCTTAAGGCGTCTTCTCACTTTGGAAATTTAAAAAAATCGATTTTTTTTTTTTTTTAAATTTTGAAAGTACATATCTTCAAAAATGTCATCTCGAAATTTCATAAAGATCGGACGAGTCTAACTACATTTTTTGGCGACCGTTAGGTGACTACCTGAGAGTACCCGGCGATCCCTTTCACGCCGCTCGGACGGTCCCTGTATATCTGACTCTATACAATTGAATAGCCGTGTTCTTTTGTTAATGTAGTACCCCTTGCTTAGGTATATTCTGTTTTCGGGTCTATACTCATGTAATAAGACCTTAACACGTGCATTTTTCAAAAGAAAATCACTCGGCAACGATGCTAAACTGTTATTTCATCAGTCTAATTTGAAACTTCGTAACGGCAACATCTCTGCGCTCAGGATTGTTATAATGGATAAAAAGACTTCGCAACAAAGTGCCACGTGGCGACGTCCAAGTTCGAAATCTAAAAAAAGAAAATTTCGTGGAGTGCTTCCACACCAGTCTGAAGCAGATACGAGTCATGCTAGTGCGAGTGCAGCAAAATTAAAAAAATCGGACGATACAAGTTTCGATGTACACATCGATCCAACGGCTGGATATAGTATTATTCAGTTTTTTCTTGTTTTTTCTACATTACAACAATATGTGAAGTGTAAAGTTTGTAACAAAGATGTTTCTTTTACAAAGTACGGTCAGCGAGGACTCGGTTTCAAAATTTGTGTGACTTGTGATTGCGGAGAAAAATATATTAACTCATGCCCATTAATCTCAACTGGGTACGAAATCAATCGTCGTTTAGTGTACGTTATGCGTTTGATTGGTGTTGGATTGAGTGGTATCAATACGTTTTGTGGGCTCATGGAACTGGGACATGGAATCAATTCCACCGTTTATTATCAAATACTCAATTCGATCGCCATCGCAGTGCAAAGTGTGTTCGATATAGTGACGAGCAAGTCTGTCAAAGAAGAAAAACTGTTGAACGCTCAACACGGAGAACCCGAAGACGTTTTAACCGTTTCAGGTGACGGTTCCTGGCAGAAAAGAGGATTTTCTTCTCTTATTGGAATCGTGTCATTAATATATAAACACAGTAAAAAAATTGCAGACGTCGTTGTGAAGTCGAGTCACTGCAAAAGCTGTGAATCGAAAAAAGGTATGAAAGACACGATCGAATATGCACAGTGGTATGAAAAGCACAAACTAGTTTGTAGTGCTAATCATTCAGGTAGTTCTGGAAAAATGGAGGTTGACGGTATATGTGAGATGTTTTTGCGATCACTCGAAAAATTTGCTGTGCACTACGGTTTTTACATCGGTGATGGCGACACTAAAACTTTTAAAATATTGTTCGATACAGCACCGTATGGTGAAGACTTTGTGGTTAAGAAGTTGGAGTGCGTATTACACGTTGCGAAAAGAATTTTCAAGCGTGCTAAGGACGCTAAGAAAATTCTTACACAAAAGAGAAAAGCTGCAAAGAAAGACGCTGAAAAACCTTCACCAAAGAAAAAAGCAGCCAAGAAAGTTGTAGTAAAAAAAAAAAAAGTTGTTATAAAAAAAGTTCCTGTCGTAAAAACCCAAGATTTAACAATAAAATTGATGAAAGAATTATCAACAAATTACTCATTGGCAATTCGAAGAAACCTGAATTCTGTCGAAGATATGCGCAGGGAGATCTGGGCAGGATACTATCATAAAATTTCAACCGACAGCAACCCACAGCATACGTATTGTTCAGACTCATGGTGCAAGTACAAGAAAGCAGTGAAAAACAATCAGATAGAAACTTTTAAACATCCTCCTGCTCTAGCTGATGATGTTCAAGAGGTTTTGAAACCGATCTATGAAGAACTGACGAAGGACGAGTTACTGGAACGATGCCTCGGAGGAAATACCCAAAATAACAACGAGTGTTTCAACAGCTGTGTCTGGGCAATGGCGCCGAAACACGTTTTTACGGGAAGAAAAACCGTGGAAATTGCTTGCCAAACAGCGGCATGCATTTATAACGAAGGGCTACAACCTGTTTTAAAAATTTTGGAGGTGATGGGTGTCAAACTAGGCCCTATCGCCGTTCAATACGCCGAGAAACGCGACAGTGATCGCGTACGCGTAGGGAACCGCCGCAGCTCTAACGCTTCAAAAGAGACTAGGTCGAGACGAAGGGAAGCTACTTTGGACGAACACACCTTCTACGAAGAATCGGAAGGTCCATTGTATGGAGCAGGCATCGCTGATTAACCCGAGGTAAGGTTTTTTCATGATTTTTCTGCAACCAAAACTTTAAACGCAGTTATCTCAAAACAAGGTTTTTCGGTGCTTTGTTGATGAAATTTCGGAAACTATCCGGCCGATTGTCATGAAATTTGAATGACATATGCTTCATAGTTATGGCTATAGCGCATATCATCAGATTTTTTAAATTTTGATTTTAAGAATTTTTTTTTTACAAAAAACTGCAAAAAAATCGTGGTTTTTTTTTACTTTTTCGAAAAACGTGCGCCATTTTGTTATTTTCGCGAATATCAAAAATCTGATGATATGCGCTATAGCCACTGACATACTGAATCTAAAACAGTTTTATTTTTTTGTTTCAGACGACCCGTCTCGGAGATACCATCAACAAGCCACGACCATAACATTTTTACACGGGTTTTTCAATGCTACTGATGTATTATAATAATTGTTTAAAAAAATAAAATAAAAATTTTTTCATGTACTTGAAAGATGTGTTTATTACATAGGATCCGTTTTATCCCATAATTTTAAGCAAAAATCCTCGAAAAAAAATCGCAAAAACAGCCTATTTTTGAGGCGCTTAAAGTGAGAAGATGCCTTAACGGGAGAAACCAGTTTAAGAGGCCGAAATTTTGGTGTTTTCTGTGATTTTTTTTTAACAGGGAAGGAATAATCAGAATTTGTTCAAACTTGGAGGATATTTTATTCATGTTTTGAAGTATACTTTGTAATTTTTTCAAGTCATTTCCGCCGGAAATAGTGAAGTTAGAAGCTGCTGTCCATCGACGACTTTTATTCAACTGGTGGACATTCTAGCTCAAAAAGTTATTGATCAATCGTTCTGAAAATTTGTGTGAATATTCTTTATTCAATTACAATCTATATGAACTTAACTCTGGGATGATATTATTATTAAAAATATTTTTTTTAATGCAAAAAACGTGAAAAAACATGGTATAAAAACATGACATTGTGTTGAAACACCTCAAAAACATGCAATTTTCAACTTTTTTGATCACAATTAAGTTCATATTGTTAGGAAATATGTTGTTAACGAAAAAAGAAAATTGTAATGATTACAGATAAAAATTGTGACTTCACGAATGCCCACCAGTAAAAAACTCGGATGGCGATCGTCCATGGACAGCAGCTTCTAACTCCACTATTTCCGGCAGAAATGATTTGAAAAAAATTACAAAGTGTACTTCAAAACACGAATAAAATATCCTCCAAGTTTAAACAAATTGATTATTCCTTCCCTGTTAAAAAAATTCACGAAAAGCACCAAAATTTCGGCCTCCTAAACTGGTTTCTCCCGTTAAATCAATGTTTTAAATTATAATTCTTATATACTTCTAATTAATTCATCAATTTTATATATTTTTGGAGGTGTTTGAAGATTGAAACAAACCAAAATTCAAAAACAAGAGATATATAATAAAGGAATTATATTTGAATACCCTACTACAAATTCTATACTTATTGATTGTAAAAACACAAAAATATACATATTTTTATTGAAAATATGTGCGGCTACATGATCACAAACAACAATTGTCTTGCACTTATAGCGAGTAGCCTGGTAAAAATACGATGGCACACTATAGTGGGGCTGCCTAAACACACAACAATTGCCAAGCGCTTATAACGAGTAGTTGGTCAAGAATTCGATCGCGCGCTGTGGTGGGGGGACCGTGATTCCTGAAAAAATGTCCCCTACAGCCCCTAGACAGGCTTATAACGGGATTCGACTGTACATTTTTATATGTATAGGGATCGAAGAAGGGGGTAAGGGAAAGGTAGACCTCGTCATTGTCGTCACGAATCTATTTATAAATAACCGCTCGATATGATGTACTCGTTCTATTTTTAGAGACTTACCTATACTTGATGAAAAGTCCTCTCCTTCCATTCTTTATATACGTTTCGTATATAAAGCTCAGGACATCCATTTCACTCCCGCTCCCCTCTCTACGCTTTTTTTTATCCTCTTTGTGCAACCACGCGAGCTTTTGCAGCAGCGTGCAGAAACTAATAGCGGACATTATCCGATAAACAGACGATTGGTTGAAAAACTTCTTACTTGGAACAAAAAATACATCGATACTCTCTACATTCACGATTTGGCGAAAATAAACACACACATCGTAGTTCGGGCTTTAAAAATACGAACCCTCTCGAACGACAGTTCAGAATTTTCGTGGAAAATACTTTTTCTCCGTATAAAAATAAAAGTGTATGTATTTTTGTACGCTCGCTTATTTCGCATGAATTTTTGGGAGGAAAGAGATAGACAAAAAATCAAATAAATAACGAAATAAACATTATTACCGTTTTTTTTAATCGTTCAGTGGGAAATTTTTGAAAAAGTCAGCAAAGCGAAATAATATTCTTATTTTTTTATTGAATTGACTGCTCGGACGAGCGTGAGAAAATAGTTGTACGTTATTACTAAAGGTCAGCCGAAACATATTCAAAGCCGTGAAATTTTCATGAAAAAAATAGTTTTGTAAAATTGCATTTACTGTTGGGATGGTCTCATAAAAAAATATTGAAGGTTATGAACGCCGATTGAAGGGGAATGAAAGAAGGGGAAAATAAAAAAGCGAGAATAGGATAAAAATAGTAGCGCGGGGTTCGAAAATACCGAGATCTAAAAATACCTACAAAAATAAACTACCACGCGTGTTAAAACACGCATTAATATTCGCCGTTCTACCTCTCGCACATAGATACGCGAGTATTTCGTATCTATAAGTAATATGATAAATATGCCTGTAAATATCATGCGTGTCTCATTTTTGTTTCCACGAAACCGACGTTATGTCTGCAGGAATAAAATTGGCCCCGAAAATATCGATCAAAGCAAAAAATTTTTCGTGATTACTTAAAACGTTTTAATAAATTATTACATTCGATACAATATTACGAAGATTTTATACGATAAATACTTGTTAATTCATTTATTAAAAATACAGTCCACGATAATCGATGAAAAAAATAGAAATTTTTGAAATTGGCCATTTATATTCATAATATTAATTGTTTTTAATAATTAAAGCATTAATAATTGTGGATGAACAATTTGACAATAAGATACAAATTAAATGTAGTTAATATATTGAAGACATTATTTTTGTTAACTCTCACTATTTTCTTTTAATGTTGTCGTTTGTTAACTGTATTGAGAAAAAAAAAACATCGCAGTAGCAAAATAAATTGGAAAACGAAGCTCCCCAAATTGGCGCTTATATTCCTACAAATGATCCCTCGAATCTACGATGAAAATTGACGCACTAATAGCCTGAAAACTCATTAGATCAGAGCCCAATCTGGGCACGAGCCAATGGACAAGCCAATCGATCATTCAATGGAAACAGCCAATACTCAGAACTTCAAAAGTCGTCTGAATATCAAACATTTTTATCTGCAACAAGCCTCAATTCTCAATAGCAAATAATCGACACTTCCATACAAGAATCTCGAAACCTTCAAATTTATATACAAAATTTCTATCCAAATTAGATGAAAAGTTTTATAATAAAATGCATTGCTTATTAAATAAGGGGACATTTACACCTAGGAGTCAAAAAGTCATTGAAAAAATCTTTTTTTTTTCGGGGAACTATTACAGCAATTGGATGAAAGTTTTTCATGGTTAAAAACGTCAATTTTGAGGAGGGTTTCCAATTTTTATTAGAAATAAAATGTGAAATGTTATTTTTTTTTAATTCGTTTATATTTCAAAATAATTTTTTTATTTATTTAACAAGGTTGTAAACGACCGTGACATGGCTTCGTGAAGAAACTACTGTTTGATGAATACCAGATGAATTTCGAAAACCACTCGACTGATTTGCTTAAAATTATTCATGGTCATTCTATATCCAATTACGCGGAGAATTAAATTTGAAAAATTACCGTACAGTAACAGTAGTGAGGTGACAACCTGCAATTTCTAAGATTATTACTGAAAAACAACACAAATTTTCATGAAAATTGAGTCAAGTTTCATGTTTAAGGTAGTTCGGTAGAGTTTGGCCGAGTCCAAATGTAGTCCATTTTTCAAATTTATAAATGGACGATGAAATTACAAAATCGATTTTAAAAATCATTTTAATTGAAAATAAAATTTATCAAATCGCGTATACTCTTATAAATCATCTAAATGTCAATTAAAATTTAATAACATCTTGGGCCTGACTCATGTAGTAATAGATCCATGGATCGGTGAGAATTTCATAGGGAGAAGAGTCATAACCTCGAAAATATTGCCGCACAATGAATTCATTACGAGCTCTTTCGGGCAGTATTATTAAAGAAAAATAACTGAACCATCATAAACGTTCACTCAAAGCTCAAGAAACATGCAATGAGTAGAAAAAACTTGGAAATGAAGTAACTGGTGGCTAAGAAAGCACTCGTCTAATTGACATTTCGTACCGGCGGGCATAGATGACCCGCCATCTTCGAGTCAAGCCGACAGAATTCAGTTCAAAGACCGAAAGTTTTGCCAACTTTCCCCACGTTCAAAACTATCACGGTAAAAATGACTGTTCACTTCTCTCCGTGTATCTACCGTATCATACAATCTTTTTCTGAGAACTCAGTTTTTTTTGTTATTGGCAGAAGACCAAAAAAGATTGGTTCAGAAATCGCCGATTTTTTGTCAAAAGTTCGCCATTTTGTCACAAACCAATTATTTTAAAATTCTTTATGATGCACGAAAGATGTCAATACATAATCTCAAGATCACACTCAACTTATCCTGGTAGCAACTCAAACATTAATATACTGCAGAAGCTGCAATCAAAAACCCTACGAATAATAACCAACGCCCCTTGGTATATGTTCAATACTATCATACACAGAGAGAGACCTTAAAAAAGTTGACACCATCTAAAAAAGAAATCCAACGCCTCAGCAAATACTGCGAAACGAGGATCGAAAATCATCCGAACGAGCTTACTTCGGGCCTACTCACAGAAAACGCAATCACAAGACGACTCAAGAAATTCAAACCGAGGGACTACAAAATTGGTTCCGTTTAAAATAAACAATGAATGAACGGCACGAGTGTGGTTTCATTAGAAACCCACCACGATCTATTCAAAGAAACTCCACATCAACCATATTGTCGAATGTTTAGAAAAAACCAATTTGCAATAAAGCGTGAAACAAAAAAGAATTTACCCTGATAGTTCGCGGCACGGTGACTGCACACCACGATACTCTTAAAATGCCAACTGCACGAATTTCTATCCGGGTAATTATTCAGTTGATTTTTGGCAAAAGTACACCTAACCGTTTTAGCATTAAAAAAAGCAGTTCTTTTTTTTATAGAAAAAAATGTAAACATTTCTCAAAACGTCTTTTTAACCACGACAAACCTTCATCCAAATTCATTGTTTTTAAAAAAAAAATGATTTTTTTTTGGAAACCCACCATCAATTGTTTTGTTGAATATTTGCCTTCTTTGCTTTTTTTTTCTATTTGTGAACGATAATTAACAATACAGTATGGGAAACTGTCGTGTGACAATACATGTCGACGTTTCCTCGTGATGGATTTGGTGACTATAGCCGATGCACGAAATGTGATAAGGAACAAGTTATAAAAGTATACCGATGATTTGTCGATTTGTAAAGTAAAGCGTTAGGATTATTTTAGATCACGAAAAAACTTTATAGGTATACGTACAGTTGCAAAATTATAACCGAAGAAACTTTGAAGCTATTATAAATATCCATCGATATCTATAAACATGACATTCCATTTTTTCTTACATGTACCGAATTCGGAATTTAGGTCAACGAGGGTCGGTTTGTCCGTTCAATGCTTTATCTCCCGAAACTTATATTTATAGGTACATAAACCATTTATAAAGTTTCTGGAAATGTCGAAAAAAACGTTCGATTCAAATTGGAATGATTTGAAAAAAAAAAAAGATTCAAAATTGATACTAACGATAAGGCAATGAAAGTTGATAATAATCACAAGTCAATTAAACCAGAACTAAAAATAAGCGAGAGGTTAAAAAAAAAATATTAAAAGACAAAAATATCATTTGGTAACTGATCTTTGGAATCTCTCAGTGCCGAATTTGTGAGACTAAAAATAGATAATAAATTATCCTCCTTTGTATATTTTGGTTATTCTACGATGTCGTATTTTCTTTTCCTCTAAATTTCAAAGGGCTTCGCTATATACATATTTATATCATATGCTTTTACTGAAGATTCTACGTCGTAGAAACTTGAAATGTGTTAATACAATGAGTCACATTTCGAGCGAGAAGACAGACGTCGAGAGACTTAAGGGTTATGGTGTAAAATTAGCATTTGAAAGAATAAAATAATTCGCCAACGAGAGGAAACATTTTAGGTCTAACGTGTGGGGGTAGGAATGGCGAAAAAGGTTATTCTCTTTGATTAATTCAGTTCCCTATTTGATTAATTAATCAACTACGTGTTGACGTTAGCATCAGTATTTTTTTGCTTTATTTTTTCTCATCTTCAATTTATATTTATACAATCCGTGAGATTCCCAATTTTGGCATCAACATTTGAAACAATTTTCGATTGCCGATAACGTGCCGAAAAATGATTGCAAACGAATTGTCAAGAGTGTTCTGAAGTTCAAAATCTCAAAAATTACGTTTTTTTTATATAGAGAAACTGTAAAAAAAAAAAAAATGAAAACTGAAAGAAAAAAATGTTTGTAGACGTCTTTTTCCTCGAATTTTTGCGCAAATAAGTAGATATGCGCTCGTGCAGGCGAAGCCGGAACTTAGTGAGTTTAGATTCCTCACCGGATACAGCACGAAAAAATTAAAGGAACAGGAGCAGCACCTGAGGGGACTGAATTTTTTGCGTACAGGAATTAAAAAAAAAATCTGATCTATGAACAGGTAGGAAAAATCAGATGATTCGAAAATAATGCAACGTCGATTTTATTCTCATGTGCAACAATCACAGAATCTATGTACAAAAAGCTAGCAATGTAAAGCTTTTGTGTACGTTCGAAGGTTTCTTAAAATAAAAAAATAAAATAAAATGACATTTTTTTTAAATTTAATTTTTGCGATCAATTTCTCAATTCAGGAAGCGGAATAGATTTTGACAAACTCAGTAAATCTACTAATTCTACATGGACGGAGAGGTTTTCTTCTATAAAAACCTCAATCTATTTAGCATTTTCTCAAAACTTTTTTTTCGTTTTATAGTTTTTATCATTAAATTTTCATCAAATGTTCCTCATATGCGATAATGAAGTTTAATCATACACCATTCTCTTCGTTATTAAAAAACGAAGAAAATAATGTATAATTAAACTTCATTATCGCATATGAGGAACATTTTATGCTAAGGAAAAGATTGAAGTCGTTTTCAACCCCGTTGTAGGGTATACGTTCGGAAAAATATATTGTAGGGGTCTAAGGTTAATCTTAAAAAGTATAATTTCTGCAAGTTTTTCTGATCAAACGTAAAGCGTCCCCATTCTAACGCTTTCTTAAACGTTGAAATACATTTTTCCTTAAATTTCTTAATACTCTTCGAAAAAAAGGAATGTAGTTAACATAATAAAGTATAGGAGCATTAAATAAAATGTAGAAATATTTATTTTTGAAACATTCAAGAGAAACGTGTTTTTTACGCGCATGTTGCTTTGTTTTGTTAAGAAAAGATTAAAATTAATGAAAAAAAAGAAATAAATGCAAAATGGAAAGAAAAGAATATGTAGCTGCTTCTATCCACTGGTCAAGACGGGCGCTATAGGACCGCTAAAAAACAGGTAATGATTATGCATTAAAATATTGATATTACACGATGTTTAAATATAAACTTAATATATTTTTTAAAGTGTATAAAATTTACTTGTTAACGTTGAATCTGAAAACGTCGAATCTTGCTCTTCAATCGGCGGTTTCTGTCTCGCTCTTCTCTCAGTCTCTAAAAAAATATTTTTCATGTTTTTAATCCCGAAAATATTCCATTATTATTGACGTTAATTATAATTTACTCACTCTCATCAGCTTTAGATTTTTGATGCAATAATAATTATACAAGCGACGAGATTTTTCGGAACGCCTGAAACTGTGAAGTAATTAATAACTATTGCATTAAAGACAAACGAAAATGGAATAAAATCAATGTAAAATAAAGCCCTTGAAAAAAAGTATAGTTTCAAAAAAATTCATTCTCCAACTTTTTTTCAAACTCTTCAAATACTTTTGACAACATTTTAATTTTAATTTGTAATTTTTCTAAGCATTTGTTCCATTTGGAAACAGGTTTTTGCTCAATTTACATGCAGTGAAAAATGAAACAAAACTTGTTTTTTTTTACAGTATAAAACTCATTCAGTTTAAGTTTGTACCAATTTCGAGTATTATTTTAAAGGAAAATTGTTAAATCAACTGAAATCAAAGAGAAAAAAGTAACAGGTGAAAAGACGAACACAATGAGCATTAATACGACCATTTTCAATTTTCAAGCAGAAATTCATGAAATAAAATAAATGAAATTTGATGTCAACTCAAAAAATGAAATTTAAAAAGTAAATGATTTTTCCCTAGATATTGATATTAATAATAATCGAATAATACATTAATAATCGGAAAATGGTTCTCCGATAGCAAGTTATTTGCACTTCCAATTCGATAAGTTATAGGAATAAAAGTGGTGACAAATGATTTTGATACAATTGTCTGTCCAGTTTTTGTATAACGAAACATGAAATAATTCTTATATCTCAGAGTGCGAACAATGAAGTATATAAATGTATCAGATTCGAGCATAATTGGCCGAAAAAAATTTTGAGAATCGTACAAAACAAAAATCCAAGTTACCTTTGGGCAAAATAGTTACACGCTGGCTGATACGGCTGCTGCCACTGTTTATTTGGCAGCAGCTGATGCTGCTGCTCGCATAACAAATCCTGCGGCTGTGGTTGTTGCTGCTGCTGCTGCTGTTCACATGATGAACACTGTGAATTTTGCTGCGTATTTGAGACGGCCTGCTCGAGGTATTGCAGTTGCTGCAACACCCGCTGCCCCATGTGTGATATAGATTGTAGCTGCTGTTGCTGTGCCTCTTGTGACTGTTCGGATGGCGGAGGCTGCGATTCCTCAAATGGCAGGGGCTGCTGCTGCTGTTCCAATAGTGGCAACTGCCACTGTTGCTGCTGTCCCAAAAGTGGTAGCTGCTGCTGTTGCTGCTGTCCCAAAAGTGGCAGCAGTGGCTGTTGCTGCTGTCCCAAAAGTGGCAGCGGCGGTTGTTGCTGCTGTTGTAAAATTGGCAACGGCGGCAGTTCTTGCTGTTTTAAAGGTGACAGCTGCTGCTGTTGCTGCTCGTCCAAAAGTAGCAACTGCCGTTGTTGCTGTTCCTCGCATGGCAGGGGCTGCGGCTGTTGCTGCTGCTCGAATGGTTGAGCCTGTTGCTGTTGCTGTTGTTCGGATGGTTGAAGCTGCGGTTGTTCCTGCTGCACGCAAGGCAGGGATCGTGTTTGTTGCCACTGCATATACGACGGAGGCTGCATCAGTTGCGGCTGCATGTATAGAGGAGGCTGTGGCTGCTGCTGCCACTGACACAGTCGTGAAAAATGACTTGGCTGCAATGTGTGGTACAGTTTTGGCAGCGAGTGCGAACACGGTATTGGGTTTAATCGCTGCGATACAGATGGAACTAGCCTATAGTACAGCGGCAGCGACAGAGACGGAATTTGTCGACAGTATGGCGGCAATGGCATGTACGGCTGCTGATAACTCATTTCTACATTGATATTGGAAATTAATTATCACTTTAGTCCATCCTTTCATTAAATTTCAAAATTTACTTTTATCATATCATTACTTATTGCATAATCACAAAACAGGTACAACGGTTTGAATATTTCCATTTATTCTCGCAAAGAAACTGGAATTTTTGCAATTTTTATCTTTCTTCCAATACTTGAAACTGCGCATTCATATAATACAAAGAAATTCGTTTTTAAAGATGAAAATAAAAAATGATAAAAAATTATTGATAAAAAAAATTGTGGAAGGATTGAAAACATTCTCTTTCGGCAATAATATCTTCGGGAATTTCTTTTTATTCACATTTCGATAGCAATATTACTTCAAATGGAAAAAAAAAAAAACAATGAGACTAACGCTTTTTCCCCTAGATTTCGTACTTTATTGATAACCTTCATTTTTTTAACAAATTTGCATAGTTTCGTAGTATGTTTTTCTACTTTTGTTCTCCAGTATCGAATTTCTTTGTCGTTTTTCTAAAGTGCGAAGAACAACATATCTTAAAAAAAGATACGAATACAGAAAGATTTCGAAAAATCTCAACTCCCGTGCCACAATGAAACACGTTACGAAAAAAATGTTAATACAATTTAATCAACATATATGTTACTTCCATAAAATCGTGAAACGATTGTAAAACACCGTGATTTTTTATTGTTTTATTTTTCCACGATTTTTATTGTAATTTTATTCATATCGTATAGAAAAAGAACATGCACTTACTTTTCGTATCCGTTACCGGTTGCTACTTTTGTCATCATAATCCTTTGTTGTTGCGGAAACACTGCCGCTCTTTCGAGAAACGGTTAGAGGGAGGGAAGGTTTTTAGCGCGCTTATGGAAATGCGGCGCTCGCGGCGTCTTGGGTACACTTGTCGTGCGAAAAAAATGCAAAAGATCGGAAATGACAACCAATCAAAATTTGCCCCATTTCTTATTCTCTCAATTGATTGGCTGACAACTTTTTTTCTAGTAAATGTAGTTTTTTGTTTGCGATGTTTTGTACATAATGAACTTCGATACGACAAATCGCGAAGGCTTTCCATGGCACAAATAACATACAGTGATTAACGAATCAATACATATTGACGTAAAATAAAGTTTGGCTACGAATAAACTCTAATAATAATAACAATGAATGATTGAAGAATGAAAGCAAACACGGAAAAAAAAGAAAGATCGAGCGTATAAAATATTACGGTCGAGTTTTCAAGTACTTTTATTATTTTTTTTTATTCAACGAGCTTTGAATTTTTTTTTTAATCATCACTTTCAATTTTTTCTTTTATTTGAAGAACTTTGAAATTTTTCTTTTATTTAACGAACTTTGACATTTTTTATTTTCTTAAAGTGTGGAAAAATGTATAGTTTTGAAAGTTTGATGACGTACGATCTATACACTAACCATACGGTACGACTTTTGACACACGGAGACAACGTCACAGAAATAGATATTGCATTATTTTTCCTCTTTGGACACCGATTTAATACAGTGTAAAAAATGTGAACGCATGAATCACAAAGGCTGAATATTCAAATTGAATATAAAAATCGACAATGAGAAGCAGCTACGAACAAATCTTATACAAAAACAAAAAAATATGTGAGTCTTTCAGAATATTTCGTACGTAAATTTGTCAAACAGTACAAATATAGAATAAAATCAAAATGATGAATAAGTATAATATCCTGTGGCAGACCGACACGGTTGGTGCGTAGCCGATGTGTGGCTCCTGTGATCTCCCGAGATGAGCAGCCTCGAGCGAGGTCAGTACTCGACTGGGTGACCGCTTAGCCATGCACCGGCTTCCGCATCGATTGTTGAGCATGAGGCAGTTTTTTCTGAGTTTCTGATGGTGTTAATTCACTGAAATTCAGTAAAAATATAATCGCCTGTATTGTTCGATTTTTCCACAGTTTCCTTTGGTCGATCCTCGTGCAAATGCGATACAGTAATAAGTTTTAACGGGACAGACCTAGTTGGAACGTCAAAAAAAAGGCCTTTTTTCCGATTTTTTTTTGGTCAAACGATAAAATAATTCACAACAAAAGTTCTTCCGTTTAAAAGATACATATGTAATGTATATGTTGCAATTTTTTCAACGCAATACATATCGAAATAAGCTGGTGACCGTCAATTGCCGAGAACGCTGCAAAAAAAAACACGGTTTGCGGTGATCAAGCTCACGCTGCAACGGCTCATCTGAAACAAAAAAAACGGAGGGGATTTTTAGTTAATGATATAATGCTCCAGTTGAACGAAGGGTTTTGAAAAATTTCCATTTTTCACAAAATGGCGGCCGTTAAAAGTCAAAAGTGTTTTTTTGACCAAAATATCAGTTCCATTTTTTGCTATTAAAAATAAAAATAATTATCCAAAAAAAAAATCCTTCGTTCATATGGAGGACTACCATGTATAGAAGAAGTGATATAAATTTCAACCCGATCGGTAAAGCCGTTCTCGAGCTACAGTGATCACCGACTTCAAAAACATGGTTTCGAGAAAAACGCACTTGAAGTCCGCTACCTGCTTACCTATGGCTCAGACACGACGTGCTACAAAGTCTTGTATTTCGGCGAATAATGGTCCGATTTACATTTACCTGGGCGGAAAATGTTCGTAAGAGATTCTACTTTTTGAAAATGAAATAAAAAAAAAATCGATTTTTCGAAAATTCTAACTAGGTCTGTCCCGTTAAGTAATGGGCTCGTAAAAACCCACAAGAACATACGCAGCATCATAAAATAAAATGATGACAATAATAATAATAATAATAATAATAATAATAATAATAATAATAATAATAATTTTATGATATTAATATAATTATGATGATAATAATGATAAGCAGATTGATTTGGACTGCTGAGTCAGTACCCACGAGTGTCGGAGTTGTGGGGTCCCCTGATTCCGCACTTTGACGAATGTTCTCGACATAACAATAACAATAAAAATAACAACAACAATAACAACAACAACAACAACAACAACAATAATAATAATAATAATACCGTGTGGTGGAAGTTTTACGAAAATTTAATCCTCTTAACCGGTGAGTTCCTGAAGCACTATTTTATTCAAATTTTTGTTTCGTCCGTTTTTTGGTCATCTCAAACCAAACGTGAATTGGAAAAGTTGAGAATATTCATGCAAAGTGCAGTAGACTTATTAAAAAGTTTCATTATTTCGGAAGGAAGAGTTACGGACGATGATCATCATCAAAACTTATTCTATAATAATTTTCAAAACGTAATCGATGATATTGGGTTTTAAACTTAATTCCTGCTGTTTTATATGAGATGGGGTAAATAGTATTATTTTCATAGAAGACTAAAACTATACTGTGTTGAAGTATTGGACATAACCTGCAATATTCAGTATTCGAGAGTGAATTCACTTGGACACACTCCTTTTTTTATAATATCGAAAAT
This sequence comes from Rhimphoctona megacephalus, assembly GCA_963989365.1. Taxonomy (NCBI): domain Eukaryota; kingdom Metazoa; phylum Arthropoda; class Insecta; order Hymenoptera; family Ichneumonidae; genus Rhimphoctona; species Rhimphoctona megacephalus. The sequence goes on from OZ022417.1 coordinate 8,380,015, forward strand.
GTCAGGTTTTGAACCAACGAAACAGCATATGCGGGAATCATTGCTTTTTTGCTTTAATTTAAGAAAAAGTGTTGCTGAAAGTCATCGCTTGCTTCAAGAAGCTTATGGTGAACATGCTCTATCCGAGACAACGTGCAGAGATTGGTTTAGACGATTCAAGAGTGGCGATTTTGACCTTAAAGACACAGAACGTCCAGGACAGCTGAAAAAATTTGAAGATGAAGAATTGGAGGCCTTACTCAATGAAGATCGATGTCATAATCTTGGACTGGTTCAAAAAGCGGGAAATTGGTTATCACATAAATTAAACGAGAGACAACTCGAGAAGCGAAAAACGATTTGTGAATTGCTGTTTGAACGATGCGAAAGGAAGTCATTTTTACATCGAATCGTGACTGGCGATGAGAAATGGGTTTATTATGAAAATTCCAAATGAAAAAAAGCATGGGTACTGCCAGGTGAACCACGTCCATCAACGCTAAAACGCAATATTCATGCTCAAAAAATGATGCTGTGTGTTTGGTGGGATCAAGAAGGGGTGGGAGTAAGATTTTCGAATGATTAAAACTTCGAACGGCTAAAACTGCGAATTTTTAAATTGAAGAATAGTAGTATGTAGACAGATTAATTCTACTATAGCCTTTGTGCTGGAAATAAAAAAATGAGAAATTAAAGAGTTCGAAATACATTTACGTCAAAAACAAAATATAACAGTAGCCCAAATGACGAAGGCTGGAATAGCGATTTTACAAAAGTTCGACTATTACGGATTCGAGTCGTCAAATACTGAAATCGGCAATATTATGAAAATTCACAATTTCAAATATATTTTAACGAAAGACAAAATATCAATGTGCTCAAAAGAGCGAAACACCAGAAAGTCGACCGGTCGAAATAGCGAGAGCCTCTGGGCTGTAAAGTATTGCTTGTCATTCTTCGTGCTTCACAACGTTCGCTATTCTGTACTTCTAATTTTTAGTCATTCGAAAAATTCACTTTCGAATTATTCATACTATATATTTTGGTCTCTCAATAAAAGAATTGCTCTCCGTTTCGAATTTAGAAAATATAAACTTCTTACATTAGGACAATCTATATTATCTGCATTTGAAGTCTGAATATATATTTTCGAATAAATGCGCGATCAAAGAAAAAATATTACATCAAATACGCATTCAACTTAATATACTATCGAAAATATAAACTTCGAATTTCTTATTTTTCGTTAATCGAATGTTATGAATATTAAGGCGTCTTCTCACTTTGGAAATTTAAAAAAATCGATTTTTTTTTTTTTTTAAATTTTGAAAGTACATATCTTCAAAAATGTCATCTCGAAATTTCATAAAGATCGGACGAGTCTAACTACATTTTTTGGCGACCGTTAGGTGACTACCTGAGAGTACCCGGCGATCCCTTTCACGCCGCTCGGACGGTCCCTGTATATCTGACTCTATACAATTGAATAGCCGTGTTCTTTTGTTAATGTAGTACCCCTTGCTTAGGTATATTCTGTTTTCGGGTCTATACTCATGTAATAAGACCTTAACACGTGCATTTTTCAAAAGAAAATCACTCGGCAACGATGCTAAACTGTTATTTCATCAGTCTAATTTGAAACTTCGTAACGGCAACATCTCTGCGCTCAGGATTGTTATAATGGATAAAAAGACTTCGCAACAAAGTGCCACGTGGCGACGTCCAAGTTCGAAATCTAAAAAAAGAAAATTTCGTGGAGTGCTTCCACACCAGTCTGAAGCAGATACGAGTCATGCTAGTGCGAGTGCAGCAAAATTAAAAAAATCGGACGATACAAGTTTCGATGTACACATCGATCCAACGGCTGGATATAGTATTATTCAGTTTTTTCTTGTTTTTTCTACATTACAACAATATGTGAAGTGTAAAGTTTGTAACAAAGATGTTTCTTTTACAAAGTACGGTCAGCGAGGACTCGGTTTCAAAATTTGTGTGACTTGTGATTGCGGAGAAAAATATATTAACTCATGCCCATTAATCTCAACTGGGTACGAAATCAATCGTCGTTTAGTGTACGTTATGCGTTTGATTGGTGTTGGATTGAGTGGTATCAATACGTTTTGTGGGCTCATGGAACTGGGACATGGAATCAATTCCACCGTTTATTATCAAATACTCAATTCGATCGCCATCGCAGTGCAAAGTGTGTTCGATATAGTGACGAGCAAGTCTGTCAAAGAAGAAAAACTGTTGAACGCTCAACACGGAGAACCCGAAGACGTTTTAACCGTTTCAGGTGACGGTTCCTGGCAGAAAAGAGGATTTTCTTCTCTTATTGGAATCGTGTCATTAATATATAAACACAGTAAAAAAATTGCAGACGTCGTTGTGAAGTCGAGTCACTGCAAAAGCTGTGAATCGAAAAAAGGTATGAAAGACACGATCGAATATGCACAGTGGTATGAAAAGCACAAACTAGTTTGTAGTGCTAATCATTCAGGTAGTTCTGGAAAAATGGAGGTTGACGGTATATGTGAGATGTTTTTGCGATCACTCGAAAAATTTGCTGTGCACTACGGTTTTTACATCGGTGATGGCGACACTAAAACTTTTAAAATATTGTTCGATACAGCACCGTATGGTGAAGACTTTGTGGTTAAGAAGTTGGAGTGCGTATTACACGTTGCGAAAAGAATTTTCAAGCGTGCTAAGGACGCTAAGAAAATTCTTACACAAAAGAGAAAAGCTGCAAAGAAAGACGCTGAAAAACCTTCACCAAAGAAAAAAGCAGCCAAGAAAGTTGTAGTAAAAAAAAAAAAAGTTGTTATAAAAAAAGTTCCTGTCGTAAAAACCCAAGATTTAACAATAAAATTGATGAAAGAATTATCAACAAATTACTCATTGGCAATTCGAAGAAACCTGAATTCTGTCGAAGATATGCGCAGGGAGATCTGGGCAGGATACTATCATAAAATTTCAACCGACAGCAACCCACAGCATACGTATTGTTCAGACTCATGGTGCAAGTACAAGAAAGCAGTGAAAAACAATCAGATAGAAACTTTTAAACATCCTCCTGCTCTAGCTGATGATGTTCAAGAGGTTTTGAAACCGATCTATGAAGAACTGACGAAGGACGAGTTACTGGAACGATGCCTCGGAGGAAATACCCAAAATAACAACGAGTGTTTCAACAGCTGTGTCTGGGCAATGGCGCCGAAACACGTTTTTACGGGAAGAAAAACCGTGGAAATTGCTTGCCAAACAGCGGCATGCATTTATAACGAAGGGCTACAACCTGTTTTAAAAATTTTGGAGGTGATGGGTGTCAAACTAGGCCCTATCGCCGTTCAATACGCCGAGAAACGCGACAGTGATCGCGTACGCGTAGGGAACCGCCGCAGCTCTAACGCTTCAAAAGAGACTAGGTCGAGACGAAGGGAAGCTACTTTGGACGAACACACCTTCTACGAAGAATCGGAAGGTCCATTGTATGGAGCAGGCATCGCTGATTAACCCGAGGTAAGGTTTTTTCATGATTTTTCTGCAACCAAAACTTTAAACGCAGTTATCTCAAAACAAGGTTTTTCGGTGCTTTGTTGATGAAATTTCGGAAACTATCCGGCCGATTGTCATGAAATTTGAATGACATATGCTTCATAGTTATGGCTATAGCGCATATCATCAGATTTTTTAAATTTTGATTTTAAGAATTTTTTTTTTACAAAAAACTGCAAAAAAATCGTGGTTTTTTTTTACTTTTTCGAAAAACGTGCGCCATTTTGTTATTTTCGCGAATATCAAAAATCTGATGATATGCGCTATAGCCACTGACATACTGAATCTAAAACAGTTTTATTTTTTTGTTTCAGACGACCCGTCTCGGAGATACCATCAACAAGCCACGACCATAACATTTTTACACGGGTTTTTCAATGCTACTGATGTATTATAATAATTGTTTAAAAAAATAAAATAAAAATTTTTTCATGTACTTGAAAGATGTGTTTATTACATAGGATCCGTTTTATCCCATAATTTTAAGCAAAAATCCTCGAAAAAAAATCGCAAAAACAGCCTATTTTTGAGGCGCTTAAAGTGAGAAGATGCCTTAAAATTTCGAAATATTACCCGTTCTACAATTTGGTTATTCTATATATTAACCCCCACCCCATAGGTATGGGTAGCACGAGTTGCTGAAACCGGGTGAAACAATAACAGCTGTTGGCTGTTATTGTTTCACAACAATTAATGAAACTAAACCAGGAATTGAGAAAAAAGCGGCCTAAGTACGCCAAACGTCACAACGAACTAATTTTGCTCCATGACAATGCTCGGCCACATGTAGGAGCAACCGTAAAAAAGTGTATAAAGGACATGAACTGGGAAGTTTTACATCACCCGTCGTATTCACCGTACATAGCACCGTCTGATTATCATTTGTTTCGAGCGATTTAGAATGATTCGTAATCACAGCATTTCAAGTCTTTTGCAGATATCAAAAAATGGATCGATGAATGGATTGCCTCAAAAAGCAACGATTTCTATTGGCATTTGTTGAGTAAAAGATGAGAAAAGGTCGTAGCTTCTGAAGGACAATACTTCGAATAAAATAGAATGAACCGTAAACTATAAATAATTTTTTTTTATTTATTGAAAAACAGCGGGAATTAAGTTTAAAACCCAATATATAAAACAGTAGAATGAAAACTTAAAAATAGATAAAAATATTGATTCTCGTTGCGTTGCAGTGATATAAACTCATAGTCTTTATTTTCTCTTTCTCTTTAGTCCAATTTCAGTGATTCTCAGTATTCCAGAGAAGATCACGTTGCAATTTATTGAAAGCACTTGAAATTGCATGTATGTATTTGGAACGAGTCTCGTATTTTCGCGTGTGTATATATTCATATTTATTCCTTCTCTTTCTCCCTTTCTTCGTCTGTGAGGCAAGTTTCCGTAGTCTGTCGAGAAACTCTCAGAGGGCTCGTTGACTAACCGTGTTTCGTTTTGGAGTTTCGCATCAGCACGCAACCGCAAGGAAATGAGCTAGAGTGAAGTAAAGAGAGAAAGAGAGAGAGATAGAATGAGAGGAAAGAGAGAAAAATCGAAGAGAGCAAAAGTCGGATGGCGCCACGAATGGCGCCGTTCTCTGAGTCAGAAAAAGGAAGAGAGAGAGAGAGAAAGAGAAAAAGAATCGACGTCGACGACGTCGTCGTCAAGAGCACGGGATCAGGACTCGTGCGCTTTTCGAATTTGTGGGTGTTGAGATTGGCGTTGTCGTGGGAGTGTCTCCATTTTTCACACACGCTCATGTCGTTGAATCAACCTTTTTTTTTACTCTGCAACTGTCGCAGTTTCAAAGCTCATGAAAAAATATGAATTTAATACAAAATCCAATGTCGTACGCAATTATTTCTCTTCTTAATCGCGAATGGCCATCGATCGGACTCTGCTCGAATGTGATTTAAATGGCTAACAGTTGTACCAGCAGATGTCGTTTATCGGCTTGTAGTAACCCTATCGGATCCGACAACCGTCAGTGACCGAATTTACGGTTACTAATTGGCCGTAAACGACCATTTTCGGTCCGATACGTTCCATATTTCGACCGAAATTTCGATCACTGACGGTTGCCGGATCCGCTAGGAAAAAGGCAAAATGAAAAATTTCATACATTTTTGTAACGTCAACCTTAGAAAGTTTAGGCGAATCCCAAAAAAAAAGAATCTTCTTGCAATCTTTTTTGAATAATTATGACGAGTTTCGATATAATTTGAAATTTGTCGTGAAATGGAATTTACGACAAATTGGCACTGAAATAAAAAGAGAAAAAGAGAATCGAATCCTTTCTCTTCTCTAGCTTTTCATCAATGCATATGTGTATAAATTGACGGTATATAGGTGGAATAATGCACGATGAAAAAGAGATAGCGGGGTCGTTCTATTAATAGGGCTCGCTGCAGGTTTTCGTGGGAGGAGAGTAAGAGGATTGCTCATGTTTTTCCTCTTTCTCGCTCTCCTAGAGACGCTGTTTCAGTGTCTATAAATAGAATATATATTCCGTGCAACCAGCCTCGCCCTATCGAGTCTCCGAAGCGTCTCTATTTTCTTCAATCTTCTTATCTATCAATCAATTTCTCTCTTCCACTTTCCTCTCGCTTTGTTTTTTTTTCTCGTTCTTTAGTGTCTCTTCTCTCGCTTTATAACTTTTCTCTCTGTTGCGTTTGCTCTTTCGAGTGACCTTTGCAGGGAACTGCTTCAAAGTTCTTTCTTCCTGAACATCTCCTTCTCTCTCTCTTTCTTTCTCTTTCTCTTCTTCATTATCTCTGTCTCTTACATCATTAGGCTAGGTTATTGGTTCGCCCTCTTTAAGCCGTCACCGCTTTCGTTTTTACACAGCCCTGTCTCTGTCACGGGACGTTTATCCGCTTCGAAAGAATTTAGGTTATGTTTACAACTCCGTATTCCCACAATATATCCACCCACGCTCGAGACTCGAGATTAAAACCTTTTGTACTGGCTCGGTTCTTTTTTTTTACGGTTCTTTCTCTCGAATCAGTTTCTTCTTTTTTTTTATCGATCTTCGCGCTATTTTCAGGGACGTTATTTTGTACCTTCGATGTTTGGCAGACTACAGTGGCTCCCTCTGCATGTTTAATGTACTGCAAAAGTGCGTGCTTTTGTGACAAAAAGCATTTTTTAATATTTTCAAAAACTCGGTTTTGTACAGCATACACACTAGGGTCATTTAATTAAAATGGATATTTTTTTTTCGTTTGCGCAAGAGTATGGCACACCGTTTTGCTATTTATTAGCTTCATAAAAATGAAGTTAAATAAAAAATATACTAAATGAAAATTCCTTAAAGGAATTAATATTATGTCTAGACTGGCAGTAAGACAACTCTATTCTTTATATCTCTATTCTTAAATAACTCTATGCTGAAAATCTCTGTTCCTGGACATCTCTATTCTTAAATATCTCTATTCTGAATAACTCTGTAGCTAATTAAACTGTATTCGTAAATAACTCTATTCTTAAATATCTCTATGCCTAATTATCTCTATTCCTGGACATCTCTATGCTTAAATATCTCTATTTGTAAATATCTCTTATCTCGGATATCTCTATTCTAAGACATCTCTATTCCAAGACATCTCCATTCCATGACATCTCTATGCTTGATAAAAATAATTGACAATCAAGCTGCATATTATAATAAATTATCAGGGATCAAAATAGTAGAGCGAATAAAATTTTATGGACTGATCGACTGAGAAATTGAACTCTCAGATCTTGGCATGACTATGACATGTTTTTGTAAAATTTAAATTATTTAATTGAATATTATTATGTATTTTAATGATCATAGCAATTGCATTTGAAGAGACAGAATCAATGTTTCGACGGTATTTCGACCTGTTCATGGAATCATAGAATCATAGCGTGGTGAGTTAATGCAAAATCTCGAGTATCGATACTCGAGATTTTGCATTAACCTCACCACGCTATGATTCTTCAACCCAGAAATTGCCGCAATAGGTCGAAATACCGCAGAAACATTGATTCTGTCTCTTCAAATGCAATTGCTATGATCATTAAAATTCATAATAATATTCAATTAAATAATTTAAATTTTACAAAAACATGTCATAGTTATGCCAAAATCTAAGAGTTCAATTTCTCAGTCGATCAGTCTATAAAATTTTATTCGCTCTACTATTTCGAGCGCCGATAATTTATCATAATATGCAGCTTGATTGTCAATTATTTTTATCAAGTATAGAGATGTCTTGGAATAGAGATGCCTTGGAATAGAGATGTCTTAGAATAGAGTTGTCTTTAACCATATTTAAGAATAGAGATATATAAGAATAGAGATGTCCGAGATAAGAGATATTTACGAATAAAGATATTTAAGCATAGAGATGTCCAGGAATAGAGATAATTAGGCATAGAGATATTTAAGAATAGAGTTATTTACGAATACAGTTTAAGGGGACCGTATGGTCTAGAAATTTGAAAAAATCGATTTTTTTTTTTTTCGATATGTCGAAAGTATAGTATCTCAAGAATATACTGTGAAATTTTCATGCGGAAATTCTCAATATTACAGCTTCTACAGCCCATAACGCAGGTAGAGAGCGGTCCGCGACACGAAAACGTTCAAAGCCTTATTGGACACAAAGCCTTACGGGGATGATTTTTTAGTTTGCAAAAAAGAATGTGTTTTGCATGTTAAAAAACGTTTGTACAAACGTGCTGTTGATGCGAAAAAAAAACATGCACAAATAAAGAAAGCAACAAAGAAATTGACAGAAAAAGAAGAGGGAAAAAAGACACAGCGGAAATCGATAAATAAAACACCGAAGCGTCAACAATTGACGAATAAATTATTGCAAGAGCTGTCAACTTATTACGGTCTAGCAATTAGACGTAATTCAGATTCGACTGAAGGGATGAGAAGTGAAATATGGGCAGCATATTATCACAAAATTTCAACAGATGAAAATCCGCAACACTCGTACTGTCCTCCAGGTTCCGAATCGTGGTGCAAGTGGCGTCAAAGTGAGGCTGCAGGTACTTTAGACACCTACGAGCACCCACCTGCTCTGTGCGATGAAGCACAAGAGATATTAAAACCAATTTATGAAGAATTGACAGCAGAGACTTTATTGGAAAGGTGTATTGGCAGTAATACGCAGAACAATAACGAAAGTTTCAATGCTTGCGTGTGGCACCTTGCGCCGAAACATCTGTTTGCCGGAAAAAAAATCATTGATATTGCCACTCACATTTCCGCTTGCATATTCAATGAAGGATTTGCATCCCTATTGAAAATAATGGAGACCATGGGCATAACAATCGGGCCACAAGCGGAGCAACTAGCGCAAAACCGAGACGAGCTGCGAGTATCGAGCGCCAACCGTAGGAGCACGGACAACTCCAAAGAGGCTCGGACAGCTCGAAGAAATGAAAGGAGTGAGGAAATCTTGAATTATGAACGTTCCGAAGGAATCCTATATGGTGCCGGAATCGCGGATTAACTGTAAGTATTCAAAATTTGCTCAATTTTTGAAAATATCTGTACCTCAAACTTTAAACTCATTTATCTCGAAACGACTTTTTTCGGCACTGCGCAGGTGAAAACAAAAAAACTATTCAACCGAATCACTTGAAATTTGGATATGTTGTTCACAACATGTATGGCTATCGTCGGAACTACAATCATAATTTTATTTAAATAATTTCTTATTGTTTATACTAAAAAACTAGTGAAAAAAAACCCGATTTTACGAATTTTTTTTCAAAAGCGCGCCATTTTGTCAATTTTTAATTTTTTCGATTTGTTCTAGTCCCGACCATAACTGCACTCTTTCTGATTAAGAATCTTCTTGAATTTTGTGTTTCAGATGAGTAGAAGTCTCGGATCGATCTTCACCGTCCGGGTCGGATTTTTCGAGAGGGTCGTCTTCAATGCCAATTATATGATAATAAACACTGTTTTTAAAATTAAAAAAAAATTTTTTTGTATACTTAATAAAGGTAGTAATAAACCCGAAAAGTTAAAACATCGATTTTTAAATTTTTTAAGGCAAAAAAAAAATCGTGAAAATAGGTGAAATTTTCGTGCTCTAGACCATACGGTCCCCTTAATTAACCACAGAGTTATTCAGAATAGAGATATTTAAGAATAGAGATGTCCAGGAATAGAGATTTTCAGCACAGAGTTATTTAAGAATAGAGATATAAAGAATAGAGTTGTCTTACTGCCGTCTAGACATAATATTAATTCATCGGAATTATATTCAATTACCACTGAATTAAATATACCATTTAATATTATGTCTGGACATAATTTTAATTCCGAATTAAATTTTACTCTGAGGTGAAATAATTTTTGAGAATTAAAATTATTTACATAATTTTAATTTCTAAACACAAATGATGTACGAAATTTCATTTTAAAATTCGTTCGAATTAAAATTATGTACATAATTAAAATTATATACATAATTTTAATTACCCCAAATATTAATTCTTAAATTAATATTATGTACATAATTTTAATTACCCAAGATTTTAATTCGAGAATTAAAATTATGTACATAATTTTAATTACTCTAAATTTTAATTCAAAAATTAAAATTATGTACATAATTTTAATTGCCCCAAATTTTAATTCTTGAATTAAAATTATGTACATAATTTTAATTACTCCAAATTTTAATTCAAAAATTAAAATTATGTACATAATTTTAATTCGTTCAAATGTTAATTCATCCAAATTTTAATTCCAGAATTCAAAAATAAATGAAATTTAATTTGCAAATATTAATTCATTCAAATTTTTGTTCAGGAAATAATATTTGAATAAATTAACATTTGAACGCGATAAAATTTGCGTGAATTAAAATTTGAGCGAATTAAAATTATGTAGACTGTTGTAACTAATCTAAATTTTAATTGAAGAATAAAAATTATGTATACAATCTTAATAATATCGAAAAATTAAATTCGGCTCCAAAATTTAATTCGAGAATTGAAATTATGTACACAATTTTGAGACTCGAATTTAAATTTGAATGAATTAAAATTTTGTACATAATTTTAATTTCCGAATAAAATTTTACGGAATTAAAATGATGTACTCAATGTTAATTTAAACATTTTAATTATGTACATAATAAAAATTATCAATAAATACTTTGTCTAGACATAATGAAAACTTCATGCGATTTAAAATTTAGTTTAATTCATTGAATTATTATGTCTGTAGTACTTCAATTTGACTTTGAAGATTCATTCTGTCGAAGTATATGTAATTTTAATTCACCGAATTTTTATTCGGTCTTAATAAATTCTTGAATCGTCAATTCGTGTGATGTCGTACCGCAATATTAATTTACTAAATTATTTTGCGACTCATTAAATTTTAGTCTCACGATTTTTATGACTGTTGAGCTGAATAAAAATGCATACATTTTTTCTTATAACATAATGAAAATGAATTAAAATTATGTCTAGACAAAAAATTAATTCAACGTTTTCTTAAATTAATTTTTCTTTCTTATTTTAATTCCTTAATTTTAATTTCTTAAATTAAAAAATTAATTCAACATGCATTTCGAATTAATTTTATGTCTAGACATAAAATTAATTCATTATTTTTGCTCTTGACTAAATTAAAATGGTTTCGGAGATTATTAGTTTCAGTTTTAATGAGATATTGTATTTTCATTTGAGGTCCAAAATTTCTAATAATAAATAGTAAAACGGCGTGCCATACAAGAGGGCTATTAGTACATGATAAAAAAAGTAATTCTCCCAAAATTTGGGCTTTCAAAAAAATTTTTTTAAGCTCGCTCAAACGACTTTATATTTTTTTTCCAGTTCTGGCTGAAAATCATGAAATAAAAATTTAGATTTTTCGGTGTTGCATCAAAAAATGTTAGTACATGATAAAACAGTAATTCTACCAAAATTTGAGTACTCGAAAAAATATTTTAGTTGTGGCGTAACCGACTTTATAATTTTATCTTTGTCGATTCTGGCTGAAAATTATAGTGTATAAATGTCGATTTTCCGGTGTTGCAACAAAAGATGTTATTACTTGATGAAAAAAGAAATTCTACTAAAGTTTTGGACATGGAAAAAAAAATTGAAAGTCGCCCCCGAGCGACTTTTTGAAATTTTTTCATTATTCTGAGTAAAAACATGATATTCATTTTTTTTAATGGAACAACTAAAAAAACAGCGGATTGACCAGTATGTATTTGGTTTTTGAGAATAAGTTTTCAATGTGATACAATGGAATATCTGACATATTTGTTTACAGCGGGACTTTTTTTTTATCTATTCGTGACTTTCGTAGAACGATAATGATTTTCATTGAAAGTGACAAGCACTGACGAGTGCACCAAACTTAACGTTTATCGTCCACAAAACTTTAATTTTTCGTTATCAAAGACAATTTGCCTTTAAAAATCTTTTATCAACAATTGATCGTTACCGAAAAATGTGAGAATACACTAATAGGACTCCTACGCAAACGAAAAAAAAAAAATAAATATCGATGTTATTTGAATTACCCTAATAAACGCTATACTTTTTTTTTACACATTTGAGGCAGGTCATTTGAGCCAAAATTTCTTTTCGAGTTGCTTTTAGGAGAATTCATATTGAGAAGTTAAAAAAAAAAAACAAGAAAATAGAATGTTTGCAGCAATTCAATGATGCAAATCTCAATGCTATGAGAAACACCTGTATCAACGTTCAAACCGGTTTGACTTTCGAGTGCGTTAAAAGAGTGCATCAATGCCCTCCATGAATAAGCTCACGTGCATTATTGATATCTGAAGAGTCAGCTAAGATTAGCTCCATTATAAATAGACGTTGCAATTCTCGATCGACCGCACACAACAGAGAGGAGATTTTCGCCATTGTGAAAATGCTCCTTTAGCTACAAAGTTCATGGAGTCATTTTTTTTTATCAATATTATAAAAATCTATTTTCAGAACCGATATTTTCTTTTTTTTTTCATTTTTCTGGTAGTAAAAATAAAGTTTGCGGTCACTTGTTTTCATAAACGTTACTTTTTAAGGAGAATTATAATCTGATGGACTATATTAAAAAAAAAATATCGGGTAATGAACAAAATTACTATACTTTATTAAATTAATGCAATTTGAATCTGAGTATTAATAATCCAATGATCAAAAATTTTGAAATATCTTTCCGTAAATTTGGTAGCGGACAAAGTTTATCAGCCAAATAAAAATATGTTTGTATTTGGTCAAGTTGGGGATCATTTGAAAAGCCTTGTCTTTAAATTATATAAAAATTTCTTTCCTCAACATTTTACATTAACCCTAGACTTTTACAATCTATTTTTCCGAACGTAAACCCTACAACGGGGTCGAAAATGACCCCAATCTTTTCTTTAGCATAAAATGTTCCTCGTATGCGGTAATAAGATCCAATTATACACCATTCTCTTTGTTTTTTGATAACGGAGAGTACGGTGAATGATGATATCGCATTTGGCGAACATTTAATGATGAAAACGCTATGAAACAAAAAAGTTTCGAGAAAATGGAAAAAAGAAGAACTTGTTTAAATCTCTCTTCACCTTTCGCTCACTTCGTTTTTGTATATGGGTCATTCTACAAACGAAGAAATTTTCGGTGGCACAATATATTTTGCGTACTAGTTTTTAACAAATTGAATTAATTTAAAGTCAATACAGTTAATCACAACTGTTTCAACCTGAACACTCAAAATGATCCGTATCTGAAATGTTTTTCTTGTAGAAAATACTCTTTAGTGTCAAATTGTCAGTCCCCTGGCATGTCCTTTTTTTAAAATCCAAGTAAAAAGTTCAAATCATAACTTCATCATAGTATTGAAGCCAAATTTTTCACCAAAATAGTTTTCTGTAATAATTTTACTTCGTTAAATTATAAATAATTATTGCATAAATATTAATTTAATTAAAAAATTACTTCACTGAATTTTGTCCCTCGATTTATCTATCAGTCCTCTGCTAAATCGAAATACGTTAAAAATATTAAGGTTTACTATGCAGGCGATAGTGTCGCTTTAGCAACGTAAAGTGTAGAGTATAGTTAACGTAATAGTGCACGCATTCCTTTCGCCCCTCGATTTCTTCATTCGATGCAGAGACCTTTGTGAGCGAGGCTGCATCACCGTCAGTCAGTCTAACAGTCCCCCGGTCAGTATTTACGTAAAAAAAATATTCTATAACTAGATTATTTTTTAGTGCTATTGTTCGAGAATCCTTTGCATTAAGACGTAAAATTCGTTAATTTCTCAAAAAAATGTTGTATTACTATGTTTTTTGAAGAGAAAACTAAAAAAATCTCAGTCCCCTGGTCTCTCAGTCTCCTGACAACTTGAAGAACAGGGGGCTGAAAAACATTATCTTTAAGGCTGTAAAAAATATTTATTTTTCGATTGTCGTTGCAAAAGCTATAACGGTTCTTTAGAAAATACGTATCTAATTGAAATATAGTTTTGTTTTTATTAGTTTTCGTTACTTTGTTCTATGAGAAAGAAAATGGCAAACCTGAAGAAAAATTTAGTAGAGTATATATATTCATATAAAAATTTGAACCCTAGAGTTTTCAGAGTCGCTGAATTCGAATATGGCATCGGATTTTCAAACCTTAAAACGACTGATCCAATATGGCCGATCGAGGTTCTGAAAAATTCTTGGATTCATATAAACGTTAGCACCCTGGGATTCTCGGAGTCGCCAAATCCGAATATGGCATTGAATTTCCAAATTTCAATATGGCGGTTCCAATATGGCCGATCAAAATTCAAAAAAATTCTTGGATTCATATAAAAAGTAGTACCTTGGGGTTTTCGAGGTCCCGAAATGCGAATGTGGCATCAGATTTTTTAACTCAAAATCCGTTTAAGAGATTTTAAACGGATGCAATATCTCCGGTTAAAATTTAGAAAGATTCTTGGATTTATCTAAATTTAGTAACCTGGGGTCTTCCAGGTAGCTGCATCCGAAACGCCATTAGATTTTCCTAAGAAAAATAAGTATCTATATATGATATTAAATATAATATTACCAAATATAATATTAAACTTTTTAAATTAGAAATAATAGCCAACACGTTAACAAAATATGTAATTTAAAAATAATTGTCTATTTACACTGTTTGAAAAATTACTTTTGTTACTTTTTTGTTATCGGTTGCCTTCTCCTGTTTATTAAGGCGAGCAACCACTCAAGATGCTTCAGAAAATCAATTTTTTATTTATTTCATAAATCGTTACCAAAATATCTTAAAAATACACCCTGAAAATTTCAAAACGATATTCGGATTCCTTCTAACGGTATGTATATAAATGATAAAAACTCTCCGCTCGACTCGCAAGCGCGCTCAAACTTTAAACGTGTTTTTCTCGAAACGACATTTTTTCAATTTGCGAGAATCATAACTCAAAAACTAATTGACGGATTATCTTAAAATTTGGAACACGTTTACATAATATAATTTATTAAAACATGAACCTAAAGTTGGAAAGATTAGATTGTTTAAAATATATTTATTATTGCAAAATGCCGGGGAAAAAATGCTAAAAATCGATCATTTTTTCAAACACGTTCCAACATTTAATTCTCCATTTTTTTTCAAAATTTAGGTTCATGTTCTTAAAAAACATCTCAAGAATGTATAAAAAATTGTTGAACTATTTCAGATGCAAATTGCGTGCTGCACAATTTCCGCAAATCGACAACGATGATGAGGACACGCCAAGGGACACAGCGGATTACACCTTAATTAATGCATGAAATAATTTGAAAAAATTACCAGAGATGTATGAAAATATGAATAAATTATTGTCAGAGTTGCGGAAATTTCCGTTTTTTTTTCACAATAAAAAAAATCATCTAATTTTCGGTCTTCTAAAGTGGTTGCTCGCCTTAAAGATAGTACTGCTCATACGCAATCAACAAACTAAGCATTTCGCTCCACTACATTAAAAGTTTCCGGATACATATTTCGATGAAAAATCAACAATTTTTTTAAATTTATATGCATCATTTAAAATTTTTAAAACCTGATGTCATATTCGGATTCAGTGGCCCCAATATCACCAGGATCCTTATTTTGATATTAATCCAAAGATTTTTTCAGAATTTTGATCAGCCATATCGGATCCGCAATTTTGAATTTTTCAAATCTAATACCTCTGAAAATTTAATAAATCTGATATTTAGATCTAGCAACTTGAAAAGGCTCCAAACTAAATTCAGCACGTCTTTAGCAGGAATTTTTTTGTTCACACACTGGTGGCACGAAAGGCTGACTTGGGTCACACACCGAAGGGGAAGGCAACATTAACTAAAAATTTGCTCTTGTATTGGTTTTGTATAGACAAAATGACGTCTATTTTAATATTTAATTTGTGACACATACTTTTGATTCTAATAAACAATAATTTATCTGATTTTTCTGCTTTTGTATCAGTCCCCTGGACATGGTCTCAGACCCTTGTCCACTAAATTCTTAAAAACGGCCATAAAATTACTATTTTTTATTTTATTGACTGACCGGCTTGACATAGGCAAAAAAACGTTCTATACTTGATCTTAAGCTAGTTTTCAAACTTAATATGTGCAAGAAATGTCGTGCCGAAATTGACTCCACTTTCTTCCCTCGTTTGTAGAATCATCCATATTTTTTAATTTTCGATAAAAGCGACTAAAAATAGAAAAAGAATAACGAAAATCCATTTGAAAATTGGACGAATAATGAACGGTAGACAGTTGGTCGATAATGTTAAACTAACGAGTAACAATCCATTCGTAACTTAATTGCGTAAAATGCAACGAGTGAAAATTATTCGTCGCTCAAAATCAATAGGAGTAACGAGTAGGAAAACATTTGAAATTCCATCGATGTTTATTTAAGTATCTTTGCATTTTAAGGCGTTAATTTTCATGAATAAAAACTGGTTGCTTTTACAAACGGCTGGGAAATTTGTGGTAAGATCAAAATTGCAATTCAGAAGGAACGAAACACCTGAAAATATCAGATTTTCGTTAACAAGAAAATTTTTCTTCAAAAAAATCTATTTTTCGTCACAAAATGAAAAAAATTGTTGATAATCAATGAACATTTGGAATATCGATCGGTCCAAATATTAGTATTGTATTTTCGTGTATAACTAATCATTATTTAACGGACAACACCACTGTGACGGCTTCAAAAAATCGATTTTTTGAAAACCATTTTAAAAAATCTAAAATACTTTTAAGATTGAAATGCCGTTGGACCCAGGTCGAAAAAATAATTATTTTCGTAGATATTGAATATTTTCGTAGATATTAATATTCAATAATTATAAAAGTTATAGCCTATTTTCGACGAGAAATTTTGCTCAAAAATCATTCTTTAATTTCAAAGGCGTGCCTATTTTTTAAAAATCAATATTTTTCCAAATCCCTATGTACTTCTCTTCAAAATATCATATTATTAACGAAAACACTCGGTATTTTTTTTCAGATCGACGTTGAAGAGAGTTCTGCTGCGTGCCGCGAACCACTGCGGAGATGACGCGAGAGCTTCCCCAGCGCCACCATGCGGCGTGAAAAATGTGAAAAAAATGTTTTTTGATACATTAATAAACAAGGAACAAAACCCAAAAACAATTTTTCGAATATCTCTTTTTTTCCCACAAAAAAAATTCTTGAAAAATGTGAAAAAAATAGGGGGTCACAGTGGTGTTGTCCGTTAAGTAACTGTGTCCACAAATAAAAGCGAGAAAAACTTGACTTAATGTAATTCCACATTGAAGTGAAACACGCGCTAAAATATTTTCCGATTTTTTATTAATTTTTGAATGATTTTTTTTTAAATTGAAAATCGATGTTATATAAGTACATATGTGCCATTATTATCCTTGACCTCTTGCCATTTTTCGGGTAGTTTCATAATTCCATCGGTGTAGAACTTCTGTGGTTTAGTGGCGAAAAACTCGGCGACATGTTTTTCGGCTGCTCTTTCGTCGGCCAATTTTTTTCCATCAAGGAAGTTTTGCAAAGACCGAAACAAATGATAATCAGACGGTGCAAGGTCCGGGCTATACGGTGGGTGCATCAAAACTTCCCAACCAAGTTCGGTCAATTTTTGGCGAGTCATCAAAGATGTGTGTGGCCTGGCGTTGTCGTGGTGGAACACAACGCCCTTTCTATTAACCAATTCCGGGTGCTTCTTTTGTATTGCTTCCTGTAATCTGGTCAATTGATGACATTAAAGTACCGAATCGACCGTTTGACCAGGTTCCAGAATTTCATAGTAGACAATTCCCTTCCAATCCCACCATACACTCAGCATCACCTTACTGGCCGTCAATCCGGGCTTTGCAGTCGTTTGTGGTACTTCACCAGGCTTCGACCATGATCGTTTGCGTTTGACGTTCTTGTATTTCATCCATTTTTCATCGCCCGTTATTAATCTCTTGAGAAATGGCTCCATTTAATTGCATTTTAACAACGTATTGCAGATTTCGATATGGTTAATTAAATTTCGGGCAGTCAATTCATGTGGCACCCAAACATCGAGTTTTTTTGTATAACCAGCTTTTGTCAAATGATTCCAAACTGTTTGATGGTTAATGCCCAGTGCGTCCGCGTCGTCTTGACAGCTTGCATGCCGATCTATCTCGATCAGTTGCAAAATTTCATCGGCTTTTTCAGTGAGAGGCCGGCCGGAGCGAGGCAAATCTTTCACATCCAAATTTCCACCACGGAAACATTCAAACTAAGTACGCACGGTACGATCAGTTACAGCATCCTTACCATAAACTGCACAAATTTCTCTGCATGTTTGTGATGCGTTATAGCCTTTTCTATAGTGAAAAAGTATCACATGGCGTATTTCTTCAGAAATTTCACTCATTTTTAAACGTTTATAACTTTTAACACAAACAAAGACTAATAACACTCTCTTTACAAAAATATAACCTCAAATGTCACCTTTCAAACGCGCGTTGAGTTGGCTTAATCGGATGAGTAGTTCCCGATTTACCGCCATCAATACCATCCACTGTCAAAAATCGGAAAATACTTTTTAGATAAACCAATATTTAATAATACGAATAAATGAAAAAAAATGCTAAAATAAGAAAGAGAAAGTATTTAAGAAAATAATGAAGATTTTTATAAACTGCACGATTGGAAATGATGCCGTCAAGATTTATTGCCAATATTATTCACGTAGATAGTCATGATTAACGCTTTCTCTCTCTCTCTCTCCCTCTACTTTGCTGCAAATACTTTAATACATACTACATAATAAAATTAACGTTGGGACACAATGCTAAACCCGCCTTCGCTCGAATAAATAGAATTGGCAATATACCAGAGTCAGGACTCGAATAGAATTGAGGTATATGAATCTTCTCCCTTATTCTCACTCTCTCTAAATCTTTCTGTATTCCTCTGATCTTAACTTTTATGCCTTTTTTGATTCTCCGTTTTGCCCTAAACTTCTGCTTTCACCTACTACCACAATTTCTTCGTTCTCAAAGCGCCGAAAGATTTAAAACAAAACGAGAAGCGTTAAAATATTATTTTCTTTGTTTTAACATTTATTTTTACTTGTTTCGTGTCTCGTTTGCATCAGCGAGCATAACGAGTGACTCTTTCTGTGATGTAATGCATCCGCGAACGTCCAACTTTCAAAGTACCGGACTACGACATTCTGTCATTCCAAGATGCACTGTGACGTATCGGTTCAATAAATCATCCGGCGGTAATTTATGCCTGTGTCACTTCGAGCTTGAGATCATATTGGATTAACATTATTGTTCTCCTGTTTGTTTCTCTTAAATTATGTCGTACTAATATACAAATCAAATCGTATTTTTACGAGTAGAAAAAATGATTGGGTAATAACGAATATTTATTACATTAGAAAGATTAAATAATTATAAGTTATTATGCTATTTTCTCAAAAAAGATAATTAAATTTGAAGAATTAATGAAAAAAAGAAAACATCGTTTGTAACTAAACAAGACAAAAACAAGAGTCGACTCAAAGATCCAGAAATCAATATGTATTTAAAAAAAAAAGAACCGTAAAACTCCCCATTGATTGAGCCTGAAAATAGGCAAAAATTGAAGAAAAACTGCAAATTTATAATCAATCTCGTTATCTCCAAACTTGTATGCAAGAATTAACGTTATTCCTGTGTAAAAAATAGTATTTTTGGAGTTTTCGTGAATTCGATAAGATTGCACAATTTTTTGTTGAGAGATGAGAGGTCGAGAGTAAATTGCTCGGCCAGTTTTCGATTTGAATTCAAAGAAGCAACAAAGTGGAATTTCAAACGGTTCGGAATTTCGTCGGGAATATGGCTGTGGCGAGAACTCGCCAAAAGATCGCATATAGACATTTCTCATACGGAAAGCAAGAGAGAGAAAGAGAGAGAGAGAGGGGGGAGATAGAGAGAGGGGGAGAGGGGAGAGAGAGAGAGAGAGAGAGAGAGAGAGAGAGAGGGTGGGAGGGAGGGAGAGAGAGGGGGGGAGTGAGCGAGGGGGGAGAGAAATGGTCGAAAACGTTTTTCGAGACTGTATCGTGGCAAACCGCGGATTCGCGTTTAGCGGGAGAGAAATAACAGACCGCTTGAGAGTCCCGACCGACGAAGACGATGCCCGATGTTATATATATATATATATATATATATATATATATATATATATATATATATATATATATATATATATATATTTGCGAGAGGAGTTGAGCCCAATTGGAAATTCTCGGGGAAACAGCGAGAGTGTGTACGAAAATAAATTCGGCTCTGACTGAAATAGATGGGAGGCTCACTATTTTGTGTGTGAGAAAACTTTTCCATGTGTCTGTTTTGTACCAATACTTATTTATTTATATAAGTACATTATATATAGAAGCACACACACATATATTAACAAGCATTTATATATAAAAAAACGAACGTTGTTTGCCGGCATGTCCGTCAATCTGTTACCGAGTGTGGGCGAATGAAAGAATGCGGTAAAACCGAATTACACCAAAAGATTATTGAAAAAAATAACAAATAACTATATTTAATGAATAAATTTGATGTGTCGATTAATTCGTAATCAATTATTTCGTTACAGTCAATCCATAAATCAACCGAATCGATCAATTTCATATAATTAATTTAATTTCAGCAGGAAATTGTAATTCAACGAATTAAATCGAACGATTTATTTTTTGATCAATCAAATCAATTAATTAGGGCGAATATTGCGCAGCTATCTACACCAGAGCCGGAAATTCAGCATTTTCATTGCGGGGATGGCAACACCCGGTACTGAAGCCAGGGACGGGGGTTGAAAGGTTTTAGCCGAAATATTGAGGGGGAAATCCCTCCTCAAATTACGACCTTCTTGAAAACCCAATTTTGTTGAAACAGTAAAATATTTTGTTGAATACGTTTAACAAAAATATTTCGTCTAAGCAACAACATTTTTATTCTTTCAACGAAGTTTCGTTTCAGTTTAACGAAGTTTTTATTGAAACATTCAAAATTTGATTGTTTGGACGAAATAATTTTGTTGAATACGTCCAACAAAATATTTTAATATTTCATTAAAATTAGGGTTTCAGTGTACGTCAACGAGACACCCGGGAGGAGTATTCGTCTGGAATTTCATTGCCATTGGTAATCGTCAATAAAATAACAAATAATCAGTCGTCGATGTCGAGTATTAATGAAATCTTCTTTCAGTTTTACGGTTCGTCACGATTTCCCATAAACTCTTATCCGAAAAAAATGTAACTGAAGGTTCTCGATCAATGCGGAATTAAACTGCATCGAAAAAAATGATGTTAAAATTTGCATCGTTGGAACGCAACGAAATTCTTCGTTTTTATAGAGCCCAAAGTTCATTCACAGAACTCCGATAATTCGTCAATATTTATTTGGAACGTAAAAACTGAATCTTCGAAAAATGATACAACGATTTCAAAAATAAAAACAATAATGAATGGAAAATATATTTTTCGTTGCGTTCCAACGATGCAAACTTCAATACCATCCGAAAAAACATCATTCGAAGTAAATTGTGTTAGAAAAAAATAATTCCGTCGATTACATACGTTAAACAGTGAATATTTGATCTCCCAATTGAATAAATAAGGTTGGATTTAAAAAATACTCGACGTGTTTTCCTAACTTCGTATTTACGACTTCTTTTTCACTATTTCTGTTCTTTCTAAATAAAGATTAATCGAATAAGATAATAATTATTCACTTAGCTAATTACCGGAGTCTAATTTTGCCTTTTGTTTTCATCTGTTTTCGTCGAATAATCGCAGTATTATACAAAATTGAACAATTCACATTTTACTGTGTATATTATAAATTTACGTAAATACGAAAATGTTTCGTCACGCTCGATCATAGCTGCGTCAGCCTGCGCGGCGACAACGACTCAACATCTCCGTCTCTACATCCACGTTTATCCCTCTACCTTATGTTTAATAACATTATATTAATAGAACATAATAGTGTCGTAACACAGATGCTGTGACAACGCGACTCTCGCTTTGTATCAACGTTCTCGATAAAATTACACAATATAACTTCTCGGTAATAAATACATCGAATACCTAAAAATAAACATCAGTTATGGACGCAAAAGATATTTCATCGGGAGAGACGAATTTCGACGTAAGCAATTTTCCGAAGCATTGTGAAAATTACGAATAAAACACTTGAATACTTTCTACGTGAAACTCAGTATCGAGTAACAATCATTTAGCGTTTTTGGAAATCATCTAAAAAATATAATATTTTATTCCAAATATGGCGTTAATTCAATTAACCGAAACTAAATTTATTCGAAGTTGCGATGTATTTTTAAAGTAAAATAAAAAAGAAAAGAAAAGTTTGAAGTTAAAAAATGTTTATTTTAAATGTATTTGAATGAAATTCGATGAGTCTCAAGTTGGTTTAACGTTTGGAACAGCAATAAATCACCCTCCATGGGAAACCCAAACGAGGAAATAGTATTCCAATCTAAATGGTCGAAATTCTTTAATTTACCATTTGAATACTCGTTTCACGTATAGAAATATATCTAAATTTTTGTCCGCCACGAAACCTTGACCTTTCGAATAAAAAAAAGATGTACGATTTAATCGGAGCCGCGTTAGCCACAAACGTATCGTGCGGACTTGTGAAAGAGTAAAGAAAAAACAAATTTTCTCGTTCTCGAAGCCCGGTCGCACCCTTTTTCTTCCTCTGACATTTATTTCTTGTAAATTGGCACGAGAGCGCACGCAGGTTCGTATTATAATTTTCAGGGATTGCTGGTCCATCCTAAGGCTCGATTTTTCAGCCCTTTGATCTTCTGGAATTATCAGAATTTACCTGACACGCGAGCGCAAAGGTGGCTTTTGATGGAATGTCTAGAATGTATTTTTAGAAACAGCCAGGAATCAATTTTGCCATAAGACAAATATATGCATGTTTTTATATTGATGTGGTCGAGCTTGGGAGCAAGAAAATGAATGTATGGGAAGACCAGAGGGCGAAACAACCAAGAGAGTGGTCCGAGAGTGCGGGAAAGCAGCAGAGTGTGTTATATAAATAGAAGCGGTCAATGCTGCTATGGGAACACTAGCACGAGCCGAGTCCGAGAGCTGGAGAGAGGGGTTGAGGAAAAGAAGGTGGTTTTCTCTCAACCCTCCACCCTCCCTTTTCCTCCTGCTACCTATATGGTGTAAACTCATTTTCTTATTCCTCATTCCCCTTTGACAATTTGTTAGTACAGGTACATCTTCTTCCGGTCAATTATTATCACGTATTTATAGGGTACCTCTCATTTTCTCTTTTTATCGAGATAATCAATTTTGTGACAGGCCACCTTGACACAAATTGCTCAGTAACGATATATTGGGGACGAATTAAGAAACGAGAATACACACCCCATCGAAAAATTTCTGTCCTCGTAAAAAAAACGTGATTTTTTTTCTCAAAAAGAGAAAAGATCATTTGAAAAATTATTGTGTTGAACGGGAATTCGTTCGAAATTTTTTATATTGGGCGGGAATTAAAAAACGAGAATCCACAGGAAAATTTTCTGTCCTCATAGAAAAAAGATCATTTGAAAAATTATTATCTTGCGTTGAACGGGAATTGATTCAAAATTTTTTGTACACACGGGAATTAAAAATCCACAGGAAAATTGTCTGTCCTCATAGAAAAAACGTGATTTTATTTTTCAAAAAGAGAAAAAATTTCATTGGAAAAATTATTATCTCGCGTTGAACGGGAATTGATTCAAATTTGTTTGTATTGGGCGGGAATTAAAAGACGAGAATCCACAGGAAAATTTTCTGTCATAGAAAAAACGTGATTTTTTTTCACAAAGAGAAAAGGTCATTTGAAAAATTATTATCTCGCGTTGAACGGGAATTAATTCAAAATTTTTTATTACGTCATTACGTTTGCAATATTTTCAAACTTTTCAAAATAAATTATAATGTGGGCAGGGATTATATTAAAAAATAATGTGAATCAATCATTATAATTGAAAATAAATTTTATTCATCAATTTATTGTCCTTTCTTCTAGTCGGATTTGGTGTCCGATTTATATAGTAATGACATCATTTAACGTTGAATTTCCCCTCGTCGAACGTGTGTGACCCGATGTTTTCTTCGTTGGCGTCGCAGAGTCTCACTGTTTATATTCCTGATGTCGCACCAGTAACACATATTCAAAATATCTATCTTTCATATCGAATATCGAACACATACGTGAATGACACTCTGACCTTAACAATTATCGAAGTAATTATTTATGAAACAATGAACCAATCAATAGAAAATATTCTGTAAATAAAAGTTTTTTTTTCAAATAAACTTCAATTATATGGAGGTAATTATTCGAAAGGAATTGATTGAAAAATAATTACTGTAATTTTTATCAACTTTTTATTTCGTGTTTCGTTTTCTAATGATTTATCTAATAATGTTGGTAAGAGAATTTTTATTTCGTTTAAATTCACTATATATAACGAAGTTTATAGTGTTCACGATATAATTTGATAGCGAAAATAGCTCGCACGCTTCGAAACAGTGCGATATGTGCATTAAAAGAGACGAAAAAAGGAGTGGAAGAGGGATGCAAATTTCGAAGAGTTCGTTAGCGTGCGAAAGCGTATAACTCGCGGTTTCACGAATTTAGTTGAGAAATTATGGATCCACTTCCACAATCTGACTTAGCGCCCTCTCTCTTTTCTCCATACTTTCCTTCCCTTTCATTCTTCTCCTTGATTTTAGCACGAGCAGCACGTGCTGCGTTCTAACTCTCATTACATTTCTTCCCTCTCTCTTTCTCCGTCGCATTTACTCCCTGTTGTTCTTGTATTTTCATCTCCCTTTCTCTCGTAATATTATCTTCCCTTTTCCTCTCTTTTACTCGATGTTTTTTTCGTCTTTATCTCCTTTCTCTACCTGGCATTTTCTCCTCTTTCTTGGTTTCCCTTTGTATCTCCTTTTCTCTCTCTTTATTTCGCGATCGAGAACCTCGAAGGCCACCACAAGCCTAGTACTCTATCGATCGAATCCTCCAACCGAGTTTATACAAACACAAACTTAAACACACACACACACACACACACGCGCGCGCGCACGCACACGTAAACACACGATTCGAGGCTAAATATGGAAAGAATACACACAACGTGCTCGATACACGAGTTCTGTTCGCCAGAAGAAGCTTTTTTATTCAACGACGAAATTCCAATGTCTAAACTTTTACGAAGATTTTTACGAAAGCTTTTTTAAATTGTTTACTTTTTGCATAGGTCACTTTTTATATTTTTTCACGATATAATTCATTTGTGTCGAACACTTTACAGAGAAAGCAATTTACATAAGAAAAATTGACTTGAAATAACTACTTTTATCAATAATTTAATCCGTAATTTATTGTCCTATGCTGATTGATAATTTATTTATTCGAAAAGCTTCGATTCGATTCCAGAATATGATATTAGGATCGAAGAAGTTTCGTTGTCGCGACATTTGTCTCGCCATGAATTTTCTTTTGTTTTTTTCCTCTTATTCCGTCCTTGCGACGTTAGAAAATGCGCAATATCGTCAACCAAGCTCATACATCTCAATATAAAATACGTAACGCGAATAGGTTCGTTGCATGCAACTACGAGAGAGGGAAAGAGGCAAAAAAAATAGGTTTCGTAGTCCGGAAACGCACGTACTTTGAGAGGGGAAAAGAGGGGAAAATGAACGAGGCCTGTATGCAAAAGAGAGATGTAGAACGATAGAACGGACAGGGAGAGAAAGGGAGATTCCGCAAATAGATTTCACACCCGTTTATTACGAATACAGAGTAACCACTGTATTCGAGCAATGTTAGTTGCATATATAGCACAACTGGAGTACGTTGACCGAAGAAGCATTATTTCTGATTATTAGATAACAAAAAAAATGAGGAAAAACAAAAAAAAGAGGTGAATATGAATAAAATTTCTTTTAACAAATCTGATCATGAATTGAATTGATTAAAATAAGGAAAAACGAAATATCGTTCCATCGCGATTATCTTTTTTCGATAATTACTACACTTTGTTGACATTTGTGTGTAATTTTTTCTTTTTCTATCAATATATTTTATAATTTATAGCTGCGATCCTCTTTCTCTTTAATTGCGAAAACAAATATGTTGCGAAACTAATTTTTAAAAATGGCACCACCTCAGGAATTTCCGAAAAGTGTCTACACATGTACTAAGAAATTTAGGGTATTTTCATAAAATCAGGAAGAAGCATTCACGAAGGGACCTTGAGGTGAAAATTGACTGAAATCTTCTCTCGACACTTACCGAACGTGTATAAATAAATACGTGTGGGCAGAAAAACAACAACACGCAGGTGTTTAAGATTTAGCTCGTGGAGGAAAAAAGTAAAAGCTTGTTACCGTAACACGTAACATCGTGGCGTACATATACGTATACGTTATATGCTATTATAGAGTTTCAACCCTCCTCGACTCGTGGCCTTGGTTTTCCTTCTAAAGGCCTACACCACGTGGCAACAAATAGTCCGCAGTTACAAATTGCCCTAGTTCGTTTCCCGCTCACTGCGTGATTTTTATCTCGTAAAAATCAGAAAGCTGTGGTTTAGGGAAAAAGCCCTTTATAGAAAATATAAATAACTAAAAAACCGATCAATTAAGTTGATCGAAAAAATGACAGATATAAAAAGTTAATAAAATTTGATTCTCGTTGTTTGATTAATCGATTTTCTCGTTAAAAATGAAAATGTTCAGTGAAACAGAGACAAAAAGATTTCGAAATTTGGGGTGCAAAAGCGACGAAGAAAATGAGGAAATGCTTTATCAATTTGAAGAAGCAATTACTTCACCTGTCGAGAAATTTTCTACAAAGTCAAGCTCAATTGAAATCTCTTGTTCTCGTACGATCTGTCGGCTAACCAATCCGCGCTTTGGAATGCAACAATGATAATTGGGTAAAACCGTGAATAAATCGGCCGAAAAAACACCTGTTAAACGCGTGGACAGTTGGCATCCGTCCAACTATCCCGTTTTCACCAATTGGCTTGAATAAAACATGGATCGATGTACATATATATGTTGCTCAACTATTCAATTAATCTTTGTCCTCGACTCTACAAAATGAGAAAAAAAAAACACGACTACTTTTTCACAATCGTTACCATATTGATATTTTTTATTTCAACCACAAATTTCTTGAATTATCACAAGCATCCAAATTCTCCCAATTTCATGACTTTTTTATATCGATTTTCACACTCATCCGTTTGATACGGTTTGAAATTTAAAAAGGCGAGAAAGTATATCGTAAAGATGAATATTGACAAAGCAAAATTTAATACTTATTTTGTTACTTCTGTGGAAAAACAAGTGAAAAAGTTCATATGAAAAGAATTTCGTTAAAAATATCAAATTTCCATCAATCATTCACATTTTATATTGGACTGTTGACGACTTTTTTTTCAATTTTTATTATAGGGAAATTACGTGAGGGGGGTGAAGAATTTTGTTTAGTATAAACGACACGGTTTTATATAATTAAATTACGGGATTCCAATAAATTAATACTTTTCAGGAATTTTTTTATTAAGGGCTACTGAAAGAAATACAAAAAAATATTGACTACAGAACACACATTATCAATCGCTCCTTTAGGTGTAAGAAAAAATTTCAGAATCTTTTTACGGCAGATGCAACACGATATTCGATATTGTTTACATTGTCAGCAAAAAAAGAAAAACATTCTCACAGTCAGCATGATAAATCATTCGGAGATGAACGAATTTGAAAAAAATTCAAAAGATTCTCGTAATGCTGTGTCGTCGTTATGACTTTTGTCGAGCAAGTTTTTTTCTTAATTAAAAAAAATAAGCAAATTGTGGTATTTTCAATACAGTTATGCGTTTTTCACGAAAAATTTGACTCTAATGGCGTTTATAACAAAATTTGTAATCAAAATATTCTAAATTTGACCATAAAGAAAAGTATTTCGAAATTGAGAAAAAAGCGATCACAAAATATAAAAAACTTGGAGTTATCATGCCGACTGTTGCGGGACGTTAAAAGTGCATTTGGGTTTTCGGGCACTTTTTTTCTTTACAACGTTGGAACCCAGTGGGAATTTTGGATGATTTTTTTCTATGATCGTGAACATCTGGAAAACAATAAAAACCATCAAAAAAATAAAATCGATTTTTTGAATTTCTCTTTGAATGTAACAATTACATTTACAACCTCGACTTATCGAATTTTGATTCATGCAATATTCCCCATTACGCGATCCGTATCGAGCTCTGCGTTTGGTAGGGGAAGCATCCGGTCTGTTCCGGCCGTGGGTCTGGTGCGCAGAAGCGGAAACACGAAGTGTGCGCAACGTTCTATATTACAAGTGCGATGCGGAGTCAATCCCGCCGCTGTTCGAACAATCAAGACTGCAGTGTAATAAAAAGTTGATTGGAAATGAAGGATTTGTCCGAGCTGTTTGCCTTAATTAATTCATTCATTCATTTATTTATTTATTATTTATTATATTTGACGATAAAGTTATGGAATTTCCGTTTTATCGCACGGTACATAAAATTATGAATAAGGAAATGTTTTGATAATTTAAACTGAAATTGGGTGGAGAAATTTGAATGTGAACGCGAGAAAATTTAACGGCAGCGAGCTCGTTCGGGTTATCCTCGTTCCAATAATTATATTTCGTATAGCACCCGAATAAACAGCGTCATATGGGATCATTTCAACGCACACCGGACACTTTAACGATCGTCTACGGGCTCGATAATTGTAATTACCGTGGACACCTGAGACTTCCAGACTGAATTTTGTCAATGCTCGAACTTCAAAGTCTCTCTGTAACAAAATCTCCTTCTCACGTTCGATGACGAATTAACCGGAAAATTTGATACTCCGCGGAACATCGATAAAGCCGGTATATGGTCCAATTATAAATTATCCATGATTGAATATCGGGCGGTTGAGATTTATCGATTTAAAAAAAAATATTTATCTCGAGAGTCCAGACTCGCGAGATAATAAATTTATATTATTATATTATATTATCGAATTTATATTATCGAATAATTTGAATGAATATGTGACTATTTTGTGAACTATAATTTTGCAAATTCGTAATAATTCTCGTCGTTTTGTTGTAAATTCGAAATAATTGATGTATTTTTCAATCAAAAATTGTCCCTCTGATATAACGAGCGTTATAATGTTACGTGGGAAAATGAGATTTCTGAATTAGGTCAATACCTTCGATGTATAATTTGCAGCAGCAAGGGGCGAGAGAGAGAGAGAGAGAGAGAGAGAGAGAGAGAGAGAGAGAGAGAGAGAGAGAGAGAGAGAGAGAGAGAGAGAGAGAGAGAGAGAGGGGGGGGGGATAGCGAGAGAGAGAGAGAGGGAGGGAAGGAGAGAGAGAGGAAGGGGGGGCGAGAGAGAGAGAGGGGGGGGGGATAGCGAGAGAGAGAGAGGGGGGGTAGCGAGAGAGAGAGGGAGGGAGGGAGGGAGGGAGGGGGAGGGAGGGAGGGAGGGGGAGAGAGAGAGAGAGAGAGAGAGAGAGAGAGAGAGAGAGAGAGAGAGAGAGAGAGAGAGAGAGAGAGAGAGAGAGAGAGAGAGAGAGAGAGAGAGAGAGAGAGAGAGGGAGGGAGGGAGGGAGGGAGGGAGAGAGAGAGGGGGAGGGAGGGAGGGAGGGAGGGAGGGAGGGAGGGAGGGAGGGGGAGAGAGAGAGAGAGAGAGAGAGAGAGAGAGAGAGAGAGAGAGAGAGAGAGAGAGAGAGAGGACTATCCAGATGATAATGGAATTGGAATACGCAAATAAATAATTAGTCAGGTTATTCAATAAGAAACGTTACGATCAATCCAAAATTAAATTACAGGACTTTGTCTCTATATCGTAAATAATGAGAAATCTTCGTCGATAAAAAATTACGTAAGACTCTGAAAACCACAGAATTATTTTTATCAAATGATTTTATATAAAAATTATGTCCATTGGTTAATAATTGCAATTGTCGATAACGATTATTAAAAATAATAATAATCAATGAATGTTTAATAATTTCTGTAAATTATTTTTTATTCTTTTACAAAATGTTTTCCCGTATAAAATGTTCCATCGTTTCGGGCCTAAGATTTTCTAGAAATATAAAAACTTTAGGTCACCGCGAAAATTGTAGAAATTCGAAAAACTTCGAATCCCGCTAAAAATCGAATATTCTAGGAACGATATTCCAATTTATACAATTACATATCCCCGACGTTACCCTACCTCGTGTTGTGCCCGTGAAGACCGTCACGTGTGGACAAGTTATCGAGAGGACGGGTATTTTGGGAATTATTGCCAATAATTGAGTCAAACTCCAACCCAATACTTAAAAAGAAGTTAACGATAGATTTATTGAGAAAAGTAAAATTTAAATATTACAAAGTCAAGGTGTATTTGCCTTGAGACCAATCGTTCAATATTTCGTCGTAGACTGTCGAATTTGGGCTCGTCATGACTTTTTATAATTCGAGGGTTTTCCCCCTTATATTATCGATTTTTCCCCCAACCAAATATTCATTGGTTCTCTATCGTTCGGTGGCGTAATGCCCCGTCAGCATTTTGGGGTGCTCGCGTTCGCGGGATCGAATGACTCAGGCGCTGTGAATTGGGTTAATTGTGAAAAGTTATTGTGCAATTAAACTGTACTTTCTGCTTGTTGCTATACTATATGATGAATTTTTCCTATTGCCACGCAGGGCGCAACTCTCGTTGACTCAATTACGAAAAATTTCTATCGATCGTGTTTACTACCAAGGAAATTAAAGTTTCCTCCGATAATGCTTCTTCTCTGAGCTTAGTATCGAAACTTTACTCCACGAAGAATTATCTTAAAGATTTTCCACGAATAATATCTTAAAGATTTTCGCTATGTCAAAGAAGAAAAATAGATGAATACGAATTTTTATACGGTCCGGAAATTGTAATTTTGCATCCCTAAGTATAAGTAATCTCAAAATTGAACGTAACGGGTAAAATCACTGTAGAATTTTCGAAAAATCGATTTTTTTTAAATTGGCTTAAAATATACTTTGAACCCTCTTGAATATGAGGCAAAAAGGTTTATACCTAAAAAAAAAATTTTTTCATTTCAATTTCGGGCTCTCGCATTTTTCATTTTTTTATTTCAGTACCACATTTCAAAACTTTAAACGCGTTTTTCTCGAAACACGATTTTTCAAAACGGCACGCAGCATAACTCCAACAATTTTTATTCTTTTCATTTGAATTTTTGATAATATCTTAAAAATAACATCTTGAAGTGAAATACGTATGGAATTTTCGATAAGTTCATTTAAACATTTTTTATCAACAAATAATTACCCCTTTTTTCTGTTGAAAATTGAACCTCTTCATTGAAACACTCGCCAATAATACAAAAATGAATATTTTCAAAATCCCCTAGGTACTTTACTAGCTATGAGTGTCTAGATGAAGTATTCTTTTTTTTTTTTTTATTCCAGATCAACAATTGCACCAGTTACACTGCGTGCTGCAGAGCGCCTCGAATTCAACAAGCCTCACGGGAATGGCTCTGGTGTCGCCATTTTTAAATATTTTTCAATCATAATTTTTTGTTGTACAGTTAAATATATGCCTAATAACTCCTCCGAATATTATTATTCCATTACCTTTCCTTCCACCCGAAAAAAATTGTCGAAAAAAGGCATTTTGAGGCCGTTACAGTGGTTTTAGCCCTTAAAAAAGGTTTTTTTTCTCGAAATTATATTTTTTGACCGAGTCAACAGCAGAATAGCAAATCTAACGATCCGACCGCGTTAATGAAGGTTGCATTTTGAAAAAAAAAACGTTTTTCGCTGTCGTCCTACGAGTTCATTTTACGATTGATAAAACTTACTTCGGCAAGAGTACGATTTCCGGGGCGCCAAAATTTGATGACGGATATTGGGTCCTCGAGTCAAAATAAAACGAAAATGAAGAATAACAAAATTTGATATCTCGAACGGTTTTCGAAATATCGATATATTTTTGAAGAAATTTTTTTGAAATGTTAAGCGTTATTCGTGTGATCTCTAATTAAGTGCACGCATTATTCAAATATGGTAGAGATCAAAATTCGAATTCAAACGGGGTGGGTTTGGGTCATCTTTGGATTGTTGTTTGAATAGTTGGACATGTGAAAATAGTAGAATGAGTTCAGGTCATCTTTGGGTTGTTGTTTGAATACTTGGACGTGTGGAAATAGTAGGGTGGGATCGGGTCATCTTTGGGTTGTTGTTTGAATAGTTGGACATGTGGAAATAGTAGTGTGGGTTCGGGTCATCTTTGGGTTGTTGTTTGAATAATTGGGCATGTGGAAATAGTAGGGTGGTCACATACCCGCACGTGTCAGAAATCTACACTGTTAAAAAATATATGAAATTTACAATACTTTTACAATACAACGGTAAATGAAATTTACAAACCGGGTGTATGAAATGAAAATTATTACACTCGTATGCCAAAATTGAAATATGAACATAAATTTTGGTTACTGAAGAGGAATTTAAGATACATAACATTGAATATTCATATGAAATCTGAAAATTTTGTGGACATGCATTGAAATAAATCATATGTTTGATTGATAATTAATACAAATGTATATGAATTCATCTACTATCAACAATGTATTAAAATTACAGTATGATCTTCACTTTTCTTGACAGTTGACTGAAAAATAAGATACACATGAATGTTAATAATACGATACATGTTATTTCCCATCATAACTCTATCTCTTAAAAATACGGTATAAAAATGGGAATGAAAATTAATATACCCTGCAGTATAAAAAAAAAATCCGTGTATTAAAATTCATTTGCCTATGTATTAATTATAAGAATCTCAATATTAAAATTAATACACAAGTGTAGGAAATTCGTAACGCTTTGTGGGCACCGTGCTTCGCGCTCTGGCCACCGCGTGGCGCAGAGCGTCGACTTTCTCGTAGGAGGCACGTGCTTCGGACAAGGATATATACAAGTCGCTCGAGTCTAAGAAAATTGTGTAAAACATGAAAATGGTAAACACCAAACTTAACACAAGATGTTGAGATTATAATAAAAAATTTTACGGCGACAATTTCTCGACTTGATTGCCACGGCATCAAGTGGTGATAAGTCACTCTAACTAATTTCTTGAGATGTCTGCATGATTTCGACCTTCAACTTTAAAAAATCGAACACAATAGTACGCCAATTAATGTATTCCCCTTAAAAACTCATAATAGCTGAATTTATTTAATATTCATTCGTATATTAATATTCAAAAAGGATCACCAAATTTTCTGATACAACTCTGAAATATCGCAGACATATATAATGCGAAAACGTTATAGGGTGCCTGAAATTTAGTAATCTTGAAACTGAAAATTACTATGCTGGTAACATGAACTTTAATATACCTGTATAGGAATATTAGTAGATGTTTCGTGTTTTTAATATGCACAAGGTCAACATTTCTTACATGTATATGATTTTTTAAATACACAAGTATAGTAATTTTACTGAACAGTGCTCGTATCATTAAAATACCGCGTCTCTCAATTTTCCTCAGCGTATTTGAATTTTCATATACGGAATCTGCATAAAAGCTTCCTATACATGTGTATTAATTTTCATACGAAAATTTTTTTACAGTATATGATCCAATGTAGGGCCAAAAACGCTTTTTTTCAACTTCAAATGTTCATATCTCCTACAGGGAGCCGAAACGGCAAAATCGTTATTCTTGAAATTGTTTTTATTTTGGTCGAAATATTCAGATTCAATCGCCAAATCTTGGCGCCCCGGAAATCGTACTCTTCCCCTTACTTCATTTGATTGAACATTTTGTACACGAAAAATGAGTAAAATTTCAAAGTATTTTTTCATACACTCGTCACTTTGTTATTTTTTTTAAATTTCTCAATTCCCCTTTACACTACGACAACACGTGCTGTTTTCAAATTTCTTTGGTTTTCTTATTTCTCATGACGTCTAAGACTAATTTGCTGCCAACTGCACGGCAGCATTTCTTTCGAGGCGTCTATTTTGAACTCGTACATATCCCACCCTTATGCATCAACAAAGCGATTGATTTTTGTTTTTTTTTTTTAATTTCTTGTTCCATAGTTATAATTTACGTGTCATAAAACAGAAAATTAACATATTACATTGTATACCAAAAATAAATACCCAAAAATACCTGTTTTTGGGCCTGTTTTGCCCTGGTGAAACACAGTTTCACCAGGGCAACAGTTTCACCAGTTTCACCAGTTACAAACACAGTTTAAGAAGAGCAATTATTATTTTATTATTTAACGTCTTAACTGGATGAGAGCTGTCGAAGAACTGATCAATGGAATGATCAAAAGTATAACTCGAATTCATAGAACGAAAACGGCCCTATGCTTCGGTTTCTTATTACCTTTATCATTTGTATATTTAATGTTTTATAAACACATTTATGGTTCTTTATTTATAACACCTCACCCGCTCTCTTTCTTAATTCGTATAGCGTTTCATATCAAATTTATTTCTACGTTGATTAATTATTTTTGCTTATATTCCAATATCTTTAACCCTAGAACTCCACAATCTATTTTTTCCAACGTAAACCCCACACTGGAGTAAATAATTACCCCAATTTTCTCTTTAGCATAAAATGTTCCTTGTATGCGGTAATAAGGTTTAATTATATATCATTCTCTTTGTTTTTTGATAACGAAGAGAATGGTGTATGATAAAGTCGCATTTTGTAAATATTTAATGGTCAAAACTTTATAAAACGGAAGCAATGGTTTCAAAAAATTCGGTCGGGAAGGAAATTTGACATTTTGGTGGGGTAACTAATTACCCCGTTGTGGGGTTCCAGGGTTAAAAAACATGATTCCGAGATAATCGCGTTTAAAGTTTTGAGTTCGCTGCGCTCGGAGACTCGCACTCTCAGTTAGCGCGCGTAATATATTAGTTCTAGTGCTCAGTTCCTTATAAGATTCTGGAGAAACGTTCTTAAGATGATGTACTTTGAAAAAATACAAAAAAAAAAAAACAAAAATTTTCATTTTATCAACGAACCTCATTCGTCTGAAGAGCCAGAAATCCATTTTCGTTGTACAATTTTCAAAACGATTTTTCGTTAATTACAACAACTTTTATTTGAACTGCTGGCAAAAGGTTACGTTGGTAAATTATTTTGAATTATCAGCTCAAAGAATTACGGATACAGGAGTTAAATTTTCAGAATTTATTGTGATCACAGTGATCGACCATTGCTCTGTCAACAAATTTTCAAAAAAAATATGTTTGTCAAGGATTTTCCCGCCCTTTCAGACGACACCCATTTGAAAGCGGTGTGCAAACATTATTTTTCATTCCTCTACATAAATAATAGAGTAAATTTGTCATTTGAACTCCATCCGAAGTATTAGCGTACCAAATTTCATCTCAAAATCCTAAAAATTGTAAAAGTAACGATCTTATAACAGACTGCCGGAGGAACGGACGTAACGAAATTGTAAGGGTTCCCAGAATCTCCAGGGAAGCCTAAAAACAGGACTTAATATTAGTATGACAATAGAATTGAACGAATTTAGATACGAAAATTTGAATAGACCAGAATTACGAAATAAAATCGGTCCAATTTGAGTTTCAAACTGATAGAAAAATAACCAGAGCATCTCGTAAATAAAGCGGTGAGCGAAGGCAAGTTTGCAAATAACTACGAATCGCCAGTGTTCGTCATATATATAAACGCATAATATAATATCTTCGAGCACGTCGTACATAACCGCATATTTTCTATTTATAAAGTCTTTATCGATACAATTCCCTCCCTCAGCAACTTTTCCATTTGCA
This sequence comes from Rhimphoctona megacephalus, assembly GCA_963989365.1. Lineage (NCBI taxonomy): Eukaryota > Metazoa > Arthropoda > Insecta > Hymenoptera > Ichneumonidae > Rhimphoctona > Rhimphoctona megacephalus. The sequence goes on from OZ022417.1 coordinate 8,415,996, forward strand.
TCTTCGAGTTTTGCCTTCTATATATAAATATATACATTTATCTATATATATATAATTACGTATACAAATATCTATAGATATACGCGTTAAATAAACAGATGGAATAGGTTACATAATCCTTGTTGTATAACGATGCGATATAATGAAATTCCAATTCGAGTGGAGTATCGTAACGATAATTATGAATAAGGGAAATATTATCGAATGAAACTTCACGGAGTTGTTCCATAGTAATAACAAAAAATCATTCAAAAATCCAACCGTAACGTAAACAAGAAGTTGATTTCGATTTTCAAACTGTGAATTATCGAAAATGATGTTCAATGAAATGAAAATTATCTTATTTCACGTTATAATTTCCTACGTTTACCAATAATTCAAATTTATTTTCAAATTTAGTCTGTGGATCTTGACCAAGAACCTAAAAATCACTGTAACCATTTTTGGTCGGTCGATACATCGAAAAAAAGGTTTAGGTTAAAAAAGTGAATAAAAAAAAAATCGCTGCACTTTAATTACGTAAACTTGAACGTTAAAATGATGAAGGAATAAAATAAAATAAGAATTAAGAAATGAGAAATTTTACGACACAGAATCTGAAGTTGCACATTATCGAATGATTTGTCTCGTTAATTGCGAGGTAAAGAAAAAAAAGAGAAAAAAAAAACGAAAAAAAAACACGAAAATGGCACTTGTAACGAAGGCTGGTTTTTTACGGCCTCGCGTCAAATTTTTTGGGCCTCATTGCGATCGCGTAAGAGCTTATAAAGAGGGTGTACGAGGATTTTTTTGGGGTGGCTCGTCGCTCGGGCATGATCAAGGAATTATCAAGAGACTTTTGGGACTGGTGAGCGGAGCATTGGCGACATGCGGATCAATAATTTATCTAATTGATAGATCTTTGCTGGCATCGGGCCTCGAAGCAGAACCACCGAGTTATCCTTGGTCAATGAATGGACTTTTGTCATCACTCGATCATTCTAGCATACGTCGAGGATGGCACGTTTATCGGAGCGTTTGTTCCACCTGTCACAGTATACGTTTTCTACGCTTTGAACAACTCGTTGACGTTTCCCACACTGAGAATGAGATGAAAGCTATCGCGGCTCAGTACGAAGTAAACAACGTCAAATAATTTTACTTTATTTTTCATTCCTAAACAACAACAAAACCATTCTCGATTCATTCCTATTTTTATTTTTTTATTTATTTATTTTTTCAATCTTTGATAGAAAATTCTTCATTCGGTAGTGCAATTTTTATTTCATATTCATTGAGAAACGATGAAGGTAAAGTTTGCATAGTTGCAGCGCAATGAATTTGTTGTCTAACTTTTCTTGTGCCTCAAATTTTCATGTAATTTGAAGATTAGCAGCAAAAATGTTGACGTTTATTGAAAATGGACATTTTTTAAAACAATACGAAGCTTTTTCACTGCGTTCGCACGATGCAAGCTTCAAGATCACGAAACAATGGGGTTGAATACTGCACCGTTGGAGTGCAAGGAAGATTCGTTTTTTGTTAAATAGTTCTGATAATTTATATGCAGATTTAGGCTATAAAATTTAGTCCAATTTGTGTTATTGGAGAATTTGAACAAGATGTAAAGTATTTTCATGGCTTTCCAGCGCTTCAAACTTCAATTGATCAGACATATTAATCATCGAATTATAAAGTTTTTAATTTTTCTTCAACATTAAATTTTTCTTTGTATTTTCGCACGAAAGTGTTTATTTCATCGCAAAGTGTTATATTCAACATTTAATTTTTCTTCGTGTTTTTGCACGAAAATGTTTTATTTCATTGCGAAGTGTCATATGTAATTTAACTCATTTTTATTTGTTTTTCAACAAATCTGTAATTTTTTTATCAAAATTTGTTTAAATAAAAATTGACTGAAAATTTCAATTTGTGTTTGCAGGTCGATGACGGGCCCGACGAGAATGGAAATTACTTTAAAAGACCAGGTAAACTGGAGGATCGAGTACCCGATCCATTTCCAAACGAGGAAGCGTCGCGAGCAGCCAACAATGGAGCACATCCAATTGATCTAAGTTTGATAATAAACGCTAGAAGATCTGCCAAGGATTACCTTTTCTCATTATTGACTGGATACTGCGAAGCACCAGCGGGTTTTCAATTGGCCGAAGGACAATTGTTCAATCCGTATTTTCCTGGTGGAGCTATATCTATGCCTGAGGTGAGATTAAAACTGTCCGAATAAATCTTTCAAATCACCAGAAAAATAATAGATAAATAAAAAACCAAAAAAATGAAGATTTTCGAGTTGGTCACGAGCAGCGAGGGTCGTGCCATCAATCATATTCCACATAATTGCATTTCTTTGTCATCGCTTGTTATTAATTCCTCTAAAACACTAGCTGTTAGAAGAATCGTCATAGTTTTTCTCCAGAGTAAACGTATATTATGATGTTGAATGTTGCATCATCGAAATAAAACGGAATTCCTCATTTTTTATAGAGCTCAAAGTATATTCGCAATCTGCGATAATTCCTCAATTTTGTATTTGGAACCTAAAATCTAAATAACCAAAAAAAATTACAACGATTGCAAAATTCTTTATTTTCTTTCGAAATTTGTAGCTGTATCCCTTTTCAATGTAAAATCTTTTTTCAATGATATCTCGCATGATTGAATTCGATTTTTTTGGGTCCCTTCCCCCAAATTTAGGATATTTTTTGGACTCTACCTTCACATTGTCCCTTCCCCCAAATTTAGGATATTTTTTGGATTCTACCTCTTGGAAAATCTGCTGATAAGCTTTATAATTATGCCAAGTTCCAGTTTGATGTCTTTATTCAGTCTAGGGAAATTCGGCTGTAACAACCATTCTTAGCGGATCCGAAAACCGTCAGTGACCACATTTACGGTTATTAATCGGCCGTAAACGAACGTAAACGATCGTTTTCGGTCGATTTATTCCATTTTTCGGCCGAAATTTCGGTAACTGAGGGTTGCCGGATCCGTTAGGGATACGGATGAACGTATCAAGAGTAGTTTTTGAATCTTTAATCCTGGATCCCTACAATGGAGTCGAAAACGATCCCAATTTTTTTAGTAGAAAGTTTCTTTTTTGTGTTTTTTCGAAACTTTCATTCGTTTTATAGAGTTTTCATGGTTAAATGTTCTCCAAATGCGACTTTATCATACACCATTTTCTTCGTTATCAAAAAACGAAGAGAATAATGTATAATTAAAGCTTATTATCGCATACGAGGAACATTTTATGCCAAAGAGAAGATTAGGGTCGTTTTCGACACCGTTGCAGGATTTAAGTTCGGAAAAAATAGATTACTTATTTGAGTAATTTACGTCCACTTTAGTATAAATTGACTTTAATTTAAAAAAAAATGTAATTAAACTTTATGTCGCTTTCCAAAAAAAAAGATGGTTCAAGATGGCGTGGTGGATTACGAGGATGGAACCCCGGCGACGCGTTCGCAGATCGCGAAGGACGTCGTGGAATTTTTGACGTGGGTTGGAAACCAGGAATGGGATACGAGAAAAGTATCAGGCATGAAAAGCGTCGGGGTTTGCAGTATCCTTTTGGCATTGATGATTCATATGAACAGATCGCGATGGGCGACACTGAAGAGCCGAAAAATCTTTTACGTGCCTAAGAACAAGTGATTGAACAATTGAAAACCTAATAATAACGATAATAATAATTTGTCAATGCCAAGATCCAAAAGATCGAGACTTTGAGTCTGGTACGAACGTGAGAATGAGAATGAGAGATTGAAAATAAAATTGTATATTTTTTTTTTCTATCATTACGAGATTCCCTAGAGTTATAGTTATGAGATTTTTGTGTATAAAACGCTCGAGTAATATAAACTGTTGGTGAACGCATGGTGCCAAAACCAGACCGTTTAATACGCGCGACACTCGACAAGATCAAGAAATCTTGATGAAGAGAGTGTTCAAGTTGTAAATGGGCGTTCTGGTGCACAGAAAACGGATAAACACGAGAAAAACAACGTTCAAACAATTCCGAAGAATTTGGAGTTTTCCCGTACTGTTTGTATTCACCGAAAAAGTGATTCAGCGCCTTAGAATCGCATATTTCATTTTCTCTTGATCGAACTTAATTATAAAATGAATTTACAATCCAAAAAATCAGACCAAATTTCAGGAAATGTATCCAAAAATAATACAAAGTGAATTCGTCTTCTATAAAAGTTCTTAAAGCTTTGTAAACTCTGTACAACACTTTTCCCAATCAAACCTCATCAAAACTTATCTTTGTCAAAATGAATCCTACATTGAAAGAAAAAAAAATAAAGTAATACAAATCAGATTTAAATTCCGGAAATATCTCGAACGTAAAATCAACGAAGAATAAACCACGAGAACGGTAAATCTTGCGATTTTTATTTCCCCCGACGCCGGGAAGTTTTTGAATTTCAAACATCTTCTTTTCTGCTTGTTTCCTCATTCAATTACAAGGAAAACGAAGAAAAAAGAATGAGATGGAGAGAGAGAGAGAGAGAGAGGGAGAGGGAGAGATAGGGGGAGATGGAGAGGGGGAGAGAGAAAAAGAGGAAGGGTGGGAGGAGGGGGAGGGAGAGAGAGGGGGGGGATGGAGAGAGGGAGAGAGAAAAAGAGGAAGGGCGGGAGGAGGGGGGAGAGGGAGGGATGGAGAGAGGGGGAAGGAGGGAGGGAGGGGGGAGAGGGAGAGGGAGGGGGGAGGGAGAGAGAGAGAGAGAGAGAGAGAGAGAGAGAGAGAGAGAGAGAGGAAGATTTTGGCGTACAAATTTGAAAGGGATGTATTTCGTAACGGGCGTCCTTGAGGTTATTCCCAAAAGGTGCTATAAATAGTGGGCAAACTGTGTGCAGAGAGGAGAAAGAGAGAGCGCGAGAGGGAGAAAGAGAACGTTAAGAAACATTAACGACTACGACGTCTTATGAGTCGTTAACTCCGGGATGACCGGCAGTGGTTGCCGCTTCTGTGAGTTCAGTTTCTGCTCGGTCCTACGTTCTATTTTCAGATTCCCAGATCCTTTCTTATACCTGCGTATATATTTACATATGGGGCATTCCATATCAAATTGACCTATCAAATGAGTTTGCATCTGCGATTTCGCTACAATTGGAATATGTTTTAGTGCTTATTGAAAGACATTTCTGTGATTTTTTTCGATTTTTTTCGGCCAATAGCTTCGGAGATATCGATTTTTTGAAAATTTGACGATTTTTTTTTCAAATGCCCATAACTTTTTGAAAAATTCATCAATTTTGGTTTTTTTTTTTTAAATTATTCGTTTTCAAACGTAGTTTATAGAAAAGAAACGAATCAATTTCTTCGCTCCAGTCATCTACAGTTTTTTTTCAATTTTGTGTTGAAATCGCGTTTTTGAAGATGTGTGGGTCCTTCGATTTTTTTTTTTTAATTCTCAAAAAAACTTGACAGAATTTGAAAATTTTTAAGCCTAGTCCCATCGTGGGCCAAGTATTTTTACTATATTTTTTCGATTTTTGAAATTTTTTTTTTTTTTCATTGAAAACAATGAAAAAAAAAAAAATTCACATACATAATTACTTGTTAGGTAATATTTTTATTGTGAATATTTATTCACTCTTTCTGTCGTTTAAACAATTTAGCTACTTTTCCTTGATCGAATGAAATCGCGTTTTTGAGAATGTGTGGCTCCTTCGATTTTTTTTTCATTCTCAAAAAAACTTGACAGAATTTGAAAATTTTCAAGCCTAGTCCCATCGTGGGCCAAGTATTTTTACTATTTTTGAATTTTTTCGTTATATGTCGCATGACAAAAAATTACACTTCGTTCATCAATCAATATTTAAAAATACAGTATTTTTCATTTTTGTTATCATTCTTATAATAAATATTTGGTATTTTGATTTTTAATGCTAACGAACGAATTTTACAGTCGTACTCTTGCTACCTTGCATCTTGCATCACAACAGCGCCGTCAGGCGGCGTGGCAATCGCCTTTTTCGCTACTGGTAAAACCTAACTTTACCTAAAAAAAACTGCTATGTTTTTCACAACATTATCAACTGGTCTTCGCGCTTTTCGTCTAGCCTGCACGGGTGGCAAAAATATTTATTATTGATTTTGTTGTAGGCAAAATTTTTGTACCATGGAAACTTCGAGAAAATACTTTTCTTGTTGTAATCCATTTCAATTGAAAAATCACAATATCACGAAAGGATTGAGGTTAGCCACAGAAAACATGCAGAAAAAACACAGTTTCCTCCGTTCCGACTATTTGTGTTCGAACTGTAGAAAGCAATTCAATCTTATACATGCAAAAGATTCGACTGACAATGATGCTGGTGATGGTATGGACGTCGACGATGATGATGAGAATCAAGCTATTTCCGAATCTCCCATAAGAGGTAAACCATGAGGTTTTTTTTTGTTTTTTTTTTAATCTTTAAATTGTCAAAAAATACCTTATACGGTTTTTTATCATCCGAATTTTCACGTTTCCTCTGTCTTAGAATCACAGCCGATGTCTAGTGAAGAAATTGAATCCCAACCTAGTAGTTCGTCACAAATAAGTTTGGCTTCGCAACTACCCGTTATTAACGATGCGTTGAAAATGTTGAACCAATCGCCAATATTGTCTTACAAAATAGACAATGAAACATACTTAAAAACAAAAATCACCGATACTGCTAGCAGCTTGTCAATCACATTAGGATTGGGGCAAGGTTTTGAAAGCCAATCGGACTCAGACGATTATTTGACAATGATTGAGGCTTTGAAATTGAAGTTTCATGACAAGGATACTAACAAATCTCAAAAAATTCAAATCCTCACTGTGTTACCCCCAAACTGGACCATTTATAAAATGTGTAAAGTAATGGGTTCGACAAAATATTTAGCTAAAGCTGCTAAAAGCCTGAGGGAAAAAAATGGAATATTGTCATTGCGCGATCCAAAGCTAGGTAAAAATAAAAGTTTACTCTTTTTTAATATTATTTTATTATTTGTAATTTTACTCATTCTACAACCCTTTTGATTAGGCTGTCGTTTATCTGAAGATATTAAGTTGAAGGTATCAGAGTTTTATGTTGATGATGAAATGAGCATGATGATGCCTGGTATGAAAGATTTCGTTTCCGTACGAAATGAAAATGGCGAACGTGAGCACATTCAAAAAAGGCTTATTCTTTCAAATCTCAAAGAATTATATCAGCTTTTCAAACTGCGTTATCCGGATTATAAAATTGGCTTTTCAACATTTGCTTCGATGCGTCCAAAGCAATGTGTTCTTGCTGGGCCTGTCGGTACGCATACCGTGTGTGTTTGTTCAATGCACCAGAACATTAAGCTAATGATTATAGGTAAGCATACAAAAATTGGACTTTAACTGTTCATCTTTTTTTTTTTTTTTCTTTAAAAAAGTTACTATTATTGTTTTTAATCGATTTCAGGTTGTAACTTGGGCAAATTATCGAAAAACCTTGCGAAACCGTTAGTAGATTATCATGACTGTTTCGAAATCGTTATATGCGAAAATCCTTCGACAAACTGCTATTATGGCGAATGTGCAAATTGTCCGGGAATTGATAAACTCGAAGATGTATTAGTGAATCTGCTTGACAACAACTATGTTGATGATATAACCTACAAGCACTGGGTTGCTCATCCTAGAACGAGTCTTGAAACTTTTACAAAAAGTTCATTTGACTTTGTAGAAGATTTTTGTTCTCAGATGATTAATCTTTTGCCTCATGCTTTCATTGCTAAAGAACAAGCAAAATTTCTAAGATACAAAAAAGAATCATTAGAAGTCGATGATTTTATTGTGATATGTGATTTTGCCGAAAATTACGCATTTGTAATTCAAGATGCAGCGCCTGGATTCCATTGGAACAATAAACAGGCGACTATATTTCCAGTGGTGATATATTTCAAGACAGATGACGAATTATGTCACAGAAGTATAGTAATAATATCTGACTGCACTTCTCATGATGCTGATGCAGTTCACGTATTCATTAAAATTGTTATCGAATACATCAAAACTATATCGAAAAGTGCAAAGAAAATTTGCTACTTTTCAGATGGCGCGCCACAGCAATTCAAGAACATTAAAAATTTTGTGAATCTTTATTACCACGAAAAAGATTTTGGTGTAGATGCTGAATGGCACTTTTTTGCCACAGCACATGGAAAAGGTCCTTGCGATGGCGTTGGCGGCACAATTAAAAGATTAGCATCACGAGCAAGCTTACAATTACCATATGATCGACAGATCACGACACCTCAAGAGCTGTATGAATGGGCTGCACATCCTAACAATTTACCGTCTATTGAAATAAGATATTCATCAAATATTGATTATGAAAAAAACAAAAATACTCTGCAATCTCGATATATTCGAGCAAAACCAGTGACGGGTACTCAAAAATTGCATTGTGTAGTTCCAAATAAAGATGAATCAATTACAGTTAAGCAATTTTCCTTATCCGATCAAGGAAAAGTAGTTAAATTGTTTAAACGACAGAAAGAGTGAATCACAATAAACACAGAATACACAATAAAATTATTACCTAACAAGTACTTGTCATTGTGTGCAAATTTTTTTTTTTTCATTGTTTTCAATGAAAAATTTATTATAGAACTTATGTTTCTTAGAATAGTTGTTAAAGTCCTTTCGGAATGATATTCCTAGAATTTTCAAAAATCTTTCGAGAAAAAAAAAAAAATTTCAATAATCGAAAAAATATAGTAATAATACTTGGCCCACGATGGGACTAGGCTTAAAAATTTTCAAATTCTGTCAAGTTTTTTTGAGAATAAAAAAAAAAAAATCGAAGGACCCACACATCTTCAAAAACGCGATTTCAACACAAAATTGAAAAAAAACTGTAGATGACTGAAGCGAAGAAATTAATTCGTTTCTTTTCTATAAACTACGTTTGAAAACGAATAATTTAAAAAAAAAAAACCAAAATTGATGAATTTTTCAAAAAGTTATGGGCATTTGAAAAAAAAATCGTCAAATTTTCAAAAAATCGATATCTCCGAAGCTATTGGCCGAAAAAAATCGAAAAAAATCACAGAAATGTCTTTCAATATGTACTAAAACATATCCCAATTGTAGCGAAATCGCAGATGCAAACTCATTTGATAGGTCAATTTGGTATAGAATGCCCCATATATATACATTTGTATATATCACGATAGAGAGTGAGAGAGAAAGATTTATTTCTAGTTTGACACCCCCGCGTCTGTACGTGGGCTGTTTGTTGTCGACGCGCCCCTGGGAGGGCTTTCTACGTCTTCGTGAATATATAGATCTCGAAGACGTTCAACGCTTCGAAACCTTTCAGAAGCCGGCATTTCTTTTTGCTCGGTAAATATTTTTCCGGACTTTTTTTCGTCTTCGCTCGTTCGAGTTCACAAAAAATATCGTTTTTTGTCATTTTTTTCGGTAATTTTTTTACTTAAGAGCACTTCTTTGCGATAAGGTAAAATGAAGGAAATTTGGCGAAAAAAAATAATTGCAAAGGAGATTATAGAGAATAAATTTGAGTATTAGAGCGAAATGAGCGTCTTGCATTTGTTTATATAAACGAGCAGTGAAATTTACCACTTTAACATATATTATGTTCCTGGCACCGGATCCTCGGCAGGTAATCTGGCAAATAAGATTAACCTTTTTTCACCTAGACGAACAACGAAGAAAATAAAAAATAAATGAAATATTACGGTTCATAAATTTGTCACGAATATTCGAATAATTCCCGGGGAATTTTGTAGCACCTCGATTTAACGGTCTTTCATTTTCGCAGTGAGCCCTATCACGCTTTTCAGTCTTGATTCGTTACGATCCAGTGGGGAAAAGGGACTAGCAGTTTATAGCCGAATCAGGGTTCTACTGTACTCGAAATTTTCACAATTTTTGAGTCTATCGTTGTATAAAATTAATCAATGAATACGAAGCTTGTTTTGCTCAATGTCCGAGTTCGTTCTGCTGCAAAAGATTTAAGATATTTGTCTGCATGTTTGGCTGTTGCAATTCAAGCACAAGTATTTCGTGAGCTTATTTCAGTTCAGTGTTTCTTTAAAATTGTCAACTGCCGTCGTAACATTGTCGCAAAATATTATTTTTTTAACATTACAATGAAAATTACCCTCGAATTCGTAATTGCAACTCAAACGATCAAAATAAAAGAATAATTTATTCAATTTCGTTATTACTAATCGTCACAATGTTATTACGATGTTTACGAGCCTGATAAACTCACGAAAAGACTAGCAACTCAGCTAATTTAATGCCAGAGTCAACAATTACTCAATGCCCGAAGTAAAACGACTTTGCGAGTGTGTATTAATTAAGCAATAAGCTATCTCATTGATATACCAATTATTTAATTAACCAACCTAGCGAAAAATGATCGATATTTTGGCGACTCGAGACTCCCGTCCAATCTTATGCCGCCCTCGCATCGAATACCGGACTACCGAGCCAGTGTTTATTTTCGAAACTCTGGCACGACACTTTCGATTAATAATAGTCATGAAAACGCTTCTCACCCTTACGAGGGAACGTCGTAGAAAATAAAAAGTTTAAGAAGAAGAAATATAAGATGAAGGAACAATATATTAGGGAGTCGGCAACTTGCCCAGCCGTGGGAAGTTTTCTATATATGTCTAATATACATACGTAAGTCTGTGGATATACTAAATACACGTGGAGCGTTTAAAGAATGTCGCAACGTCGTCAGGCTCTCTTGGGAGTGATCGTGTCACTCTTTTCGTCTTCTGTTAATCTTCTTCCACTCTTTAACGCTATTACCCTCCCCTTCCTTTTCCCTGCCGCCTTAAAAACCTCCCCTCTACTTTGACACGAAAATTTTCGTTCCGCATCTGTTTCTGACTTGCGTACGAGCGAGTCTCCGATTGCCTGATACCTCTGGCAAGGATAACTCGTCATCGTTTTCATTCATGTGGAGGCGCGCCAGTTTGACTCTCGCCACGTACGAGCTATTACAGGGATTCCTAATTTCGTCTTGACCGTACAAATATTCTTTTAGCATTTACCTTTTTATTTTTTCTCGTCAAATTCTTCGTAAACATTCGACGTCATGGAAGTTTGACAGCTCAACGAGAAAATCTTTACGCTCTTTCTTATTCTCGTCGTTAAGAATGAAAATAAATTTCTTTCTTCACTTTTTTATGCTAGTCATCGATTTTTCATTTTTTAACTACAACTGACTTACGGCATTTTCATTTTTCTTTACTTTTTCCAATTTTCACGTGATTTTGTTTCTATTTTTATTTTATTTCGAATATTATCGTGAAATAACAGTGAATTATGTATTTTTTTTTTCTGGAGAAAAAAAAGGAACACGCAAGGCTACGAGAAGAAATGAGATGGGGATCGTGAGGTAGAATACAAGAGAATCCCGGCCGGGATCTGTAGCATCTTGCCCAATCGTCTTTCACTATTTCATTCATATTATTATCCGGCTCGTTCCTAAAGATATATTTCGTTGCGATTCTCAAAGACAACAATATAGATAACTTCCGTTGGGTAACCCTGATATTTCGGCATTGATTAACGAGAAATCAGAATAAGAGCAACAACAATAATAAGCATTTTCAAATACCAAAAATAAACACGCACTAAGGAAACTCCGTCACGTAGGGCCGGTTTGCGTGGGCGCATAAGCAGGGCCCTTTTTTTTTTTAGTAATTCGCATGTTTGTCATGATACAGTTGGTTATAAACATATTATTGGTAATTTTATACAAAAATCATTAGTTGTACATCGATAAATAAATACCGTAAAATTAGTACAATGTTATGTTACGTTACTGCATAGAGAAGTACAGCAACGTCGCAATTCTCCATCTCACTCTCTCCTCAGATTTCTTTGTCGTACTCATGACACCCAGCTGACCGCGATTCGTCGCGTATTATTGTGTACAAAATTTTCGATTTTTAAAAGAGCTTACGGTATATTATTTATTGATAAAATGCATTGAACAAAGAGTTCAACAGTTCACAAAGACTTGATTAGATACATATATTTTGTTTTAGTAATTTATTAAGATATTTATCATTTTTAGTAAACGCTATGTGATATAAAATTTCTAAGATGTCTGTTTACTTTGTAATAAAAATTAATTTTTCATTATTGTTGAGAAATAGATAATTGGTTTGATTAATCGATTAAATTATTTATTTTCTTACGATAAATCCAACTTTTCTATCTATATGTCAATCACAAACGAATGTAAGGTTAGGTAGCTGATTATTTAAAGCGCTATTAGAGTTTGAACGCTAAAAAAAAGGCTATTTTTGGGAATTTTTTCTGGGCATGCTGTTAAAAATATTGAAATAAAACTTGTTGGAGATGATAAATCTAGTCTTTATTTACATATAAAATTGTTTTCTTATTCATTTTACTACATTTTTATGTGCAGAAACTGCACTTGAACAAAGCGCCTCGAAAAGTAGGAGGCAAACGGTTTCCATCATATCTCAGGAACGGCTTGTCTGACACCAAAAAAACAAAGTGCGTTAGATTTTACGTATAATGTCAGGTAGGTAATAACGCTTGGATATTAATTTTTATCGATAAATAACAAAATGGCGGATGAAAACAGAAAAAAAAACACGTTTTTTCATTGTTTTTTGTACAAAAACGATATTAAAGATATAATATAAATTCAAAATTTTAAGGGGCCAGTCCACTTTGGAAATTTCAAAAAATCGATTTTTTTTACTGTTTTCGAAAGTACATACATTCAGAAATATTGTGTCAAAATTTTATGAAAATCCGAGCTCTCTAAGTATTTTTTTTTTTACCTGAACGTCAGGACCTCATGTCGTCTATCTGAGCGTATAAACTTCAAACGCGTTTTTCTCGATACAACGTTTTCAAAATCTAGCTCCATCGTATCTCTAAAACTAATAAACCGATTCTCTTGAAATTTGAACCACATATTGTAAACATGATTCACAACAAGATGACCCGCGATGGTTTTAAAATTTTGATTTTTACTCTTTTTTTTCTGAAAAACTGCGAAAAAAACGCGTTTTTTTTATTACTTTTTTCGTTTTTCATCTGCCATTTTTTGATAAAACTTTATATCCGAGGGTCATTTTGTAGCTGGTGCCATACTAAATCTAATGGACTTCGATTTTTTTGTTTCAGACAAGCCGTTGCTGAGTTATGATGGAGCTACCTAGCCCACCTATTTTTGAGGCGTTACGTTAAACTATAGTTTTTGTACTTAAAAATGAATAAAAATGAATTAAAATTTTTTTTTTATATATTTCAAAACTTTATTTATCAAGTCCAACAACTTTTATATTCATATCTTTTATAAAATCCGCAAAAAAAATCGCGAAAATAGCCTTTTTTCGTGGCTCCAAAGTGGACTGGCCCCTTAACTTCGTAGAGCGTTAATTTCTAGGAATATATATGTAGAATATGTGATTTAAATTTCATAAGGATCGGTCAAGTAGTTTTTGAGATCTCGTGGAGATCAATTTCAAAAATGGTGTTTCGAGAAAAACGCGTTCAAAGTTTTTGGCGCTCAAGTACGCACGCTGAGGTACTCATATAAAGGACGCTGGAAAATATACTTAGACTACTCCGATCGTTTTGAAATTTTTACACAACCATATTACATGTATATACTTTCGAAAAATGAAAAAAAAAATCGATTTCTCAAAAGTGTCAAACTCTAATAGCGCCTTAAATCACGCGCATGCGCTTCTGCGTTATACAAAACACCTGATTTCTGCGTCGTTGCCGAATCTTTATACGGTCGTGAAACTTGTCAGAACTTCAAGTATTTCGAAATTTTAACATTAAATATCTTTTTACATAAGTCGTTGACCCAAAAGTTTTTTATTGTATTTGGAATCCTTATAACCTGATCAACGTTACTGTAGTTTTTGTTCAATATCTGTTGCGTGAATGCAAAGATATCACTTGATACAAGTTTTTTGAGGGTGACTTTTCCATAAGCCCTGTGTTAAAAATCCCAACTTTAAAAATTTTTTATCTCTCTTATTTAGTCGTTGACCTTACCTGAAACTTTGTATACGTGAATGTCGGTACTTTATCTACGATATATTTAAAAATTATTTTTTTCTGTTAGTGAACCTTTCGTGACGGAGCCTCCTTTTAAACAGCGTGTATACGATGTTTGATGTTACGAATTATTCCGAACCATACACCCAGAAAAAAATTGTATTTAGATCTACTAGGATCGTTTATTCAAATTTTTTAAATTTGAATCAAAAAAATTTTTGTATTTTTTTTTTATTTCCCATGACATGTACGGTTAATTCGTTGTCAACAATACGGCAGAGTTTTTTTGAAGGCGTCTATTCTGAACTCGTATATCCCACCCTTACGCACCACCAGAGCAACTGAATTTAAATATGTTGTTCCATAATAATAGTTTACGTGTCATAAAAAAGAAAATTAATATATTAGATTGTCTACTTAAAAAAAAAATACCTATGTTTTTCGGTCTGTTACCCCGACGAAACCCCTTAAGGGCTTACATATACCTAGAGGTGCCCAAAACAGGGTCAATTTCAATCACTTTTTTGTAATGAAAAAATGTATCCATTGAAACGACTTATAGTTTTTTTGGAAAGCCTTTTTTGGAAAGAATATTAAGGTCAATAAAATTGGAAAATTTTATAAAAAAGAAACAAATTGATGAGCTGTGGTTTTAGTTTCTGTAAAACATTTTTTGAAAAAAAAAAAACCCCATTTGCGGTAATCACGATTCTGACTGTACGCTTCAACCCAAAAACAAATTTTTTTTCTTAAAGATAACAAAAAACTAGTCTTTGCTGTGGCCGATCTTTTTTTTTGTGCATTTTTCGCAAAATGGCAAAGATTTAAATCGTAAAGTCAGGATTTTGCATAGCTTTTTTTCTTTTATTTTTTTACTTATAAATAAAATATTATATTAAAAAAATGTCTGGACAAAGATTAGATAATTGTGTGAAGAACCTCTGTACAAATTTTCAAAAAATACCATCTTGAAAAAAAAGACTTTTTAAGGCTCAAGCACTTTTTAAATTCAGATGAAACTTGTTTCTCATACTTGCAAGACGTGAGCAATTCCTGGAATTTTTTATTTTATAATTTGTGTATAAAGGGTGACACTATGGAATAAAAATATTTTTGAAAAATCGATATTTTTCACCTCTCTGGGTGTACGTAAGCCCTTAAGGGGACAGAGCTAGTTGGAACGTCAAAAAAAAGGCCTTTTTTCCGATTTTTTTTTGGTCAAACGATAAAATAATTCACAACAAAAGTTCTTCCGTTTAAAAGATACATATGTAATGTATATGTTGCAATTTTTTCAACGCAATACATATCGAAATAAGCTGGTGACCGTCAATTGCCGAGGACGCTGCAAAAAAAAACACGGTTTGCGGTGATCAAGCTCACGCTGCAACGGCTCATCTGAAACAAAAAAAACGGAGGGGATTTTTAGTTAATGATATAATACTCCGGTTGAACGAAGGGTTTTGAAAAATTTCCATTTTTCACAAAATGGCGGCCGTTAAAAGTCAAAAGTGTTTTTTTGACCAAAATATCAGTTCCATTTTTTGCTATTAAAAATAAAAATAATTATCCAAAAAAAAAATCCTTCGTTCATATGGAGGACTACCATGTATAGAAGAAGTGATATAAATTTCAACCCGATCGGTAAAGCCGTTCTCGAGCTACAGTGATCACCGACTTCAAAAACATGGTTTCGAGAAAAACGCACTTAAAGTCCGCTACCTGCTTACCTATGGCTTAGACACGACGTGCTACAAAGTCTTGTATTTCGGCGAATAATGGTCCGATTTACATTTACCTGGGCGGAAAATGTTCGTAAGAGATTCTACTTTTTGAAAATGAAATAAAAAAAAAAATCGATTTTTCGAAAATTCTAACTAGGTCTGTCCCGTTAAGGTAGATCGGTGAATTTAAGCCATCCAAGATGAAGGGCAGACAATTTTTGTAGTTACACATAAATACGGGACGAATTGATATTTGCAACTTGAACGCTATTTAGTATATAGTTTGGTAGTAATTAATTCGTAAACATCGACTGTTTCCAGATACTTATCCCTACGAGTATAGAAAAATCGTATGCACGTCAGGATTTATTGAATTTTTACATTCGGTATTTCCAAGATTTCGTAATAAAAAATTGATCGCAGTATTCCGCGAATATTCCTGAATATAAAAGTGCTTGGGTTTTTGGACGTTACCGTTAAAAATCGACTGAAAAATAAAAAAGTATTCGTTGTAAAATGATTGAGATTTCCACAGGAATGGCACGGGAAAGAGCGCGAGCAATTCTGTATTCGGCGTATCTGGTAGCACATACCTTCAGACGTGACAGTTTGCCAATTTGATTGTATTTTTCAGGAAGGCTAGAGTAAAGAAGTGGACACAGTGTGCTTTAGAAATGTAGACGAAATCCCAGCCTGGAACGATCGAAAAGATCCTAGTCATATATATACTTTGATCAGACACACCGTTACCACTTATTTACTAACCTCAATTTATCAAAATACGCGCAGTGTTTATGTTTATAAGTGTAAATTTTTTTTTATTAAGGTGCAGTGTTAATTAATTTATTGTATTTAACAATAGAAGTATATGAATTTGCTTTGAATAAAAATTAATTCAAACATGAGTAATCTGTTTAATCTAAGATTTCTGTTTGCTTTTTCAACCAAAAAATAGTGAATATTTGTTTGTTAAAATAGTTAATATTCACTACTTTTTGGTCGTAAAAGCAAACAGAGCAAAAAGAACAAAAATATTTTTTTTTTCTGTTCCATGGGTGTAAAAATAGGGAGAATGTTTTATTGTTACCTGAGCTCCTCCGATACTTTGAAACATTCAAATTAATTTCGAACGGATGATTATGCGAATTGTAAATTTTTGGAAATCAGAAAAACACATATTCAATATTTTCTTGGTTGGAAAACAACACTGAAAACCGAATTTTGTTCAAATATTGAAATATTTTGTTGGACGTATTCAACAAAATTATTTCGTCCAGGCAACAAAATTTCAAATATTACAACAAAACTTCGTTACACTGAAAAGAAACTTTATTGAAACGACAAAAATTTTGTTGCCTGAACGAAATAATTTTGTTGAATACGTTCAACAAAATATTTCAATATTTCAACAAAATTCGGTTTTCAGTGAAAACGGGGTTGGAATAGCGTATTTTTGCTTTCTTAGAAGCAAATTTTTTGTTCCTTAATGTCTAAGAGCTCTTGAAAATGAAAGAGCATATGATAACGTTTCTGACATATTTATTTACAGTATTACAAAATAAATAATTTGTTGACACGTTTTACAAAATTATATATAACTTTTCTCACATGAAAAACACGATACAACAGAACTCACGAAAGTGAAGAGAAAAAATAGTCTCCCTAACCTCTAATATATTGTGATTTGCGTACGAATCTTTCCAGTGCGCAACGGTCACTTTCATCGTGTGGACTAATTTTATTACTATATTGTATGATTTTTCCGACCCATGCGATTCTAGTGGCGAAACGGAGAACTAATTGAGTCGTTACTACTTATTTTCCTATGCTGTGTCCACTCCTTTACTCTAGTCTTCCTGGTGTTTTTCTTTCCTGTTCTCGAATATTTTTACCGTATGTGATAAATATCGATGGAGTTAACGGTGATAGGTAAACTGGCAAAATCTCTGCGGTTGCGTCATTTCTTTGCGTAAATACACTATGTATATAGGTAGTAAACAAAACAGACAGTTTCGACAGACGACAGTAACGGCCATGACGCGTTTTACAATCCACTATACGCTTGTCAAATTTCAATTATTAAACATTTCTTGAACAATAAAATCATATTAAAATATCCATTATCCGCTGTTTATATTTCGAAAATAATAAATTCATAATTTTAAAGTCAGTTTTGCATTAGCAAACTGGTTTACAATAAATACTGCAAAGATCAGGTAGTCGTCACCGATCTATCTTATTGTTAATACAATTCATTAATTTCCTGTTTTTAAAAGTTATAGCGCAGCGATAAAATGACGTATAGAACGAGTTCAAAACTAGGGAACGATCAAGTGGAGATCATACACGAGATGATTTAGCGAGAGGACAAAACATGTAACAGACACATAGCGATGTCTAAAAATAGAAGTGCAATCGACGCATATACAATTCTCTTCTGCGCTTCCTCTTCCCCCCCTCCCCCCTCCATCTGTGATTATTCTACCCTTTTTGTCCACAAGCTCATCCACCCTCGTAACTTGGTCGACTTCGTGGCTCGTGTTCTCATCGTTGCTGTCATATCCCGCTCCCTTGAACTCTCTTTCTCTCTATCTCTCTCTTTCTTGCTCTCCCTCTCACGTTCTTTTCCATCATTATGCATTCTCAACGTTCATAAATTATTCAGAGCTCACTTGCATCAGCATATATCGGGGAATTTGCGACAAAGAATCGCCCACCAGACCACCACGTGTTTCATACCATTTTACCTCGAGTTTGAACGAAAGAAAGAACAAGAAAAGTGGAGAAAGAGAGAGAGAGAGAGAAATTGTCTTTTGATTCGTGGTTCGTAGTCTCGTAACTGTAATGTTTTTCCTCATTATTCCTTCCGATTCATCATATTTCGATGTAAAACTTTTTTTTTTCATAAATCCTCACAATATTTTGGGAAAAAAATCTGCCTCGCTACAACGAAATGTCCTACTTGACCGATATTTGTATCTTCTATTTATCCCACACTCTCAAAAAATTGGAAAAATTCCGATTCCATTTGTTTGTCTCTCTTTTTTTTTTATAACGAACGTTTAATTTTTTTTTAAATAAAGTATACGGCGATTATTTTTCTAATATGGCAAATAATTTTTCGTTACAGTGTGTGAGAAAAATCTAGCTTCGTCATTATTGTCGTCATTGAACGTACAAAGTACAAGGGCGACCGTAAATTCGCGATCTATTTGTAGCCGTTCTCCATTCTCCATTTGTGGATTTATTTTCTTGAGTCATTGTTGGTCGGTCGGAAAATCGTACAAAAGTCATACTGGAGTATGCGGAATTTATTTATTTATTTATTATTCCAACGAGTAACATTAAATAATAAATATTTTGTTATTTTCCTTTACCTTTGGATGCAGCTGCAGAGTCTACTGGCTGCTTGCTGGACATGGTGACTTCCCTGATGCCTCGCAAGTCCACCACGCACTGCATTCGCCAACACTACTATCACTTTTTCACCCTTTACCTCCCCTTCTGACCCAATTCATTGGAAAACCAATATTCAATCATTTTCATTATTTCTCGCACGTTATTTAGGCCATATTTTCGTTATTTCGATCATTCTACACTGGAACAAAAGAAAAAGTATAAAATTCGATTAAAAATCGAGAAATATGTCACCATTCTACGGTTTTTTGAACTTGATCTTTTGTTCAAAAGTTTTGAATTAAATTTTAACGTTTTTTTTTTAATTAAGAGCCAGAAATCAATTTAAGAACGAAAAATTACCAGCAAATTTTTTGTCGCATCAATTCCTTATCGTAGATTCAAAATTTGAAATTTTGTTCTACTGTTTTGAAAAATTTAATTACGTATTCAACGAGTAAAAGAAAAAATTCGAGATTTCACATTAAATACGTAAATTTTGTTTCGTGGAAATGATCAAATTCGGGACAAAAGGTCAACATGAAAATGAATGAGAAATCAACAAGTAAGTAAATTCGATGGCAAACTGCGCAAAGAAAATAACGTGGACTACGAAAATATTTCGTAAAATCAGATGAATAGAGTATAAAAAAAGGAGTTAAGGGGAAATAGGAAGTAAAAAAAAAACGGTCTTGGACCTTCCGATGATGCATCGAAACTCCACTTGGCACAGTGCGACTCTAGGAAGTCCACGCTTGTCATCTAAACATATTTATAGCTACGCCCACTCTCGAATTATGATATTACATCGTAGGACGTATTACTGTATATTTAATCAACAGTTTCTTCCCGAATAAGTAGATCAAAGTCGAGAATGAGGTATGAGACAAATTAGACGGTCATATAAAATAAATTGGGCGAATAAAAAAATCTCTCCCACTCTCGAAACAATAAAGTGTTTCGTACATTTTCTAAAATATTTTACACTGACGGTATTTTCGTAAAACATGTAAAAAATAGTGTTACAAATATTAAGTGCTCGCAAAAAAATGTATTAAAAAAGGGTGTAATTCATTTTAATATGAAGTTTTAATTAAAAATAATTATCATTAAATAGAGCTACGAAAAAACCGTTGAAAGGAAAATACAAAACACGGTCACATCATTCGACCAAATGTATTTTAACCTTTATGTCATTTTCGTAAATCCAGGATATTTTAAGAGTCGATTTTTCATTGATCTCGTACCTTTTTCTTATCAAAATGTAATAATAGAAGTAATACATGCTCTCACAGTCTGAACAGAATATAATAAATAATAGTAATAAACCAGAAGGATTGCGGTTACTGATGACCCACTTGGTGCGCCAGATTATATTTGTTAAAATAGATCTCCCTGGTGCAAATGCAGAGAGAAAAAAGGGAAAAACAGCAGAGTGGTTCTTCCAATGATTGTCGGGACTTTCCTGGCCTATTTATGCTTCTGCTCCATTTAGATTTCGTCTTTATTTACGATTGACCCAATGATGCCACAATTTTTTTTGTATTTACTTGACCGTACAGGCAAAAACTCCTATAGGATTTTGTATTTTTGTATTATTTAAGGTAGTTCGGTAGAGTTTGGCTGAGTCCAAATGTAGTCCATTTTTCAAATTTGTAAATGGACGATTCAATTGCAAAATTGATTTTAAAAATCATTTTCATAGAAAATAAAATTAGTCAAATCGCGTATACTCTTATAAATCATTTAAATGACAATTAAAATTTAATAAGATCTTGGCCTGACTCATATGTAATAATAGATCCATGGATCGGTATGAATGTAAACATAACCTCGAAAATTTTGTCGCACGATCAATTGATTACGAGCTCCTGGCAATTTTATTGAAGAAAAACAACTGAACCAAAGTAAACGTTCACTGGAAGCTCTAGAAACATGCAATGAGTAGAAAAAACTTGGAAATGAAATAGCTGATGGTTAAGAAAGGCACTCGTCTAATTGATATTTCGTACCGGCGAGCGTAAATGTGCCGCCATCTTGATGGTCTACTGACTTCCGAGAGAGAGAGAGAGAGAAGGAGAAGTCCGAGTCAAGCAAACGTAATTCTGTTATGTGTCATTTTATTCGCGATTTATTAGTAATTATTGTTCCATCACACGTGCTGGAATTCCAAACGTCGTTACACGCGTTGCGGGAAATCGCCGCAATGCTTTTGAGCCTTACAGCGTTGCCATATCGTTCTTACGCGCATGCAACAATTTGACTTCGTTGGCGCATGCGCGCGCCATCAGTGCTCAAGTGCTCAGTAGGAGATACCGCAACATCGAACGTAAAATCATATGTATGACTCTAGACGCGCTAGCGGGGAAACGCCGCATTTCTTGCACTTAGTCGTATTAAATATTATTTATAAAATATAAATTGAAAATTATCGTATAATTTTCTGTTTTATTGCGTTCTACAAATAATAATACAGGAATAGCTAAATTGTCACAAATGTACCGTTCACCAATTTTTGTTGATTAAGGATGTATGCCCAGTCAAATCCGAAGTACATCTATTTGTTTTTTCAAAGAGATCATTATATAAGATATCAATCATAAATATGTTTTTTATTAATTAATACTAATTATACATAACAAATCAACCCGATGAAAGTTACAGTTATTAACTTTAAGAAAAATTAGTTCTTCATTTGACTATTTTTTACTGGAGCTAATGGCCGTTCTATCAACCAATCAAAAAATTCCGTTTATATATCGAGAAAATTTGGCAACAGTGCCGGAAAGTGTGTCGTTTGACAGCTAGTTTCCTAACCTAATACATTGTTTAATTGCGAAAGCGTAGACGGAAGGCCGAGAATCACAAAAAATAGTATAGTAATTGAACAAATTATTCAAGAGCTCAAACGTTTCACGAAAAATGAAGATTTGAACAACAACGAGAAAACTTTTTGCGAATTAAATAGCGACACTGAAAAAAATGAAAATAACTGTGAAGAAGTCGAGGAACGTGATTCCGATGATTTCGACGTTTACGAATTTGCAAATTATGATATTTAATTTAAATATTTAAACGTTATTGATATGCACTAATTAATTTTTATTTTTTATAAATAAATATGTTTCGTTTCCAGAATCATGCATTTTTTTATACTTTCTTTTCCCTTCCTGGTATTGATTGATCTAAATTCATAAAGAAAATATTTTGGTTAATTTATTTATATAGCTCATGTTTATCTTGCATTATATATTTGCATTGACATTTCATGATTAGATCACGCTTGTATTTATTTTCTCTCACTACTACTGTACACTCGGTTCGTACTGCCCGCGCGTGCAACGTTGCCATATTTCCATGTTTCGCACATTTAACATGGCGGCTGTAGTAGCAGTTTTCGCACATGACCCAAACGACTCTACTTTTTTTTGAGATTTTTGAACAAATACGACGGTGACATCGGGGGGTTTTTTTTTCTTTAAATAGTAAAAAAAATAAAGTTTCTAATAATATTTTTTTTAATCTGTACGCTTATATATCACGGGCTTTATTTTCTTATTTTCTTTCAAATTAGGCTACTTCCGCTACGATTAACATGCGTCTTAATGGGACTGAAAAAATTAATTTACGTAATAACTATACGGTGAAGTCTAATTATTTTTTGTCTAATCGACGCAGCATCGTTCATTCTACAACATATTTTAAATTTGAAGGTCAAATTTAAATTGTATATTTTGGGCATACATCCTTAATGAAAAAGCAAAAAATGCGGAGTTTCGCTCATAGCGCGTGTGACGGAGGGTTAACAGTTCTTTTGATCCCTGAAAATACGTGAAATGTTTATTATATCGACGATGAATTCGAGGCAAAGACTCGAATTTAGAAATTTCATTGCAGCATGTTAAATTTGAATTTAGAAATCAACGTGCTGATAAACATCTCACGTGCGGATATCTCGTGTTTGAAAAAATAATAATAAGAAGTATGAAAATAATAATATTCATGCAAACCTTTCTTGGTTTGAGATGAAAGATATGAGGCTTATTTATTGGTACAAAACTCACGAGTGCTTTCATCGTCTAGTTGTGAAAAATATTTGACATTAAGCTTTTCGTAATTATTAACCATTTTTGAGGTTTTTTCACTGGAAAAATAATCAAATTGAATGTGATATTTTTTTTTGTTTTACTCCACAGATATTCTTGAAACTTTTTTTTTTTGGGTTTTTATGAGGAAATTAAAAAAACGTACTGCATCTATCTAGTCTTAATTTATAATTTAAGATATAAAGCTTTTGGGTGGAAACACGATTTTGCTAGTTTTTGTCCAATTTCAGAAAACTAACTAGCTTTTCTAGACAATTTTTTCGGACCCTTGCATCGCGAAAACATTTTTATTTATTCGACTTTTTATAGGTTGACGCAAAACTGTTAAGAATTTCGGTAAAAAAGAAATAGCTAAAAGAATATTGACTCATCGTCGAAACGTTTGAAGTCGATGGTACAAGGGTCTCTCAGACCCAGTCTGTATAACTAATGTGCAATTTTTTGTCTGTACAGGAAAGGTAAAAAATAACAATTATAATTCACCGAACTATTATCGCTGTTGATTTATTACAATTATTCGTTAAAACAACTATTTTATATCATTTTTTTTTATCGAATAAAATTGTTTTAATTTGTCATTATCGTACTCAACTAACAGAACTTATGACAATTAACAAATAATAGAAAATTATTGAATTTATAATAAATAGAGTTAAATTTTATAAATTGAGAAAAATTCAACGAATAAAAAATAAAAATGAAGAATTTCCGTTGCATTCCAACGATGTACAATTCAGTACCATTTAATCGATGTACTCGCATGTATATAGATTGAAAGAAGAGTGGATGAAGTGGTCGCCCGTTGCTGGTGCCACGAGGCGAGTGCAGAGGTGCCGAAGTCTCGTCTATTTTAAGACACCTCCTCCTCTTCGCCCCGCCACCCGCGCCCCCTCCCCACGCGCTCAACGACGGCACACCATCTCACTAGGCGCGTCTCACGGTCTCACTCTCGCACTCTCGCCGCGCGCGTTACAAACACAAACGCCGTGAGAGATTGCGAGTACATCAGGCAATGTCAAGGAAGCACGTTATCTGTGTAAACGTGTGTGCAAAACTTTGAATGTGTATATAGAGAAAAAACGTACGAAAGGAGGAATGAGACTAGTGAGAAATGAATTAATTTATCTTCACCAAAATATTTGGTTGAAAATAGAGAAAAAAATGTTCAGGTATTATTATTGTTGTTGCATTAATTCCCGTATTATTATAAACTGGAAAATAATTTTGATCGATTTTATTTTCTATTTTTTTATCCGAGAAGTTTTATTGGTAAGCTCTAGGAGTTGAGAAATAAAATATATTTGAAGATAAGAAAAAAAAATGAGAAAAAAATTTTTAAATTGTTTCATTTCTACAAGAGCGCGATAAGTTTCGTAAGTGATTTCGTAACCTAAACAATTTTCAAGAAGCCTGCTCTTGGGGCGTAATGAATTTCCGTCGATATCCGTAGAAACCACAGTTATAAACATAAACAAGCTCCGGAACGATACGTCCGAGACCTTCGCGAAACGATCGTCGGGTATATCAC
This sequence comes from Rhimphoctona megacephalus, assembly GCA_963989365.1. Classification (NCBI taxonomy): domain Eukaryota; kingdom Metazoa; phylum Arthropoda; class Insecta; order Hymenoptera; family Ichneumonidae; genus Rhimphoctona; species Rhimphoctona megacephalus. Next base: position 8,440,810 of record OZ022417.1, read on the forward strand.
ACTCGTGTGTTACTTAACCTCACAAAACGTACACTTTGCTCCCAAAGGCAAATGGAGTAATATCACGCAAATGTACATAATCTCGGGTCGTTATTGAGTACGAATACTTGTGTCTCATTACGGCAAACGCTGTCCATTTATTTTCGATTGAAAACATATGTACGACTCGGAACAGGAAAAGTGGGGAAGGGATGCGAGAGAAAGAGAAAAGGAATAAGAGACGGGGCTTACCTCTTACCTCACTGCGAAGTGCGAAGATTGGCGCGAAAGAGTCCGAAGGCTCCCCCTGGGCTGTGTTTGCGAGCTTCTTCGATCGTTTCTTTCAAAGACGCGGCAAAGTTGCCACCTCCCTTTTCTGTCTCTAATTATTGTCGTTTTTTCGCCCGAAAATCGTAACACATTTTTTTGAATTAACGAAAAATATAAAAAAATAATACACCGCTATTGCGAAAAATCATTCCTAAAGCCACGAACAGAGGAGCGAGAGAGAAAGAACACCGTTCTCCATTCTTATCCCACTGTGTTGACAACACCTTACAATAAAAAGGCACACCGCGAGAAGGACAACGAAGTGTGCGCGCGTGTTCAACGGTGTACCAGAAACCGCGAGGGATTTATTATAACTATCTTCGATGTGTATATAAACACGGCACGGCGCAAGTGCACTAAATAATAACAATAGGGGCGAACTGCTACCTTGCCGTGGCACGATAAACTTTCCACTCGTTGAACGGTTTCCACTCGATACTCACGAAATTTTACATTACCTCGCAAATATTATGAATAAAGACAAAGAGAGCAAGAGATATATAGGCGCGAGGAAAATATTGAAAGTCGCAAATATCACTTAACAATTTCGTTACATCGAAACTGTGACAGGTGTGAAAGTCATTCGATTAATAAGAGACCCTAAAAATATGATACTCTGTAAATTTAATAGGAAAAACCACAAGTTCGGGTTTCTCGTGATAATCGATGGTGATAAAACATTCTATATGAAAAAAATAGTACTTGTGGCGCACTCCGAAAGCTGACGGAGTAACCTTCACAGTTGCGAATACTCGCTTGACTAGCGTCGTCAGTCGGTTTGTCCCTGATAAAAATAACGTGTTGTGGATTTTATATATTTATATATAGTGGATCAGTCGGTAGTGCAATCTGTAGAGTCAATTCAGAAACGGAAAGGTAACCCTCCTCATCTTTCGCAGAAGTTCTGTATAGAAAGTTTCATGTCATTGTGCTCTGTCGATGTTTATAAAATGTAACGACAGCTCCAAATACCATGCAGAATGGACATTTTTTTATTCTCCTCCAGCTGATAAACTTCACATCCTTACGACAACCGCACATGTACATTTCGAAAGTTCCGAACACAAGGAGTCACGAAGGACTTCAGACTTCAACCATGTTTTTAATCAAGCATGTTCCAAAAAATTGATTTATAAAAATAGTAAATTATAATTATTAAAAAAATTGTTTTTAAAAATGCATAAAGAAGAATCGACATTGTCAATGTGAGGGGGCAAACTTTTATATAATGGAGGTGTTTTGAATAATTATGCATAGAATCTATTTTTTCGAAAACATTGATTCTAATGAACGAGTTCATGAAAAGATTATTGATTTGGAAGGCCGTAGGGGGACAAGGTAAGATAACAGGCCAACTGAATAATGCATGCGAGAGATATGACTTTTTCGTGATTCCAAGTGTTAAACAATATATATATGTTGATGAAATGAAAAACTACAACTTTTGCACTGCTACAAGACGAACAGAGTCTTATTATTTGCCTGAAAAAGGGAAAACTTGGTTACAGGATTTCTACCGATCAGCTGTTTTCTGTCAGATTTCTGTGTCATATTTTACATCTCACCAACCGCTTAGAAACTCCGAAATCGAGTTTCTCTATGATGATGTTACTAATTTGAATGCGACAAAGTTTAACTAACGCAGAAAAATGGCAAAATTAATTTCAATGCTTTTGTCCTAATCGATTGTCCCATTTTTGAAGGAAATCAAATTTCAATTGCAACTATCTCGTACCCAAGGCGACTCCGTCGATATAAAACATCGCAGTAAAATCGAGCAAGTTGATTATTTGAAAAAATTATGAAATACTCAACGACATCAATGCCGTACCATACAAAACTCAACAACCACCAAGTAATATATAAAAAAAAATCATAAAGTCAATGTGAATTGGCTTTCACATTAGTTTTTCTTTATCATAACTGCGCACGTCGGTGACCCTTACCATCAGAGTCTTTCTCCGACAGTTTACCACGTGACCTTATCGCGACTTATTTATTCCTCGCAAGAATGGCGAGCAGAAAGGTTTGTTGCTTGCTCGGTGATTCGAGCAAATTGTGTCTCAAACCAGTAACAACATTGTCCACGATCGTACGAGGTAAAGCTTTTTGGGAAACTGGAGAAAAAGTCACTCACACTGGCCAGGTGAAAATGCCTTTTGGCTCTCGGTTTTATTTCAATTTTTTTTATATTCATAGGATCCCCAGTAAAAATTTTCGGCTCTGCAGTTACGTCAGTTCCATCTGCCAAGTTTATTTCCTTCAATCCATTCTACTGCCGCCCATGTTTATTTTTTTTCTTATTTACAGGCATACGATCCAAATGACAGGCGTCTCGCAAGATTCACCAATCGACGGAAGGAAATCAATCCTAATTGGGCGATTAACTTGATTGCGGAAGTTCCACCAAAACCGACTAAAGATCGAATTGTTGCTTGCGATGGTGGTGGCGGACCTCTTGGACATCCTAAAGTTTATATCAATTTGGTGAGTGATCAGCCTTTTTTCTTTTTTTTATAGAATTTATCATATCTCACATTTTTTGGTTTATTTAATTTTAACATATTTCTCATCAACTTATTCATATTAAGACTGTAAAAATATATTTTTCATTCGTCCCAAATTCAATTTTCATGAGTCCATTTGCATATTGAACGTGTTCCTAAATAATAATTCATCCACATCCTGATATTTCAAAATACTGACCTACAAAATTCATTGAATTCAAAACTCGTCAGAGTTATGAGATGAGGATATTCTATATTAGGATGTTTTGTTGTTAATAGTTAAATCACGTTGCCATTTAATAAATATAACGATTATAGCAGGACGAAATCCAAAAAAACTTATCGAGCATTAAACTTTGAACTATTTTTAATAATTTACAACAACACTTCGCTGTGTCTCTTGATAATTCATAGATCCGCAATATAATAAAAAAGCTGCAGTTCGCAATTGTACAGAATTTATTCAGAAAAATGCGTGTGTTTTTCTCAGCCAATTTTTGTAAAGAGCTTAATTCGTTAACGAGCCTAAAGGGAGACATGAATAAATTATGTGTAAGTCATAAATATTTACAGAGACATGTAAAAATAATGTATTCAGATTTACGAACTTTTATCACGACACAATGGAAATACATTTTTTTCGATTTCCAGGATAAACCAGGCAATCATAGCTGCGGTTATTGCGGCTTGCGTTTCCACAAAGAGGATCACCACCATTGACTTCTGGAATTTGTATCTACCAGTAGTTTCATTGAAACATTAGTTTATGAGCGTTGAAATGTAAAATAAGAAAAAGTTCTATGATCCGAGATAAAGCGATATTTGTTTTGTCAATACCTAGGAATTGGAGTTCTAAAAAAACAAAACCACCAGCTCGTGCTTAGACAAGAAAAGTGTATTCAACTCTCACAACGTCTCTCAATTCTTAATAAATTAATCGATTATCCATTTAATTCTCATACATTAGTGGAATTTTTATTGATGATACCAAAGTTATGATATCGAAGTTTGCACTGTTGGAACCCAATGAAAAATGTTATTTTTATTCATAATTTTTTTAATTTTTGAAATTGTTTCAATTTTTCCCACAGGATTTGTTTAAGGGCTCCAAATAAAAATTGTCGAATTATCGTAGCACTGTAAATAAACTTTGAATTCTATAAAAATAAGGAGTTGTTGCATTTCAACGATGCAAATGTTAACATACCAAACTTGTGTTAGGAAGCAACTCTTTAAAAAATCTTCCAATGAATTCTTCAAATCATAGATTTTTTTTGCAGTCTTTGGGTCTGATAACAAACCCAAGAAAAAATTCTCCAATTTCTTGTAACCCATTCACAAAATCTAGTCAATTTCAACAAAAAAATCATTCGTTGTGTTCCAACGTCACAGACTTCATTTATATTTATAATTCGAAATTTATTTTGTTTTTTTTTAAATTATTATTAATTACAAGGCTGTTCTCTGACTGTTCATTCCCAAGGGTATGGCCTTGAGCTCTGTTCTCATACACAAAAATTCTCCACATACACACATTATACTTAACGAAACAACGTTCAAACACCACCAGCTGAAGGTCGTAGGAAAACTGGAATTGTAGCACCAACAACAAAACAAATGTATGAGATGAGCTGTGCACGCAAAGTCCATGCATTGCTTGGTTCTCTGTACAAGCCACCACAGAGCGAGCGAACCGATTAAAGAATTAATTACAAATATCGCTATAACAAGACGACCCCCGAAATCTCGTACGTGAATTTCTTTGTACTGAAACGCGTAATCCAGCGATTTTGTGTGGCCAAGCATCGAAGCGACGATCCAAATCCACAGTCCGAGACAAAAATACATGACCGTCTGAACTGCGACTATTTGGGATATTATGAGAAAGGGATCCCACATTGTTTTACGGAATTGTCCTGATATGTTATTCATTTTTGTTGTTTATTCTATTTGTTTTATTAATTTGAAAATTTGAAGGTTTCAAGTTCCAATCCCGTAAGACGTGTCACGAACCTCGAACGTAATTTCACGTTTCATTGTCTTGATTCTCAAGGCTTTGAACCAAAATCACTCGCTGCTTTTCAGAAAATCATTTTTTCGTTTTTCGTTTTTTTGGAATTGTAATTTCTCCCTAATTCATTGTCGATGTCATCGTAGTTTCGATTTATTTGTTTTGAATTTGATACAGTGGTTTTCGAGCGATTTTAATCTCGGTTTTCATGCGTTGAGTCAACTGGAAAATGAAAATTGCGTCAGTATTTCAAACGGTTACGAATCTGTCAATTAAATGATTGAACTTTGTACCAGTTTTGTGGTTTCAATCCGTTTATTCAATCCTATTATTTTGCCCATTAATTTTTCCGCTTATTTGACACTCAGGATCACGTATGCTCATTTAACTGTCACAAAACGCATTTTTGGAGGTTAAACGTTCAGGAATCACGATACGATGTAACAATAGTAACAAAACAGCTGTAATCTCGAAATTTACCATTTTTGCAGAAAACATCGACACAACAGAAATTTTTTGCACCGACGTGGTTCATGAAATTCCTAGGTTCAAGTAATTTCCTTTTCCAAAATATTTCGCACACTTCCAATCGCAGAGGGAATTTGAGAATTAATTATTCAAATCTTTGAGCAATAATTATCGTTTCCTCTACAACAATCATTCATTCTAAATTTTTTACAGCCTCAGATCGAAATCTTTTTCAAAAATAGCACATTTCTACAGTATATTGAAAAATAAAAATGGGCGGTTTTTTTAAATCTTCGTATTTGATTTCGTTTTGCCATTATAATAATTAAGAAAATTGTAATAAACTTATTCGTTTTTTTTTCAAACTTATTTATTTTTGATTGTCAATTATTTGACAAAAATGACAAAATTGCGTCAGCAAAAAAGTAATATCAATGTTTTTGAACACTCCGAATTATGTGATGACATTTTCCAATGTGTACCTTGGGAACATAGTAATATAATTATTGTAAACAGAGTGTGGACGTGTCGTAACAAAAATAGAAAAACAGGAGCATCACGATTGAACAAAGAATGAACAATAATGTAAGCAAAATAAATGAATGTACGAAAAAGGCAAAAAAAATTGTTATTATTGAAGCATAGGATATGAGGGCTTAAGATTACGATATGATCCATATATATATATATATATATATATATATATATATATATATATATCCATATCCCATCAGTAATGTCAAACTCGGTGATATAAAAATGGCGGACGTTTGATCGAGGTCTCGCGATGTTCGACGATTGAAGTGTGGGGTTTTAAAGGCTCGCGACCTTATTTTGTGAGGATCGATTAGAAGCCGTTGAGGGATTAAAGTTGACCGCGATAATTGGTAACGATTAGGAACACGGAAGAGTGTTGCAGGACATTAAAAAAAAAAAATAAATAATGAGGCCAAATTGATAAGGCCTCGGTGAGAAACAGAGCGCATCCGTTCGTTCGTGCAGATTTTTTTATCTACGTTTTATTCGTTCCGCTTGCCCAAATTTTACAAAAATAAGAAAAGAAAAAACAATTAAATAACGACGACGACAGCGACGTCTTTTCACGGAACGGGGTAAGACCGTTCGAGCCCCCTTCTCTGTTGGAAAATGAATTGGGAGTTCATCTCCGAGGCTAATTTACAACTGACCGAAACCGAGCACCAGTATTACAGTAATATATTTCTTTATTGCTGTGAACCTTCTGATGAAGATAGTGTCCCGGTTGTCAAGGCCACTGAGCTGTTACGTTCGGCTAATTTACCTCGCGATGTCACTGTAAAGGTAAGTACCAATTATAATCACAATTATTTTTCTAATTTTTTTTTTCACTATTGTTGGGTAAGGTTAAGTCACTGCGAGGAAACTTAACGATTCACTGCGTTATCGTATTTTTTTTTCTGATTAACCTATCTATGAAAAATCGTTACTCAGTCTTGATGTAGCAATCGAATTCTTATTTCGCACTTTGTTAGAACTGTCAAGATAAGAATGAAATGCAGAATATGCAATTTTAGTCACTTGTCACTCGTACAGAGATTAAGTCGTATTCATTGTTTTTTTTATGTTTTTTCAATATTTGTTACATTATTACATGTTGTCTTTATTTTTAAGGCGTTCTGCTTAGTTTGAAGGGATTTTATGGGATATTCTTTTTATAAATTCTCTTGAAATTCACTTTTTTCATAATATAAGTAAGTGTGGCATTAAATAATATAAAATTCTTTTATTTTATTGTATTCTCTGGTTAGTATTGAAGGATTTGAAAAAACACCTTTCGAATCCCGCAAAACCAAGCGTAATATCTGATCTTTCTGTTAAAATGCAAGAAAAGAAAGTTTGGATTTTAGGAATCAAACAAATGACTCAAATTTGACAATAAGTAATAAAAAAGTCATTAACAAATATTTTTCATTTAATCATTTACCAAGCAGTCGTTCAGTATCTAATTTGAATGAAAATTTAATTGCAATCACATTTTCTTCTGGTAAAAAAGTATGGTATTGATGTTTGCAATCTTAGAAAACAAGAAACGTTACTTTTTTCATGCGTTACTTTTTTGATTTCTGAAAATGTCCCATTTTTAAAGAATGAAGATTGTCGAATTTCATAGCATTACAAATTATGTTTAGGCTCTACAAAATTAAGGAAATTTGTTGCATTCCAACCATGTAAATTTCATTATCAAAAAAAGTGATGAAAATCTCAAACGCTAAAGAGTTAAAAAATATTTGACATTTTTGGTTTAAAGAAGTGAAAAGAGTACGAGAGCCACATTCATTGTTTTGCAGATTCTGGAAATCTGTGCAGGTCCTAAAGGCACGACTCACCTGAAAAGAAAACAGTTTTACGTGGCGTTGAAGTTAGTAGCTGCGCATCAAGCAGGAGTTGACATACAGCGAGAGACATCGACGCCGTTGGAGATAATCACAGCGTTGCCAAGATTTACATGGTCTCTGTTAGAGGACGACGAAGGAAGACGCAGTTTGGAATCGACAAAAACAATGAAGGGGAGATCGGGTTCGAGATTGCCGGAGAGTACGACGGAGAGCGAGAGCGAGGCCGAGTCGCCGAGAGAGACAGGAGGGAGTACGGATTCACCGACGCCAACAAACAGCGTGACACAAGAGAGGAACGAGGGGATATTGGGTGGGGAAAACATTTTGGACTCTGTGTCGGGAAGTTGGCAGGGTCTTTTGGTGTCGGAAGAGCAGAGGCAGCTTTTGGGCACGGAGGAGGAGAGTTCTGAGAGACACAGCAGCGACGAGGCTGAGGTTGAAGGCGATGCAGGGTCGTTTCCTCCTGAGGAAGTTTGGATAATAAGCGACGAGCAGCGCTATTATTACGGGGCTCAATTTGCTAACTTGCAGCCAGATCCCGAAGGCTTATTGGCTGGAACGGTGGCTCGTACCTTTTTCGAAAAATCACGTTTGCCCGTTGCTGAATTACGACGTATTTGGCAACTTGCGGATGTGACCAGGGACGGGGCGCTGAGTCTTCAAGAATTTTACGTTGCGATGCATCTCGTTGTACTTCGACGCAATCACGTGCCTCTGCCCGATGTTTTGCCACCTTCTCTCGCAATTCTACCTGCAGTCGCTTCCGCCACTGTCGTTCCACCGCCCGTTGTTCCTCCTCTACCACCCGTTACCACTCTTCCTTCCTCCCCGGAAAAAGAAGCTTTCGTCCATTCCGTGCTAAAAAAACACAAAGAATGGACGAAATTCGTCGATTCTCCAACAGGCACAAGCACTTCTTTAACTTCCCCCGGTCCTAAACCCGTTAATTTTGATTTTCAAAAAGCTGCCGTCGAACGCGATCCCAGAATTCTTCACCCTGTACCGCTCAGACTGACCCCCGAAGCTGCTATACTTGCCTCCAGCGCCAACGGCACCAACACCAACTCCAACGGCTCCGTCACTCTCGTCGATGATGATGTTCAACTTTCTACCGTCACACTCGTCCAAAGGCCACTCGCTAAAAAACCACCATCTGTACAACCCGACAATGCCGTTATCGCCACACCAAAGAAAGAACCACCACCTCCTCCGCCACCGAGACCCTATAGAACTCACACGAGAAGTTCTAGCCTCGATTTAAACAAATTAGGTGGGATAGAAGTAACTTGTCGATTATTAACACTAGAACAACCGAAAAAACTTCAGATTATGAATTGAGATTTCTTGATTTAAATTTCAGAAATTATTGAAGTCGTGGTTTTTTTGGGATTCGTTGATTTTGTTGACTTGAAAACTTCAAAATTATGGATTGAAAATTCTGGATTTAAATTCCAGAAATTATAAGGGATTTTTTTAGAATTTTTCAACTCTTTTTTGAGATAACAGAATTTTTGTACTTGCTAATTTACTTTCCATCCGTCACTTCATTTACGCAATTCTCAATTACTATCATGATGTGTAATTCATATCGAAAAAACAAAATAGTTTAAATTCTGTCAAATTTTTGATAAAATGTTGTCGACAGTATTGGAATATTATGGCAGTGATTTCATAAAAATTTTTCTGCCAGTTTTGAGAAATTGAATAATCAAAATTTCCCTCGTAAACTGAAGTTCGAGATCGAATTTTAAGTGAAAAATGTGCATATCGTTTTTTGATTTCGAAATTTGCGAAACCTCGTACTTTTATTGTGCACGCTGTCAAAACGGTTAGAGATAGAGCAAAAATGCATAGGACCAATCTTGTAGAGCACAAAAATTCCTATAAAAAAGTTATTAACCGTTTTTTTTCTATTTTCAATAGTTTAGTCCTGAGAGCGCCTCGGAACGGGGCTTAATTTTCAGAGGTAGAGCCGTTTTTATGATTCGTTTTTACAACTAAACTTGTAAAAAGAGACCATCGCGATCAATGACTTTCTTGTGGGAAATTTCATGCTCTACAAAATTGGTCTCATGCATTTTTGTCCTATCTCCAACCATTTTCAAAGTGTGCATAGTAGAAGAGCATGATTTCGTCAATTTTAATAATTGATAACTCATCGAAAGAAAAACTGTTAAAAAAACGGTATTGGACTTTACAATTCTGAATTTGGTGATAAACTTCAATCAACACCGTTTGTTCAATTTGCTTTCAACTAAACTGCTACAGATAGAAAGTCGCCATTAATTAATTTTCTATGAGAAAATATTTGCTGGTTGTTTTAATGTTAATAAAAAAAACTTCTTACACGTTTTTAACGCATATGCTCATACTGACACATTTTTTTCCTCATATTGTTGCATTGCACAAAAAGACTCAATGTCTCCTCTTGGGCCCACAGCAAAAATCGGACAAAACTTTCTCGGCGCTCCACCTCTCGTGCCACCACGAGTTTCGCCGGGGATTGTGAGTGCAATCGATTTTACCCCAATCTTGATTCAATTATTTCAGTCTAACGTCAAATTTGTCTCTCGCACTTTCAGACATCTCCTAGAAAATTAGTCGGCCAGAGAAGCGAAGGAGAGGGTCATAGAACTATGAGTGAAAGTCACGGCTTTGTAGCTGATTTTTCTCACTTTTCTCCAAAAGGTGACAATCCCGAAAATCAAGCCACCAGCGTTGAGGCCAGTGCTCCGCAATCTCAACAATTTGCCGGTGTTTGCGGTGCTTTTCACATCTACAGAAAACCCAGTCCCAGTAAGTTATTTCTAGGAGTACTAAAAGGTCATGCTCAGTCAGAACGCCAAAAAATATGTTTTTTGGGAATTTTATTCGTAACAACTATAATATATTATTTAAGGAATGATTGTGTATGCAGAAAAGTACATTTTTTCAAGGTTATATATAAGAAAACGACGGAAATATAACCATTTTGCTGAAAATCCAAAAAAAAAAAATTCCTCCGGTCTTCCAAAAAATCCAAATCCAAAAAAAAAGTCTTCCGGTGTTGATCACTGTTCTTCATTTTAAATTTATTTAATATAAAAAAAAGGGAAAATATTTATATTCCATATTAACTCGTTAGCGGTCGGGCTATGAGATTTGTTCTCACATTTCTATTAAAACGATAATTACTCGAAAATTTGAAATGGCATAAGCAATTGAAATTTTTTCTACCTTCACCAAATTTATTCTTCCGTACGATAGAAGAGTTAAAAAATTGTTGAATTTTTGTTTTTGAATTTAAAAAAAAATTTTTTTTTAGTGTCGTAGTTGTATTTATGGTTTTTTAAAAAATTAAAATATTTAATAGCCATAATCACTGTAGCGATATTATTTTCAAGTTCCTATTTATCAAATTAAGCACTTGAAACTATACATGTGAGAAAATCTCTCATCGCGCGATCAATGTTTAAAGTGTACGTAACGCGACTGCTGACTGGTTAAAGACCGTAGTTTGTGATTGAAGGATTTTCCAGAATGTCAATTAGAAACAAAACGGTAAATGTCTAAAGTGAAAACTGTGATTTTGCGAAAAAAACACTATTTTATCTTAATTATAACGTTAAACTCTCAAGTATAAATTTTCGATAATCGATTTTTAAACGGACTTGACTAAACATGACCACTGAATACTTAAATCTTACACTACATGAGTTCCGTTAAATTGTCAGACAAAATATTCTTGGGGTAATTATTAAATGTTTATTAAAAAGACTCCTAAAGCCGAAATTAAGAGAATTCTATTTTTTTTTCTATCGAGATACTGGGCTTCAAGCTCTTGAAAATAATTACAGCATAAATCAGTTATAGCGACACCGCTTTATGGAACATGTTCGATAAAGCGACTAAATTATACGTTACGGATCGTAATCGTACGAAGCATATTTTTTCCCTGATATCTTCTAAAATATTTTGCTGATTTTACTATGTTTTTTTCAATAATAAATTCCCTGGATTCTGGGTTAGAAAAATGTATCTAGTTTTTTAGATATTGAAAAAAGAGAAGAAATATGATGTTGAAGTTTGCATCGTTGGAATACAACGAAATTCCTCATTTTTATAGAGCCCAAAGATTATTCGCAATGCTACGATAATTCGTCGATGTTTATTTAGAACCTAAAAACTAAATTTGTGAAAAAAATTTAGAACGAGTTGAAAAATAAAAAAAATAATGAATGGAAAATATATTTTTCGTTGCGTTCCAACGATGCAAGCTTCAAAACCATAAGAAATATCTATTTTGAATTAAAAATAAATCATATTTTCTTCTGAGTTCTTACTCAAAATAAAGTTGAACACTTTGTTTATAGAAAAATTAAATCAAAGGTGTTAAATGATTGTACGATCTTCAGCTCATACGATAATCGTTTTTGATTGCAGAACGTGGTGAAGGCGAAGACGAAACTGTAAAAGACGAGGCCGAGGAAGAAAGAACGTTGACGTTGCAGGAATTGCGTGACAAAAATTCGGAACTGCGTCTAGTATGTGAGGAATTGACTCGTGAATTAGCCGGAGCACTTCAAGAAAGAATTAATCTTCGAGCTAAATTATTGCTCATAACCTGATCCAATAATTATAATTGTAGTTTTATCTCACGTTTTTTCAATCACCATTTCACCGCCGCATTTTTCACACCCTTGTTCTTTTTCTTGTCACTGACAACACTTTGAACCGCGTGTTGTACTTGCACATATTGTTAGTCTCGAGAAAAACGAAAAAAAACATGAAATTAAGAAAATACCGCTTTTATCGAATTGATCAACATCGAAAAATCAATGCCAATTATTTCAAAGATCTTTGCAGCAAATTTCTCACTACACTATTTTTTTTAAATGACGTAAAAATTTTGAAACGTTAACGAATTGAATACAAAAATTCCCCCCTTCATAATAAGAATTTTCATAAAAACGTGACTGGGCAATTTCACGAAGAAGTTCGCAATAAATTCATTTCCTTCTTTTGTTATTTAGAAACATTATTCAGGTGGTGGTTTAAAGAATTTCGAAATCTGTACAACAAACACTAAAATCGAATAATTCCAAATCCCAATTCAATTGAATCGAAAATTTCCAACGAATATTTTTAATCATAAAAACTTTAATTAAAAACCAAAAAACATATTAGTACAGAAGTGTTTCAAATCAGCATAAAAATTAAACCGTCTCAAAATATTAATACTGAACTGCATATGTTTTTTTTTTTCTTAAACAAATGAAAAGAATTTTTTCTCCGAAATTTTAGTGTTAATGGGATGCAAAGCGGTATTTTCTTGAAAAGTTAGTCGTGTCGATTTAGCCTCTGTCAAAAAACGCTCCTCGAAAAAAATGGCTGTTTGTCCTTGCACGACCCTCGATACTCGAAACACTAATTCATCCTCTTCATCATTGCTAATTATTGTGTTCGCAAAACGCTTATATTGCCACTTGTATCTCCCCTCCTCCTTTAAGAGTTATTTATGCACGCTGGGCGTCGAAGAACAAAAAGAGAGAGAGACAGAGAGAGAGAGAGAGGGAGAGGGAGAGAGAGAGAGAGAGAGAGAGAGAGAGAGAGAGAGAGAGAGAAAAAGAGAGTAAGAACATAACGATCGTTGTAGTTTACAAGAAATATAATACGTTACGCGATGATGAAACTCTATCGAAACTGCGATTAAGCATTGTCGACAAAAAAAAGAAAAGAAAAGAAAAAGACAAAAATGAATACACAATCGAATCGAAGCCAAAATGTATTTTCGTATTTGCAATATAATCAAATTTAATTATTCGCGAGCTAATTGAAACCGCACAACAGCGTGTTGAATTCTTTGCGCAATGTACGATCATTTTGCGTTTATATACAATCTTTAAGGGCGCACTGGCCTGTTTAATCATCATCGTAATAGAAAAAAGCATTCGAAACGTTAAAAAAAAAAAAACTAGAACGAAATTCGGAGCTCTTGTTTGAATAAAAATCGAGCCATTATTGCAAATATTAATTTTTTAAAGATTTTTCCAGCATTTATTACAGTTGATTAATTCTTTCGAATATTTCCATACAATTTTTTTTCTATTCTTAGCATTTTTATATCAATTATTAAAAACACGATTAGGTTCAGACAAAAATTTAAAAAAAACTTTCGTTTCTACGTGATTGCACGAGGCCAGTGAATCCTTAATGCTTGCGGAAAATAATTGGAGGAAAAAACGAAATAAAAAACGTTATTGTATGGATATAAATACGTGGTAATTCTATTGTAATGTATATTTTTAGTTGCATTAGCTCGATTTGTAAATAATGAAATAATTAGAGTACGAGGATTTCATCTCACTGGGATAAATGTGCCCGGAGGCTGTAGAATTATTTAGAATAATGCAAAGAAGACTAAAACAGCCAATTTCTCCGATTCCTTTTTGATCGATCTTTTTTTTTAATACTTCATTAACCGATCTGAAGTGTGTTTAACCCTAGAATCCCACAACGGGGTAATTAGTTACCCCCGAAAATGTCAAATTTCCTTCCCGAACCAATTTTGTTAAATAATTCCTTCCGTTTTATAGTTTCCACTATTAAATATTTACCCAATGCGACTTTATCATACACCATTCTCTTCGTTTTTTGATAATAAAGAGAATGGTATATATAATTAAACCTTATTATCGCATACGAGGAACAATTTGTGCTAAAGAGAAGATTCGGGTAACTATTTACTCTAGTGTGGGGTTTACGTTGGAAAAAATAGATTATGGGGTTCTAGGGTTAAAGATAAATAAAGCGAGAAAGAGAGAGATTGAGAGTCGACTGATCATGAAAAATGTAATAAATTATTTAAAAAAGAAAAGTAAGTCAGATAGGTGTCAATGTGGAACACCAGATTGTGATTTTCGTCCGTTCTCGCCGTTCGTTCGCTAATTAATTTAGGCTATCCACAGATCGTCACGTCGTTTCGTGATTAATAATATCAGCTTTTCTTCAATTATGTGTACAATAAAAAAACATTTTTGCGAGTCGTTAAATTATTATTGAAAAGATATTCTGTGCCATAAGTTGCGATATTTTGTTCTTATTGATAAAAAAAAACCGTTGTAATCATTGTTCGTACCGGTGATTTAAAATTTCCGGGTTTTTAATTTCTTTATACTTATTTTAGCTTACTGTCAGTCCGGAGATTTATTGATATCGCGATAATCCCTCTAAACTAATAAGATATGATACGAAACAACCCCCTGACGTGAAACATTTTTGAAATTGTATAAATTGCGTTGTATTATGTGTATTAAGTTTTTTCGCCTCGAACTCGTATCCAATTTATCTTATCAGAAGCTCTCGATTTTATCTTTTGTAGTTTACCGCGGTGCGGAATAATAAACGACTGTTGCAAAAAGAAATAAATGAACATTTCCATTATCACGGAAAAAACGAATTTGATTTATGTTTCTTTAATTTTTTTTCCAACATCATTTCATTTTTATTTCCTTTCTGATCATTCTTCTTAAGACTAATTTTCGACCAATAAGATTATTAAGGAGTAACACCTATTTATCCGGCCGAAAAAGATCTAAAAAGATGATATTGAAGTTTGCATCGTTGGAACGCAACGAAAAATATTTTTTCCATTCATTATTATTGTAATTTTTCAAATGGTTCTAATTTTTTTCGCAGATTTAGTTTTTAGGTTCCGAATAAGTAATAACGAATTATCGTAGCACTGAGAATAAACTGCACGCTCTGTAAAAAGGAGGGATTTCATTGTATTCCAACGATGCAAACTTCAACATCATCTAAAAAGGTCTATTTGTGGAATTTTTATTTCATTCACTGAATCGAGTTATCGAAAATTGAATTCGACAACTTTGCTAGTCACATCAAAGAGTATAAAAATCAATTTTTACATAATTTAAATTGAAATAATGATGGATCTGTATAGTGGTATGAGAAGACCGTCAATTGGGCAAGGTAGCCCGCGGCAAGCAGCATAAATACTGTCATTTTTCATCCAGAACAAAAAATCAATTTTTCAAAAATTTTCTTTACTCCAAAACCTGGAGAAATACATAGCAGTTTTTTAAGGCGTTCATTTTTGACGAAATGGCGATGTTTTTAAAACAAAAGTGCCATATTTCAATTCTAAAAACCGAATAAAATAAGTTATAACTTATTTTTCTTTTAATTATCCAAAAAATCCTACGTGTTTGGGTACGAAAGTAAAATTTTTAGATACTGTCAAAATTTGGAGTAAATCGATTAAAAATTGTTTGCGCCTTACTGCTCACCAACAACTTCAAATCGTCTGTCTTCTTCACGCTGCTTTAGATTGATCATTTCTTACAATTTAATCACGAAAAAACTATTTTTCGTGCTTTTTGACGTGTCCCATAAAGTTTTCAAATTTATTTAATAGCGCAATTCAGTGAACCGAAAAAAAGTCTTTTTGATTAAATCCCAAAATTCCCTTAATTTCCCTTAAATATCAACGTCGTTTGAAGGAAATGCACTTCGACGCTGGAGGATTTCCGTCAAAATAAAATTCACCATTTATGGGATGTAACAACTTTTATTGATGTTCTGCGAATGAAAAATAATATTAACGATCGACCCACGTGAGAAGATTCATTAATAGTTCAATCTATAATGGGTCGTTTCCGATGAATGATGGATGTCGAACATAAAACATTATTTGTTTTTATATGTACTGTGTAATTGTCGAAACGGTAGTTAGTGTTTTTCTGTTTTTTTTTTAAACGCTCCAGATTTCACGCGAAGTAACGATCACGGAGCAAAGTGTGGGTGGAGACGAGGTCGCCAAATGTTCAAAGTGGAGGCTCCTTTGTTTCCAAATAATCCTTTCTCTCCAATTTTATCGTTTATTAAAAATTCTCGAATTTTATTGTTTTTCCAATTAAAGGAAAGCCTTTAATTGGAAAAATGATAAAATTCGAGTATCTGCACCAGCATATCGTAAACTGCTCTTTTTTTTTGTTCAATTCTAAAAAGAAAATATTTCCGATTCGTGAAGATCGATTTCTCGATGCTCAAGATCGGAGATGCGTCGTTAAGGGAGGAAATAAGCTTCGTGTGTTCGCGAAAACCTCAAAACCACCTCTTGTCAAGCCGTGATCATTTCGTACGGAAAACAATGCTCATAGAGCTCTGTGCGCGACGACATACTTATTAAATATTCTTGTATATATGTATATACATACACACACGAATATATTTATCTTATGAGAATAACGCAACGATTTTTTGCGATCGACCCATCGGGAAGGATTTTTCAACTGTGTTTACGCGCGTGTATATTTTTTTCTTCTTTTGTGTTTTTTCTTCACGTTTACTGATCCTTGGACTGCATGAACTTGATGAGATCGATAACACGGCTTGAGTAACCGAATTCGTTGTCGTACCAAGAGATGAGCTTGACGAATTGATCGTTGAGGGGAATTCCAGCTTGGGCGTCGAAGATGCTGGAACGGTTGTCACCAATGAAATCGGACGAGACAACTTGGTCCTCGGTGTAGCCGAGGATTCCGGCGAGGGGACCGGACGTCGCGGCTTCCTTTACCTTCGCCTTGATCGCGTCGTAAGACGCTGGCTTTCCAAGACGCACCGTCAAATCAACCACCGATACGTTCGCTACCGGCACACGGAAAGCCATTCCCGTCAGCTTTCCGTTCAAAGCTGGAATTACTTTACCCACTGCTTTCGCTGCTCCTGTTGCTGCGGGGATTATGTTCTGGGCGGCACCACGTCCGTCACGCCACAGCTACTCGCACAGAAAAGGAAAGAAATATTGTTAGTTGCAGCAGGTGGTGAAATTGTGAGGGTCAAAATAAATTTCTCAGTTATTTTGGAACAATTTCAATTAATTGATTTTTTTTGTATAAGCTAGAAAAAGTTTGCTATTTATTTTGGTATAATTTCAATTAAGGGGGGAAAGTCATGTAAACGTACGTTTTTTCAAGATTTTTTTTATAAAGCAATGGAATAGTTTATTGAATTAACATAAAGCATATCTCAAAATATACGATGTAAGGTATATTGACAAATTTTTTTTAGACTAAAATATTTCAAACTGGCGGCGCCATAGCTGCTGGAAGCAGATTTGCGCCGTGCAACCTACAGGTCTCAAATCTTAACTAAAATTAAAAAATCTTTATTATTAAAGTACACTAATGCGCTTTGCATGACGGAGAAAAAAAATAAAAAATTTTGAACCATTTACGAAAATAAATGATTTTTTTTCAAAAGGGTCCTAAATTTTTTATTTTTTTCTCTCCGTCATGCAAAGCGTTTTAATGTATTTTAATAACAAAAATTTGATTTTTTGATTTTAGTTGAGATTTGAGACCTGTAGACTGCACGGCGAAAATTTGAAGTTATAAAAAAATCTTGAAAAAACGTACTTTTACATAACTTTCCCCCCTCAAATGAATTTTTGTTCTTTTTTCGAGTCAAAATAGGATTGCAATTTTCGTTCAATAGTTGCCACGGATTTTTTGAATTTTTTAATATATACATGAAAAAATGACCTGCTCTTATTGTTAATTTAATTAAATTTAACTGTACAATGTTTTGTTTACTTAAAAATTTTTATTTTATCACGTAATTTTGAAAGATATGTTCCATTTTTTTAAATGCAAACGAAGAATCATTTAATTTAATCATAACTTGAAGTATGTTTTTGGTTTCTATGGTTTTCTAAAAATTGAAGATTTAAAGCTAGATTTACGAACAAAAATGGCAATATTCTTCTTTCCCATGTCACAAAAATGTTAAATATTTTATCTTTTTCTGACATTAGATGTCATTTGTACATTTAATTTCAATTCTTAATTTTAGTGACTTTTGACGCTGAATAGGGAGAAAAATCAATTTTTCTGTCGATCATAGATGTAAAAAAGTTTCATTTCGTTTGAACTCACCTTGCCGGATGGTCCATCGACGGTCTTTTGGGTGGCCGTCGTTGCGTGAACGGTGGTCATAAGACCCTCTACGATTTCGAAATTGTCGTGAATGACCTTGGCCAAAGGAGCCAAACAGTTGGTCGTGCAGGAAGCATTCGAGACAACGGTGAATTTGGGATCGTAGGCATCGAGATTTACACCGACGACGAACATCGGGGCATCAGCTGACGGCGCTGAGATGATGACTTTCTTCGCGCCACCCTCGATGTGAGCCTACAAAAAAAATCATTTAATGAATTTATCAAAAATGTTTCTTTTTTTGGACACTATTAATTTTTCTCCAAATATTCTTGTTTAAATGCTTTTTTGCATCATTTTTATAAAGAGTTCCTCGAATGAAGCTTCCTAAAACGACGTGCCAAAAATCTCATTTTTTTATATCCAAAAAAAAAAAATTTTAAAAAGAAATCCAAAAAATATTCCAGAGTTATCGATAAAAATGAATAAATTCATTTCGCTCGACGATAAAAGAAAATTGTGGATTTTTTGCTAAACATTTTTTGTGTTTAAACTATTTATCAATAAATTTTACTTATTATTATTGCAAATCAATGTTTACAGAATTGTAACCGTGGTTGAGAAAGAGGAAATCCGAAAAATATCCAGTTATCGAAGAAAGTGAATAGACCCATTTCACTCGACGATAAAAGAAAATTGTGGATTGTTTGTTAAACATTTTTTGTGTTTAAACAATTTGTCAATAACTTTTGCTTATTATTATTGCAAATCAATGTTTACAGAATTGTAATCGTGGCTGAGTCGATTCATACTTTTGTCAAATCGTAGAGTGTCGAAATTTTGAACGTATACAATTTTTGACTGTGGACATACGTTCGAAACATTCTTAAAAAACATCAATAATGAAGATTTTTGAAAAATAATTCAAGTTTTACAAAAATCGGTTAAAAAAATTGTCTGTAAAACTTACGGAAGCCTTAAAAAAAATCAATAATGAAAATTTTTGAAAAATAATTTAAGTCTTAGAAAAATCGGTTAAAAAAATTGTATGTAAAACTTACGGAAGCCTTCTCGATGGTCGTGAAGACACCGGTGGATTCAACGACGTATTCAGCACCAGCCTTGCCCCATGGGATCGCCTTGGGGTCACGTTCGCTGAAGACGGCGATCGAGTTGCCGTTCACAACCAAATTTCCTCCCTCGGCTTTGACCTCACCCTTGAATTTACCATGGGTCGAGTCGTACTTGAACATGTAAACCATGTAGTCAAGACCGATGAAGGGGTCATTGATGGCGACGACCGTCGCTCCGCGTTCAATCGACGCTCTCAGAACGAGACGTCCGATACGTCCGAATCCATTGATTCCAATTTTGCTCATGATTGTTTATGTGACTGTTGAAAAAAAGATCGAAAAACTATAAAATTTGATGGAAATCGATAATTTTTTTTCTTAAAAATGATCATTTATTATTTTTATTTTTTTAATGCAAAAATAGGTAAAAATTGCAATTATTACACGGTTAATCAATTTTTGGCATTTCTAGATGCTGTTTTGTCAAATGATCGTAATTAAAAAAAGTTTATTTTTTTTTCGACTTTTTTTTTACTTATCGACGCGAAATATTGGTTTATTTATTATTATTTCTGTTCAAGAAAAGTGGGGTGGGAGTAAGATTTTCGAATGATTAAAACTTCGAACGGCTAAAACTGCGAATTTTTAAATTGAAGAATAGTAGTATGTAGACAGATTAATTCTACTATAGCCTTTGTGCTGGAAATAAAAAAATGAGAAATTAAAGAGTTCGAAATACATTTACGTCAAAAACAAAATATAACAGTAGCCCAAATGACGAAGGCTGGAATAGCGATTTTACAAAAGTTCGACTATTACGGATTCGAGTCGTCAAATACTGAAATCGGCAATATTATGAAAATTCACAATTTCAAATATATTTTAACGAAAGACAAAATATCAATGTGCTCAAAAGAGCGAAACACCAGAAAGTCGACCGGTCGAAATAGCGAGAGCCTCTGGGCTGTAAAGTATTGCTTGTCATTCTTCGTGCTTCACAACGTTCGCTATTCTGTACTTCTAATTTTTAGTCATTCGAAAAATTCACTTTCGAATTATTCATACTATATATTTTGGTCTCTCAATAAAAGAATTGCTCTCCGTTTCGAATTTAGAAAATATAAACTTCTTACATTAGGACAATCTATATTATCTGCATTTGAAGTCTGAATATATATTTTCGAATAAATGCGCGATCAAAGAAAAAATATTACATCAAATACGCATTCAACTTAATATACTATCGAAAATATAAACTTCGAATTTCTTATTTTTCGTTAATCGAATGTTATGAATATTAAAATTTCGAAATATTACCCGTTCTACAATTTGGTTATTCTATATATTAACCCCCACCCGAAAAGTGGTGACCGTATTCGTAAGATTTTTTTCGGCGATGACCTTGAAATTTCGTGAGTTTGTCCTTCACGCTCTACAAGAGCGCCCTTCAAACTTGGCGCAAGCGCTTTCAGGAAAAATGTCAGATATTTGGAGCAATGTCAATCTTTGTCAAAACGAATTTTTAAGGTTTTCGTAGAAGCCCTTATCATTTCGCCGCGTCCGTCTATCACGGGGAATAGTTTTTAGTTTTAAAAATATCAGAATCATATTTGGTTTGTTTGGGCAATTTTGGTCCGCTATGACCTTTATGTCATGTAAACGTATGTTTTTTCAAGATTTTTTTATAAAGAAATGGAATAGTTTATTGAATTAACATAAAGCATATCTCAAAATATACGATGCAAGATATATTGACAAATTTTTTTAGACTAAAATATTTCAAAATGGCGGCGCCACAGCTGCTGGAAGTCGGTATCTTTTGCGCCGTGCAGCCTACAGGTCTCAAATCTTAACTAGAATCAAAAAATCAATTTTTTGTTGTTAAAATACATTAATACGCTTTGCATGCCGGAGAGAAAAAACAATAAAAATTTAGGACCATTTACAAAATTATAAAGATGATTTTTTTCAAAATAGTCCCAAATTTTATTGTTTTTTTTTCTCTCCGTCATGCAAAGCGTATTAATGTATTTTAACGATGAAAAATTGATTTTTTGATTCTAGTTGAGATTTAAGACCTGTAGGCTGCACGGCGCAAATCTGAGATGCCGACTTCCAGCAGCTGTGGCGCCGCCATTTTGAAATATTTTAGGCTAAAAAAATTTGTCAATATACCTTACATCGTATATTTTGAGATATGCTTTATGTTAATTCAATAAATTGTTCCATTTCTTTATAAAAAAATCTTGAAAAAAAACGTACGTTTACATGACTTTCCCCCCTTAAACCGCCCCTCGTCGTAACTATTGGATGACAAAATTTAAAAGATAATTCGTTACAATAGTTCGTTGCTATTTTAATCCAAATTATTACGATAAGCAAATGGTTATTTTGCAAATGATAAAACGAAAACGGATTCCCGCTGTGCCCTCAATAAAATTTTCGAATCTTCCTCGCTCCTCTCTCGGTAATTATTGGATCGTAAATTTCTAAAATAATCCACCAAAAAAGCTCTTTACTAATACTTGGGATAAAAATTGTTATAAGAGGCGAATAATTATCATTTTCGGAATTATAAACCGAAAAGTTTTCAAGTTTTTGACAAACGTAATAAGGTTAATTTTCTAAATCATTCCGCATTATTGTTTTTTTATTTAAGAACGAATTGTTGTACTTTTAAAATCTACTTATTGTTTCGTGATGAGAAACACCTAAAATGGCGCGAAGGTCTCTTGACTAAAGTCAGAGATCGATCAAGGTCAGAGCACGGAATGTTACAAGGGAAATTTTAGCTCGCAACGCTGCCACGGCCTCATCCCTCCGATGAAACTAGAACCAAGAGTACCACGTGACCCCGACCGAGATGAAGAAGCAAAAAAAGAAGGATTCGGGTCGATAGCGGGGCAATCTCGAGGGGTTTTGCAGCTTCAGATACAGTGCAGCGCTATATATAACACGTATTACCGAGCTGTGTAGTAATTCAAGCGAAATAAATTATAACTCTACTTGTAAAACGAGTTGGCTCGAAAGATGATTGTTGCATGAACAACCATCCTTGAAATTACGTGAATCGCCTTCATCTATAACACGAAAACCTAATTTTCAAATGAAAATTTCGGTAACTTACAATTCGGCTTTAAATGTTGTTGCGAGTGTTTATTTTTTTATTTTTTAAAGTGATTTTCAGTATAAATATTCGAATAATACAATGTTAACAAATAATGGACGCATTAAATGAACATTCATGTATAAATTATGCAGCATGGACGGCCAAGTTTTAAGCTTAAATACAATTTGAAGAAATTTTCTAAAAATCAGATACGAAAAAATAATACGATTTTTAACAAAATATTGATTAATTGTACGAAAAAGGCAAAACTGGCTATTTTTTGATTAGATAATATTATAACACAAATATTTACTGTTAATGAATTTTCTTGCATTCAATGTCAATTATTGCAACTACGTACAGCCACGCCTCGAAAATTCTTATTTCGGTGTAGCGCGATCAATGATATCAGATATCTATTGCGTATGAATTATTTCTACCTATGAAATTGCGTATCGACGAACGGTTGTTAGGGGAAAAAAACACGAAAAATGTTACCATTTTTTTTATTAAGAAAGTTTCAGTCATGCGCGAGAGCACATATTCGCGTCTTTTACGTTACGAAAATAGGCGATTGTCTTATTGTTCGCGTAGGCGTGAATTCGGTACGAGAAAATGTTTTCCCTAATGAAAAAACTGAGAAAAAGTTGCAACGAGAATCACTAAGTTTCAAGTCTCGTCACGTAACGTATTTTCGTAACGACTAAGATTTTTTATCTTTTTCGGCATGTATCGATCAGTTTTTGTTCACTGGGGAAATAGGGCTACGAATAGAAACGTCAAGAGTGATTGGTATTCACGACACAATTGTAATAACGTAGAAGCCATGAACCGTCCAGTTTTTGCGTTTTTTTCTCTCAATTCGTTATCGTAAAATGCATGATGCGACGACACGCAGAACTTCGAGAATTAGCCGGATTTTTTACGTACGCTCGAAAAACAGTTTTTTGTACACTCTCGTAACGAAACGAAAAGCAAATTGATCGTATCGTTGAGGAATCTTTTTTTTCTTCACTACCGGCAACTTTTTAATACGATAACAAGATTATCGTACGATTTTTTTGTGAGTACTTACGTAACGAACGACAGGGAATTCTTCACACTTCGGCAACTACGGAAGTAATGTCACTTGAAGGGCAACCAGACGCTAATATAACCGGCTTCTATCTTCGCGTGTGCGCCGTGATGCGAACACGATGATTGGCCAACGATAAACGAAAGACATGCAGCTCGGCCATCATCGGTCATTGTCGTAGTAAAATCACGTGGCATAGAGGTTTATCGAACGGTCGAATTAGGCGGGAAATTTAAATGAGAAAAAACTGGAAACGCGATTTATTGCATAAAAATCAATATAAAAAAATAATGTTCATTCTCAAAATTCATTTACAATTGAGTATAAAAAATATCATTTCTACAAATGCAATACAATTTCGTCAGCATAAATTCGCGAAATTTGCACGAGCTCTTGCGCAATATATCGATTCCTGGAAGGAAACTTTTCTCGGGGTCTCTCAACTCGGATTTGGAGCGATTTTCAAACATTTATTTACTTAATTATTCCTCGTGAACTTTTGGTTGCTGTACAACCAAATCTTTTCTTGTTTCAGCTTCATTCATGTACATTGCAAGGTCAACGACTCGGTGAGCGTAACCGTACTCGTTGTCATACCTTTAAACATCATTGTTGCGTCAGAACATGCAATTTGTGACGAAAAATGAACAGGAAAATGTCATAGATAATGTAATCGAAGAAATTTTAATGCAATTTACCAAAAAATAATTCTATACTTGGAAAATAAAATAATTTGAATATTGCATTGTTATTAAAATTATAAAATTTTTATCATAATTAAAATTTTCTCCGGCATTTTTACAATTATCAAATTTCCCTCTGGCGATTTGCTTAAGTTTATAAAAATAATGATCATATTGATTATTATGAAGGCCTAGGTCTTTATTTACTTTCAGCCAAACACACGTTATTCTGTTAGATTTTCGATAATTGGCGATTTACTAAATAAAAAAAATCACGTGTTTTTCAAATTTTCTATAAATGTTCATTTAGAATAATAATACTGCCAAAAGTTATTAACAAATTCTTTTGACCAATAATTATTCAACAAATATTCAGATAAT
The DNA here is from genome assembly GCA_963989365.1 of Rhimphoctona megacephalus. Classification (NCBI taxonomy): domain Eukaryota; kingdom Metazoa; phylum Arthropoda; class Insecta; order Hymenoptera; family Ichneumonidae; genus Rhimphoctona; species Rhimphoctona megacephalus. The sequence goes on from OZ022417.1 coordinate 8,465,738, forward strand.
TTTTTTTCCATTTGCTTTCTCATGTCAACTTAATTCGAAAATGCTGAAAAATAAATAAGAAATCGGGAATTTTTAACATGTTTTTGGAAAAACATTCTCAAAATTTAACAATCCACAAATACAGTATTTTAAACCAAGAATAATGAAAATTTTGAAAAGAGAGATTCTTTCGAAAAAAATCAGTCGCTTTCAGAAAAATCAATAAATTAATTTTACATTACGAAAAAACATTATTTTTTGATTATTGGTTGTACAATTTTTTAATAACTTTTTGGCCATTTTGATATCGAAAATATTATTGAAAATGTTGTTATCGACGTTTGTCTAATTTCTTCGTTATGCGGAGAACGTAAGGGTAAAATATTCTTAAGAAAAAATAATTCATTTATTTATCGTACCAAGCGACGATTTTAATGAAAGTGCTGGTTTGTGGAATCGCCGATTTCGCGTCAAAGATGCAAGAGTACGTTGTGTGATTGAAATCTGAGGAAACGACGTCGTCTTCGGTGTAATGGAGAATATTACGAAGTTCATCGATCGATGCTTGCTTCATGACATTTTTTACTTCTTCATAAGTTGCTGGTTTAGTGAGTCTAGAGATAAATGGCATTAATGATTATTTTTCGATTAAATCGTATTACGGATTGAGTTACACGTAAATTCATGCCATCAATTATATTCCATTAAAATTTCGATGCTTAGCGGTTGGCGAAAAATCTGAAAAAATTCAGCCATTTTAAGACGTTACCAAAATTATTTTGCAATAATAAAAATATCAAAAAATCATTAACAAATTGTTTAAATAAATAATTGTACAACAAATAGTGAGACAATTTTTCTTTTCGTCGTATATAACGAATTTTTTCATTTTCTAGAATATTTTTTATTTCTTTCGAATTTTTTTCTTTGAAATTCTTCTTTTTTCCACTTTTTACAAAGCCATGTTAAAAATTCGTGATTAATTATGATTTTTCGAAAGGTTTTAGAAAAATAAAAGAAAAAAAGATATTCTAAAAGATTCTTATGCATTTAGAAAAGTCACGAAACTCATTTGACATAACGAAAAAAAAAATTGTACGATGGTATGTCGAAAAATATTGTCTTCAACCCTAGCTACTCACTACCGGGCCCCATGGACCGACAGCAACACTACATTTTCACCTTTTTTTCACCACACGCCTTTTAATAAACGTTATAACTTTTTATCAAACGACTTTTTAGCTTTACTGATTGCTTCTCCGGGTTGGTCGGAGTCTGGTGTTTCGATTTCACTACAATTAAACCTCGATACAAGCATTTGTTACAATGTTATAGAGCAATAAACGTCGTCGGTCCAATAGACCGATAGTGTGTAAGTAAAGTACTAAAAGTTATAGTGTGTAGCTAAGGTTAAACGATATCAATAACTTTTAGAATTATTACTACCGAAAAGGAACGTTTGTAAAGTTTCAAAGATGGCTGAATTTTTTCGGTCTTTTGTTCTATTGCGAAGTTTCGAAAGTATAATCCAATCAAATTTTTGGCTGAGAACCATTCAAAAACAAATGAAAGAAAAAGAAATGCGATCTCAAGAAAATCTAGGGCATAAAATAAACAACGAATGTTTTTATATTTGTCAATGTCACCTGAAAGTCATATCGCATAAGGAAACATTGGGCACGGGTACACGAAATGCGATTGCCGAAAGTTTGTCCTTAAGTTCGGGGATGACCTTGGCCAAGCACTTGGCTGCTCCGGTCGACGTGGGTATTATGTTTTGCATGCATCCCCTTCCGTCTCGCCACAACTAGTAAAAATACGTGACGAGTCAAAAAAAAAGTTAGAAGATCGAAATATAGAACGTTTTTTAAACGTTTTTTCATCTCTCGCGAGAGAATCTCCCGAGAGATTTATAAATAGATGGACTAATAGCTCGCCTTTCCAGTGGGTCCATCGACTGTTTTCTGCATTGGCGTCGTTGCGTGCACGCTCGTTATCATAGCCTCGATAACTTCGAAATTATCGTTCATTATTTTTACAATCGGTGCAGCACAATTCGTTGTACACGATGCACTTGATATTACGAAATTTTTTCGCGGATTGTAAGAAGCATGGTTAACACCGTAAACAAATATTGTCGCATCTGGTGATGGCGCTGTTATTATCACACGTTTCGCACCACCCTCGAGGTGTAACTAGAATGAAAACAATAATTTTTTTATCGTTGCACGAACAACTCTGTTTTTGTTGCAAACTTGTATCATTTCCAGGATATTTTAATATCTTTATTTTTGTTATTATTCGGAGTTCTGCCATGAACTTTTATCCCTAAAAACTCGAGAACAGAATCGAATTCGAAGTCAAAAATGTTAATATTGTCTCTTGATCGGACTCTTTTTCGATGAGTTAATAATTTTATTGAAGTTGAACGAAACCGTGCATTTCCATCGCGCACGCTGACGAAACGGTTAGAGATAACGCAAATATGCAAAGGACCAATCTTGTAGAGAACAAAATTTTCGATAAAAAAGTCTATTATTGCATCGTTCTAGCTTTAGCCGTTTGGTATTAACACCGGATTGAAAACCGATCTAGTTTTCGAGGGTTACTTTCTCTCAATATATTTTCGATTCGCTTTCGGAAATGAAGTCCGAAAGATAGAAAAGAGCAGTCAGTGATTTTTGTGTAGGAAATTTTGTGCTCTACAAGATTACTCTCCTGCATTTTTGCTTTATCTCCCACCGTTTTGACATTATGAGCGGTAGAAGGGCGTAGCTTTGCCATCTTTAATAATTGTCAACAATCGGATTTGATCTTCGATTTTTTGACTCGGAATTTCATGCTGGAATTAAATTTTCAGGCGATACAAACTATGCTGGAATATTTTGTATATAAAAAAAGCTTTTTTCAAATGAAATAATTGCCCGTTTACTCGCGATTTTGGCTCACACTAGCTTTTTCCAGAGTTGTAAAGACTCCAGTAGATTCGATGACGATAACAACGCCTGAATTTCTCCAATTTATTTTCGATGGATCCTTTTCTTGCGATGTTTTTATTTTCTTGTCTATTCGAATCGAAAAATATAAATTATTTCATTATCTTATCGAATTCCTTTGTAACGAATTTCCATAATTTTTCTGTTGATAAATCATTTTTCATACCACCGACCATCATGGTTTCGTTTTCACTCTCCACTGATTGTTTGCATGGTCCATGAGAAGAGTCATACTTGAATAAATAAGCCATATATTCGGTCGGTATGAAGGGATCGTTGATTTGTTTAACCTGATATTAATAAACCAACGAACTGTCACTTCAACGATTTTTTTTTTCAGCATAACATTTTATTAATTCCAAGTTTTCTCAAAACGTTATTAAAGCTTGCTGGAAATCATCTTTTTGACCAATTTACCTCTATCCCTTTTTCGAGACATGCTCTGAGACACATTCGACCAATTCTACCGAATCCGTTGATCCCAACAGCTGCCATGATTTTATTTTACCTCAATTATTCAAAAACTCCAAATCCCTGAAGTGCGCCGAAGAAATACAAACATTAAAACATTTTTTTTTGTTTCGATTTGGTTGAACAATGCCATTCCAATTCACCGTTCGTTCAAAATATATAGAAATCGTGCTGTAACTCTACTGTGAAATAATTGAGTTCGAATTTCGAAAGTCGAGACGACTTTAGTGAGGAAAAAATTTATTATTGTAAGAATTGGAATTTAACGGTGTATAAATTTCTTCGACAGGATTTATAAATATTTTCCTTCAGTTATGAGTTATAGAAAGTTGAGATTAATTATGAAAATGGAAAACGCTGCATGAATCAAAAAATTACCTATGAAATTCGAAGAAAAATGTATTTTAATCAGGACAATTTTTTTTCGGTGTTTAAAACTTGCTAAATATTAATTTTTTCATAATTATAATAACCGTAGTGATAGTAATAATCAAAATGGTAACTATGGCAAACAGGATTAGAATGCAACGTTTATAAAATTAAATTTCCAAGAATTTTCGTACCTGGGGTAATAAAAATGATAATAATCATCATTTTCAATATCGTCAACATCTTATTATTTCCATTCTATTAATAATACATGGATTAGCGAATTCTTCGAGTGAAACTAGAAAGATTTTGCACAGTTTAGTTTTGGATTTGAGTGCGCAAGGATCGTTGCCTGAGTGAAAAATTATCAGAAGTTTTGTTGAATCGTAAAATTTCTCAAATATGGAGGAAACAATGAAAATATTGAAATCGTGTATCGTCGCTCATCAGGGTGGCGTACCTCAGGAGGATCTCGACGGTGAATATCGAGCGAAATAAATTTTTTCTTTAAGGGAAACCTCCGGGTAAACCTTCAAATCGTTGGACTTTTTTTTTAACTACGATAATACTTTTGTCGAGCGTTTTTGTTGTCTAAAAACTGGAAAATAACTGCACGAATTGCATTGCTGAACTGTATTTCCGATTCAGAATACGAAAACCCAAAAATGGGAATTCTTTTCGGGTTTTCGATGGGTTTCTGCAATTATTTTTTCGTTTTTAGTCACTAGGAACATCCCGTCAAGGTTTTATCATATTTGGAAAAAGCTCCGATGATTTGAAGTTTCACTTCCTCCTTTAAAAAGTTCGAGGATTGTTCAAAACAAATTTTTACGTTTATTTTCAGACGAGTTCTTCAAATTTACTGGCAATTACATTCCGTACCTGAGCCTCGGTTTCAATAGTCTTTACGAATTTTTGGGAACAATAAAAGAATTAGTTAAAAAACGTAATTCAGAAAATAAGCTTGTTTACACAGTTCACGATCCGAAAATAGCTCACATTGCAAGCATGGTCGAGAGGCAGAAAAATCCGTACAGCGTTCCATATCACACTAAGGTTAATTTATTTGCACGATTAAATGAAAAATAATTGACCAATTTAATTCATTTATCGGGTTGAAAATATTTGTTTGCAGACTCAAATAACTAAAAGAAAAGCTCCGCGAGAATTTAGAAGAGGACGTAAAGGATATAAACGACAAAAGCACGATGTAAACGATCGATTTCGTCAATGGAACCAAATTCACAATCGATATAATTCTAGCGAAGACGGTACGAATTTTTAACAATCTTTTTTTTAATGAAAATCAAAACATTACAAGCAAATAATTCGTATCGATGTATATTTTTTTTCAAATTTCAGGGGAGTTCGATCAGATGAGTGGTTCAGAGGAGTGGTTCGAAGACGAATACAATCATCCAGTAAAAATAGTAGAACGACCGCAAAAACTGGTGAGCTGAACATTTGAAAAAATTTCACGATTTACTTGCTTTCCGATATAATATTTGTTCAACTTTTGTCCAAAGGACGTCGTTTACGAGCCATTGGTGAACGGCAAACAACTCATTGGCGATGACTTTTTCTTACAACTGGCAATTCGTAACGTTGGTACGCCCGTGTACAGAAACGGACGTAAGTTCTTGGTTTTCATTTCATTCTTTTTAACGCTAAATTCATACGATCTATTTTTTCGAACGTAAACTCTACAACGGGGTCGAAAACGACCCCAATCTTCTCTTTGGCATAAAATGTTCCTCGTATGCGATAATAAGGTTTAATTATACACCATTCACTTTGTTTTTTAATAACGAAGAGAAAAGTGTATGATAGAGTCGCATTTGGTGAACATTTAACGATAAAAACTCTATAAAACGAAACAAAGTTTTGAAGAAATGCCATAAAAAGCTTATTATTCAAAAAACTGAGGTCGTTTTTGACCCCGTTGTAGGGGTTTAAACAATGATTGTGTAAATGATTTATCAAAAATATATCCATCATTTTTTGCTTCGACAGCGTGCACAGCTTTGAGCAGCGGCCTTTGCAAGTCTGGCCAAACCATCAAAGAGTGCATTCGACGATTGAAAAAAGTGGGAGCTTTGGCAAATAAACTCGTTATCATGCTGGGTGCCGAAGACATTTATAGGGTAAGATTTTTTTTTCAAACGCAGTTCTAATATCCAATAATAAATATTCGATTAACTTCTGATAATTTTGTTTGCCATTATTACAAAAATTAATCAAGTGTTTCCTTAATTTATCAAAAAAAAAAAAAAAAAAAAAACTAGGGTCACTCGAGCGATGAAATGATCGAGGACATGGAAGAACTTCTGCTGTGCCTCGAAAATCGTCACGCTTTTTCAAAATCAGCCATTACTCTCTGCACGGTTCCTCCACTGGCGAATCTTCACATTCACGGGCATAGAAACAAACTGCAAAATTTGGAACGCTTCAACACCTGGATCAAAGATCAAACCAACGGTTCGTTCTATGATCGTTGCTTTCCTGGTGTCCGATATAATCTCGTGGATTTCCATAACAAAAACACCACGGCTCGAGGCTCGACCGATTACGAATTTTTTCAACTGTGAGTATCGATCCTTCAAAATGTTGTCCTAGATTTTTTATCAATTAAAAATCGCTAATTGATAAATGTATGAAAAAATGATGAATTTGAAACTAAAATTATTTGAAAAAAGAAAAATGATCAAATCAAGTTATAAAAAAACTGATAATTATAATTAATTATTGAATTGAAATTATTAAGTCAAATTATGAAATCTGGAGGGCGAATACTTTTGAATTATTTATATAAATAAATTGCCAATTTTAATAAACTAATGAATATTAATTCACTAAATTATGTTTGTTGATTACTTTATAGTTTTATTAACGAAAAATAATTATAATTATAATTACATGAATTGAATAATTTTTCAGAAAAATATTCAATGAAAAATTCATAACTTTTCGGAAAAAATATTATTTTTGAAAAATTTATACATAGGGATGCCAGAATGGTGTCGGGAACGCCCCAGCCTTACGTTCTTTGGAGCCATCGTGGTCGTCGTCTGGCAATGAATTTACTTCGCGCTGGATCTTAAACAAAATTTTTGTACTAATCTCTAATGACTCCATTGATGGTAAAAAAAAAACAAACGTTAATCATTAGTTTGTAAAATTAGGAATTAATTATTTGTACATAAGTTATTTTAATTTATTATGGATGATCTGAGTTTTAATGAGGAAAAAGTGCAGATACGAGTGAGTTTACCGTTATTTTTATTGGTAAAATGTGTCTGTCAAATATTTAAATATTCTGCATTTTTCTCATTGCATGACAAGTACGATTAATTGTTTTAAGATTATTGGACTATCGCTAATTAGTCTTTCCCATTGCTTTAATTTTAAGATTAGTATTTTAAGTACGATTTCCCATTTCTAAGCTATTATCGAATGTATTTTTGATGTGCATGTTTAGTAATAATGTTAGATAAATATGTGTATAATTCGAAACGAATCTGCGAAACAAAATATTGCGGGCCAATCTTTGGTTATTTAAATTGGAGTCGAAATCGAATAAGGTTGTACAAAATAAACATTTATTTCTATCGAATAACTGTCGTAAATTATTTACAATTTTTTATTTCCTTTTGGTTTTTATATATTTATTTATTTATTTATTTATTTATTTATTATTAATAGATCGAAAATGATTTCTCGAATAGTTGAGCCAGATCCTCCTCGGACTGTTCACGTGGAGCGAGTTTGGTGATACGATGCTGTGAAAAAAATATAAAAATAAATATATTTGAACGAATTAATCATTCGAATAATCGATTTCTCTGATTGCACATAGAATGAGGCTGAAAATATATCTAAGGTAAAATTGCTAATGCAGACTAGTCAAATGAGTGCTACATTTTCAAAATACATTTATGCAAAGTTCAATGCACTAATTAAATGAATTGACGGTTGATTTGTATTACAGCGTGTCTTATTAACCTAAAAAAATATTAATAACAATAGATTTGCAAAATCTTCAACTGATAAATGCAAAATTTCATGATGTTATATTTTCATCGAGATTTTTCAAAGAATAATCCGTATTTTTCAACCGATTTTAATGCACCCCGGCTTATTTTGTTCCTCAAGAGATCCTCTACGAATTCACAGTGTGGATTTTTTTTCTGAGTTTCATCGTTTTACTGTTACAGCCAATTGTTTAATTGACTAAAAAAAATGTTCATAAACCAATTGCTGTAATTTTCATATTAACAAGTTTAGAAAAAAACGCACGCGGTGAATTCGTAGAGGATTTCTTGACGATCAAAATAAAACGTGGAGCATTAAAATCGGGCAAAAATGTCGGATTATTCTTTGAAAAATCTCGATGAAAATATGACATCACAGAATTTTACGATTATCAGTTGATGATTTCGCAAATCCATCGTTATTAATTTTTTTTTTGGTTAATAAGACATGCTGTAATGCACATTAGCCTTCAATTAATTTAATTAGTGCATTCAACTTTGCATAAATGTATTTTAAAAATTTAGCACTCATTTGACTAGTGTGAAGCAGCCATATTACCTTAAAGAAATTTCTTACTTGAGGCAAAGTTCCCTTGACGAGAGTCGGAATGTCATCCTTTTTGAATCCAAGCTCGGAAAGTCCGTTCTCGACTTTCATTATTCTCATATAATTTCTGACTGTGTCAGCTAGAATTTTGCCAGCATCCTCCTTTTTGGCGTTGCTTATATCGGTGCCCAAAAGTTCAGCAGCTTCAAGATGTCTTTCTGGACATGCAGCTCCGGTAAATGAGAAAACAGCTGGTGCCGAAATTACGACTGATAGTCCATGAGGTACGATCGGATGATCGTCACTATAGCCCTGAACATCAAATTACATTTACGATCCTTTACATTACGATTTATTTTATAAATATGCTTGATATTTAATTTTTCATTCATGTAATCTTAGCTGAATAATTTTTGGATATCAATAAAATGGAATTAAAGAATCAAAGAAAGGGTCAAGAATTTTTTCAAAACTGCATTTTTAACATCGGCTAATTTACAAAATATCGAAAAATTCTGCATTGTTTTACTCCGAACTTGTCTTTGCACGAAGTCCTTAAATGAAAGACATTTTTCAATACACACAAGTTTTATATCATCGAAAAACGACAGCTTTATGTTCATCAAAAATCCGAGTTTTTACTTTGAACGTACTCCATTTTGGTCGAAATTGTTATAAAAAAAGTCGTTTGAAGACTGCGTTTTGCAAAATATAATATAAACCTTTTTAAATTTTTGATATTAAATTATCCGAATCCGAACGACGAGGAGAGGACCCTTTTTTTGAGAATCTTCCGTAGGATGGTTCTAGTTTCGTTATTTTTGTGTGTTTCGTTTTAAAAAATGATTATTTATTATTGATTTTTTGTTCTTCGTCATATACATCATAGTTTTCTTAAAAAAAAAATCATCTTTCTTAGCCTTCTGACTGAACGTGTGAACTGTTAAGGAAATGTGCATCAATTTGATTGGTGAATGGGATCTTTTTTAAATATCATACTATTCGGTGATGTAAATGTGCGCTTCGCGCGCGTTAACTTCTTGCCTAACCGTTATTTTTAATAATAAAATTGTTGTAGATATTTTGAAGAACCAGCTGTCGTTGTGACATTTTAGGACAGACAGAATAACTTCAGCGTCATAATTAGATTTAAACTCTAACACGAGACGCGAGCTACGTGCAACGTCATAGCGAACCAATCAGAATAGCGGAAAAGCGGTGACAAAACTGCAATTTCATGCGTTACAAAGTCAGAGATGATTCGAACTTCGAACTGTCATTTTGACAGACCGAATGAACTGGTGCCTCTACAACTTTACCAGAAAATAAGACTACCAGTGAAATCTCTACCTGACCGAACTCTACCAAGGAAATTTCAACCAACAGAGAGATTCCACCATTTCTAAACACTACCAACATTTTTCTCTATCCTAGTCATTCTCTACCAACAAAGAATTACTACCGTAGGCATCTCTACCAAGCCTTCTCTACAACATCCTACATCACCGAAAACTTTCCCAGGGAAATCTCTACTATAGTAAATCTCTACACTGAGAAAAAAATTTAGTTGACTGAAACAAATTTCGTTTCTTTTAACCAAAATATTTAGTTCGATAGGGGCATCAAAATATTTCTGAGATAAGACAAAATAATTTGTAAATGCTGAAACAAGTTAATGGCCGAACCAACAAAACTTTAGTGCAGTCAAACAAATTAATGTTAATGCAACAAAATATCATCGAAATAAACTTATTCATTTATTCATTCCTAACGATTATCGTTTAGTTAATTTGATAAAATTGAGTATCAAAAAAATATTTTACTGAAGCAGCTAAAAAGTATGCGTAAACAAATAAATGGTACCAGTTGTTCGAAACAAAATCATTTGGCTCTGGTGATTTAATTGATCCATCTACAAGAAATTTTCACGATTTAATTAAATAAACTAAATCATTTGCCATTCAACAAAAAAATTGTTGGATCCACCAATTTTTCATCCAACAATATGGATTTAGTTCGATGAACAAATTTTTATTCTCAGTGTACCGGAAAGAAATCTCTACCAAGTGCAATGTCTACCATTTATAAATTCATAAATGATAGACATTGTAGACATTATAAGTCATAAATGATAGACATTGCAGACATTATAAATTTATGAATTCATAAATGGTAGACACTGCACTTGGTAGAGATTTCTTTCCGGTAGAGATTTACTATGGTAGAGATTTCCCTGAGAGAGATGTCTACGATAGTAATTCTTTATTGGTAGAGAATGACTATAGTAGAAAAAAATGTTGGTATTGTTTAGGAATGGTAAAATTTTTCTGTTGGTTCACTGAGAAAAAAAATTTGTTCATCGAACAAATTCCATTTAGTTGGATGAAAAATTGGTGGATCCAACAATTTTTTTGTTGAATGGCAAATGATTTAGTTTATTCGACTAAATCATGAAAATTTCTTATAGATGAATCAACTAAATCATCGGAGCCAAATGATTTTGTTCGATCAACTGATACCATTTATTTGCTTACGCATACTTTTTAGTTGCTTTAATAAAATATTTGTTTGAATCTCAATTATCAAATTGACTAAACGGTAGTCGTTAGGACGAATAAATGAATTAGTTTATTTGGATGATATTTTGAGGCATTAACATTCATTTTTTTGGCTGCCCTAAATTTTTGTTGGTTCGACCAATAACTTGTTTCAGCATTCACAAATTATTTTGTCTTATCTCAAAAATAATTTGTTGCTCGTATCGAGCTAAATATATTGGTTGAGAGAAACGAAATTTGTTTCGGTCAACAAAATTTTTTTCTCAGTGTTGAAATTTCCTTTGTAAAGTTCGGTCAGGTAGAGATTTGACTGGTAGGCTTATTTTTTGTTAGAATTGTAGGGGTGCCAATGAACTTAGTCCGAATGAACTTAGCCCAGCAACAGTCACGTTTCACGAACCAATCAGAATCCCGGAAAAGCGATGACAATGAACAGCTAATTCAGGCGTCACAACCCTACTTTATAAAAAGAGATGATTTTTATTCTGACAATTTAAAGAATCTATACCGAAGATGTAACGTCTTTTTTAGTTTCGTCGATTTATAGAAAATAAATTTATCTTGATTTAAATTTTCTTCGAAACAATGATTGAGGGAAAAAATTATTTTCAAAAATTCGTTTCACGTTCATTAAATTATTATTACAAGCGATTAAACTTTTTCGACATACCTGAGGTTGGAATCTTCGAACGTTGCCACTTATAGGATACGAAAGACCATGACAAAGGTGGACACCAGCATTGCCAAAGCCAACTCCAGCCATAGTGCTGGCAAGATGCATGTGACTGCGTGCTTCGAGGTCGTCGCTGTTGTAGACAGCTCTCTCGAAGTATTTTCTCATTACTTGAAGGGCGTATCTTGCCCAAACGTCGCTAACGGGATTGCTGCCTTGATAAGCGGGTCTGAGGATGGGATTCGTCGGGCACGGCGTTCTCTGAGTGTAGTTTATCGCAGTGAAAGATTCGAGAGCGTGACAAAGGACATCGAAGCCTGAATAAGCGCAAACTCTTTCGGGCAACGAAAGAGTGTGAAGAGGATCAACGATTCCCAACGTCGGTCTAAGAGCACGATTCGCTATTCCTGTTTTAGCTTTTAAAGGACGATAATCGAATATCGATACGCCCGTTGTCTCGGATCCTGTGCCGGAAGTCGTTGGCACCGCAATTAATGGCTTCAGTCCCACCAACACTGGTTTTCCTTTGCCGATTGGCGCATTCACGTAGTCGAGAAAATCGGCTTCGCGATCACACGAATAAAGATTCGCTGCTTTGCAAGTGTCCATCACCGAGCCACCTCCGACCTAGTTATTGAAATATCAATGAAGGAAAGTACTTTTTACAAAAATCATGGTGTATAACGCGAAATTGTCGAGAATATTGGTCAAATATATTTTTTTAATGGAAATAATTTCATTTTTTTTGTTCGTCAGGAGTTTCTTGGATCTGTTGATTCATTTTTTATATCCTGCAGTGAATTATTCACAAAAACTGCGCATATTGTAAGCAGAATTTATCATGCATTTCGTTGTTTTACGTTTATAAAAAATTGCAAGAAAAAAATGGTATTTTCAATCAAAGTTTCAATATGCATTTCAGATTTTTGTCAAGCGTCACACAAACGAGGTTTAAGATTCATAACGTAACATTTTCGGATAGTTTTTTCATAGGTAACTGTTAAAATCATGTACCGTACTTCATTTTTTCCGTCATAAACAAAATCTTCTTTATACAATTAGTAATGAATACAATTTTAAAATTTATTTTATGGCACAATTACGGTTACATGAATTTCAGCTCAAAGTTTATTTTTTTTTCATTCCTTCCGAGAATCTGATATTTGTTTGTGTTTGTTTGACTTTGTTCTCATAATATCAATTATTTAGCGCAATCACCAAATACTGTGCTTAATTCACATTGACGGTTTTTTAAATATATATTTTGCGTATAATTTTGACTTTGGTGGAAAACGCTCCGGTTTCAACTTACTGCAACAAAAGCATCGTAATTGCCCTTTTTCGCGAATTCGATAGAATCTTGCAGACTAGCTTCTGTTGGTTCGACCCTGACCCTGTCATAAATATCAAAATTAACGCCGTGTTTTACGAGACTGTCTATAGTAGTCTTGACAGGAGCAATTGTTGCTAAGTGTGGATCGGTCATGAGACAAGTTCTTTTCACTCCCATATTTTGTAGATCCATACCCACTTCTCGTGTTACTCCAATTCCGTAGCGAACTGTGGAACAAGCCATCTGAAATACGAACAAATTAAGGCGAGCAATCACTTTAGATGCTTCAAAAAATCAATTTTTTTATTATTATTTAATAAATCGTTAGCGAAATATCTTAAGAATACACCCTGAAAATTTCAAAACAATATTCAAGTGCGCTCAAACTTTAAACGTGTTTTTCTCGAAACGACTTTTTTCAATTTGCGGGAATCATAACTCAAAAACTAATCGATGGATTATCTTCAAATTTGGAACACGTTTACATAATATAATTTATTAAAAGATGAACCTAAAGTTGGAAAGATTATATTGTTTAAAACATATTTATTATTGCAAAATGCCGGGCGAAAAAATGCTAAAAATCGATCATTCCTTTTCAAACACGTTCCAATATTCAATTCTCGATTTTTTCTTCAAATTTAGGTTCATGTTTTTAAAAAACATCTCAAGAATGTATAAAAATTTGTTGGACTATTTCAGATGCGAATTGCGAGCTGCGCAATTCCCGCAAATCGACAACGACGATGAGGATACGCCAAGGGACACAGCGGATTACACCTTAATTAATGTATGAAATAATTTGAAAAAATTACAAGAGATGTATGAAAATATGAGTAAATTATTGTCAGAGTTGCGGAAATTTCCATTTTTTTTTCACAATAAAAAAAAAATCCAGAAAATCATCTAATTTTCGGTTTCCTAAAGTGGTTGCTCGCCTTAAAGCCTTTAAGGTAGATCGGTGATGGCTACGTGATCGTTGCAGTATCTATTTTAGACCAAAGTTCGCAAATGCAAAACTGACTTTAAAAATATGATTTTATTATTTTCGAAATATAAACCGCGGAGAATGGATATTTTTATATGATTTTATTGTTCAAAAAATGTCTAATAATTGAAATTTGATGAGCGTAGTGGATTGTAGAATACGTCATGGTCATTATTGTCATCTACCGAAACTGTCAGTTTTGTTTACAGCCCATACAGTCTATTTACGGAAAGAAATGACACAACGGCAGAGATTTTGCCACGTTACCTATCACCATTAATTCTATCGATATTTATCAAATACGGTAAAAACATTCGAGAACCGGAAAGAAAAACACAGTCAAATTGACAAACTGTCACGTCGGAAGGCAAGTGCTAGCAGACGCCGAATACAGAATTGCTCGCGCTCTTTCCCGTGTCATTCCTGTGGAAATCTCAATCATTTTACAACGAATAATTTTTTATTTTTCAGTCGATTTTTAACGATAACGTCGAAAAACCCAAGCACTTTTTTATTCAGGAATATTCGCGGAATACAGCGATCAATTTTTTATTACGAAATCTTGGAAATACCGAATGTCAAAATTCAATAAGTCTTGGCATGTATACGATTTTTCTATGCTCGTAGGGATAAATGTCTGGAAACAGTCGATGTCTAATATAAATAGCGTCCAAGTTGCAAACATCAATTTATCCCGTATTTATGTGTAACTACAAAAATTGTCAGTCCTTCATCTTGAATGGCTTAAATTTATCGATCTACCTTAAAAAAGCCTTCAAAGAAGCACATAAAAGCAATAACGATCATTTTCTATGGACGATTTTTACTGCTACGAATACAAGTCTTTAAAATGTAGATTTTGAGCATACAAAAAATGAAAGCGATTACCATGCCTGTGTTTTTTTTTACATGCATATTTAAACCGACTGGAGAACGTTTCGATATAATATCTTATCTGGAATACGTCAAATCCTTTGTGTCTCTATATTTATAAATGTATATAGACTCCGGCAACGATCATCATGATCACAAAAATTCTTAGTTATTATCGCGAATAATGTACCAACTTCAAGTTTTGTCATTAAAACAACAAATTTCTCAATTCAACAATCTCCTACTTCGGACTGTAGATGAGATATAACTCTATGTAAGAGATAAAGATTCATTTTTATGGCGTTGAATTTTGCATCGCTGGAACGCAACGGAAAATACTTTTTTGATTCATTATTGTTTTTATTTTTGAAATCGTTGTATTTTTTTTTTCGCAGATTTAGTTTTCAGGTTCCGAACAAATATTGACAAATTATCACATCTCTGCGAATGAACTTAGGGCTTTATAGAAGTGAGAAATTTCGTTGTATTCCAACGATGCAAACTTCCATATCATTCATTTTTTCATGACCTCCTGACAAAATCATATTTTCTACGTTCAGAAGACAATTATTGTAAAATAATCGTTTGTTACCTCAAATGCATATTCATTTGAAGGAGCTGAGGTTGTAGTTGTGCTGTTCGAGGCACCAGGATTTCCATGGGCCGGACATCGGCAGCTAGATACATAACATTATTTTATTTAGTTCATGGCTAGAAAAATAATGGTAATTTTGTAATAAAAAATGATTTTGTATTCAATCGTTATGGATATATTTATTTTTAAACATTATCGTGGAAGAATTAATTCAACAAATCCTTAGAAGAATTTTGTTCTGTTTTTTAAACATTTTTTGATTAAATAAATTGATTGCATAAATTAGATTTGATGAATCGGAGCTCGAGAAAAGAATATTTTTATTTATCAATAGATGAAAAATTGTCTAAATTGAAATAAAGATTGAAATTACAATCTTTCAGACCCATTGCCGAGAAAAAAATGTTGTTACAATCGATTATGAGACGTACGAAACTAAAAAATAATTCGTATTTTCTTGAGCTTGAAAATTTGTGAAAAAATCATGTGGATATTTACAATTTAGATATTATTATTGAGTAATTTTTGGTTTTCGAGCATATGCGATATGAAAATACTTACGATTGTGAGGAAATTACTTGTAGTAAGTCGAGAGCACGTCTTCTGGGCAACATTTTTTTGTACTGAATTAAAAAAGTTGTTGGATTAAAATGAAAAAAAGAAAATATATAAATTGACTTAGTGTGGAGAACTTTGAGAATAAAACTTGTATAAACCGCCGTGGCTTGTTACTCGTACAAGCCCGAACTCTTGAAGACTCTCGTGAACTCGTCGTCGAGCAACTGGTCTTGTTCTCCCTCCATTCGATATCGCTGATGAAGCTCGGATTGTTTGTCGACATTCGCCTCGCCAGATCTCTCGACCTCCACAAATTATTTCCAGGAGCGTATCATTCGAAGTCTCCACCATTATTTTTTCCACATGATCACTTACTCCATCTTTGTATTAAAATTTTTGCTTTTGGAAAAAGGACTCCAATTTTGTTATTGGAGTATTGGAAAAAAGACTCTAATTTTATTATTGGAATATTGGAAAAAATACTCCAATTTTATTATTGGAGTATTGGAAAAAATACTCCAATTTTATTACTGGAGTATTGGGAAATATACTCCAATTTTTTTATTGGATCATTGGCAAAAATACTCCAATTTTATTATTGGAATATTGGAACAAATACTCCGGTTTTATTATTGGAGTATTGGAAAATACTCCAATTTTATTATTGGAGTTTGAAAAAAATACTCCAATTTTGTTATCGGAGTATTGGAAAAAATACGCCAATTTCATTATTGGAGTATTTTTCTTTACATCGCCTCAAGCTCCAGAAAATTATTACGATGAATAAATTACTCCAAAACGTCACAAATTTAGGTCGTGGTGGAAAAAAAGATTGAAAACTTCCTCAAGCGATTATAATCGAATATTTATTCGAGAGAGATATCGTTGAAGGTCTTCTCCAACAAGAGGAATTGATAAATATCATTTACCGAGCTCAAAATATGTTTCAATCAATTGATGTAAATATCTCGTGAAATTGAACAGCAAGTTGCAGATTTTTTGCTGCCCCCTTTAGAAATTCGAATTTTTCTTTAACTTTCAAAAAATATGAAAATGTTCACTTTTATATTCATAGAAACCAAAAAATTCAGATTTGACAGTGAACATTTCGAAGCCAAAACGAAGCGTCAGTCAAATTTCGTGAACACAAAGATTTACTGATTTTTTCATTCAACTCGTAATTACGATGGAAATTTTCAGTTTTTTCGAATTCCAAACTTTCTCAAGAAAAGGAATAAATAGAACACACGTTATAAGTTTGATATTTTTATTAAAATTGTTATATATTATTTACAGCGGATAGTGTGAATACCGTAAGCCTGATCTGCAAGATCCGGCATATAATTTTCCATTTTTCGACCTTCTTAAAATTAGTGGATATTTTACGATCATAATCTTAATACTTATATGAAAAAAAAGAAAAGAAAAAGTATCTTCTTCGATTTATCATTGACGATCGTCTGGTAATACCGTATAATTATAATCTACGAACTCGGGCGTAGTTTAAGGTACACGCACACATTTTTTAAGTAGTTGTGACTCTCGAACGATGCAATAAAAAGTACTACATCGTTTCATTCCCAAAATCTGACATTTTTTTCCCTTTAAAATGACAAATTGCTGTATTTTGATTGGAGTAAAAACAAATGATGAAAATAAATCTTCTTATTATCAAAATTGATTTTATTCCTTTCGAATTTGTTGACGTATAAAATTTGCAAATATTTTTACACTCGTTTCTATCGATCCTTAAGACATATCGATTTTTTTTTTCACCAGCTTATTCGTAATTTGTTCGTATCAGCAAAATTATTTTTGCACGTTCGTATGTGTATATTTTTTTTGTTTATCTCGTAAAGTTAAAGACTGCATGTCTTAGCGTATAAAGAAAATTATATGGCTCGTCTCATCATCGAGTGAAAAGAAAAAAACAAACCCTCCAACACTCGTTCGTTAACCCCCAAAGACGTATTTTCTTTTTCTCACAGTATGCATATAACTAGACGCTAGAAAAGAGCTTAAATTATCGAACGATTAATTTATTATGTAGATATTAAGTTACTGCGATTGGCATCATTGCCGTTGGAAATTTAATTGGGTGGGGGGAGAAAAGAAATAAAAAAGGGCATTGCTGCGTTTCTGACAATCTTAAAATCCTCCTTGTGAATGGAACTCCGATATCGAATTGTAGGATTAAATATTGAAGGACTGCGAATTGAATTAACCTGCCTGGAATAATAATTTGACGATGTTGCCGGCGTGTTTTTGTTTATAAATTCATCAACAATTTTGTTAATTGAGAGCTTTTTGTGCGCTTTTCAATCCAACGTTAAAAATGGACCAATTTTGGTTGTTCGAAAGAAAGAAAGAATAAATGGTGGAAAATATAAATTCGTTAATAACGAGATCGTTTCTCGCGTTTCTTTCCTCTGGTTCTTTCGTCGTAAATTTGTATTGTTTTTTAAACGCTCTCGGGAACGATCTTATCGTAGTGGAAAGTACTGCTGGAATAAAAGCTGCCACGTTTCGGCATATGCGGCGTCGCTATTTCCTCTTGAAGCGGCTTGTAAACGAGGCCACAATTCTTGTTATCAACCAAACCCTGACGAAGCATCATCGGTGGCCTTATCACCGGACCACGGCCCTTTGACTTCGCTATTACATGAGCAAATTTAATGCACAGCACGACCAGGGTTAGAACGCACAGAACTATCATCAGAATCGGCCAAGCCATTGAACTCATCAACGGATAATCAAATTCATCCTCGTCCGAATATCTCACGGTGTTCACGTCCTCGTACTCTTGATACTGATCGTGCCAGATCGCATCCACTTTTCCGTCCAATGTTGATTCGTGATCAAGCTGGAAAAAGTAAAGTGCGATTTAAATTAAAAAAAAAAACGAAACATTGAAATTCTGTGAAAAAGTTGAACATCGGTGAAAAAATATGATGAAATTTACATCGTTGGAATGTAACGAAATTGCTCATTTTTATAGAGCCCAAAGTTTATTCGCAATGCTACGATAATTCGTCAATATTTATTTGGAACTTAAAAATTAAATCTGCGAAAAAAAATTAGAACAGATTGAAAAATTAAAAGAATAAATAATGAAAAAAGTATTTTTCGTTGCGTTCCAACGATGCAAACTTATCATGAAAAAATCCATTTTTCAAATTTTTTTTCGAAACTATTATTCATGAAGAAATTACGATGCTCTTCTCATTTTATTTTGGAAGATACCTCAAATTTGGACATACACTGTAGAAGATTCTCTGTTATACAAAAAATGAGATGCGGAGATGAATGAAATGGCATTTTTTCATAAAATCCATTGATTCCGAAGTTTTTTTGATAAATGTTAAATATAGAGGTCAATTTTTAGTCGAGTATTTGACTACTAAAAAGAGTTTTTTTCCAAACTTTTCCCATAAAGATTCGGAGATTGAAAAGAATAATGTTTTTAGGGAATTTGGTTAAAAAAACATCGAAATGGAACCGAGAGTAATTTTGAACATATAAAGAGTCTACTTTTTGTTGGTTTTTGAAACTCCGGGCAATATTAATTCTCTCCATATTCGAGTCTTCTGTAAAATTCACGCTTGATTTATATATTAGCGATTTTGTTTCGATTTTTGATCGATTTTTTAAATTAAAATTAAAATTTTCGCATTTTGCAGTTTTTTTCATACCCTTATTGCAATTTTTAGTTTATTTTATTTTTAAGGAACTGCGTCGCTTGGAACTAATTTAGATATTAAGATGACACCAACGTTATGCTTCAACTACGTAAAATTTCTTTCCCAATTTCCTAATTAAAACTCCGAAATCAAATTTGCCAATCAGTTTGAAGTATTTTCAAATTTTGGGATTTCTGCATTGTTGAGAATCATATGCAGAAGGGTTTTTCGAAAGAAAAAAGTCAAAGAAAACGTTATTTGACATTAAAATTACCTTTTTGTCTAAAAAAAGGTTTTATTGAAAACAACCGAATGGTTTTTTTTTTCGTTGATAAATAATGTTTCTTAAAAAACATTTTTGTTCATTTCTGGCAAAAAAAATTCTTTTAAATATCAATTTGATAGCAAAACAAACTTGTTTCAATTGATTTCAGTCTTTGATTACTTTATTATAGAAAAAAAAACAAAGAAACAAATCGATTCCTCACCTTGAAATCAGGAAGACCGTCGGCATCGAGATCAGGAAGAGCGTCGTCGGAGGAGGCGAAAGTTACAACATGGTCGATGGGTTTGCGACCCATGTGTCTGGACGGTGGACCATCCTCATCGTTGTCACAAACGGTTCTCGCGAGATCAGTCCACTGACTTACACCTCCGGTTTCCGCATAATCGTTTCCAGCCATTCCATAATTGTTAACGTAACCGAGAACTTCGGTAGGTGTAACACCGTGATCGATCAGCCACTGTATCGCTGAATTGAATTCTTCGTCGCATATAAATGGATTGTGCGATGCATCGAGACCCGACAATTTTGGCATTGCTTTCAATTCTTCGTGGGTTATTCGTTTCAGTTCGTTGCCACGAACTGAGATGAATCTGATGAATAAATAATTACAAAATAATGAATTTTCATTCATCGTTCCAAGGAAATAATCAATGAAAACTGGTAGAATCGAAGTAGCAATAAAAAAAATAAACATTATTATTAGTTTTAGCAATTACGTATTTATTTTGTTAAGTCTTTTCCTCGATTATCAACAGAAATGATTTTGGTCAATTCGATCAATCGAATAGGAAAAAATTCTAGCGTAAACTGCAAAGAATGGAATTAACTTTTTGCTTCACGTTGGGATACTTAGCCTCACACCTTTTTTGTGTAGTTCTTTATTTATTAAACTACGTTTTTAACAACAAATACGAGTTTTTTTGTTTCTAAATGGTCCCTAAAATGTTCATAAGTGCAACAAAAAATAGGCACACTCATTATTTGTTAATTGCAAAAATACCATGCACAAATAAATATTCGAAATTCGTACTTATAATGAATAAATGCATTTTCTACTAATCCATTCGGAAAATTAAAGTGGCAATTTTTCTACAAACTTAATACACTCCAAAGTATTTTCTAGAATTTTTTCAAAATTTTTCGTCTTCTGGTTTTTGTTAAAAAAAAATAAAATACAACGGTTTCTGCACTAGATTCAAACCAACGATTGTTTTTTTGGATCTCCCATTTTCAATTTTTGAATATTAGTTTCAGATTCGTAATCAGTGAAAAAAGGAAAATTTCAAAGTTTATGAAAGGATTAATGTTGAAAAAATACCTGAGAGATTTGAGGGGTTGTCTAGCTTCGCTCCAAATTCTTCGCAGTTGACATCTGCTGACATCGAGTCTGGACAATCCAGGAGTTTGAAGGAATGGCGTAACTTGAAGACTCACGAGAGAGTTACCAGCGAGATTGAGTTTCAAGAGGGTACGTGCACCAAGGAACATTTTCGGCTCAAGAGTGTTTATCATGTTGTCCGACAGATCCAATTCTCGCAGTGAAGACATGGATTTTAGGAGACCAGTGGGCAAACGAACCAAACGATTTTTTGCAAGGTTCAGTCTCATCAAAGCGGGCATCGAGTCGAACGTTCCTTCGGTGAGGGTATCGAGACCACAGTTTGCACACTCGAACCGATAAATCCTGTTAAATAAAATTTTTAAAATAAAAATGATTGATTAATTTATAGATAAATTCAAAAATAACTAGAATAAATTTATTTAATTTATTTATTAATAATTTTAAATTCATTATTATAAATAAATGTAATAAATTTATATTTTGTTAATTTAAATTAATCCATAAATAATTTGCTGCAATAATTTGTAGCAAAAATGAATACGAAGTTAAAATATATTAATATTGGAAGAATAAATTGATATCGAATTTTGGGAGTCATTGATTAAGTTTAGGGTAATTATAGACCGTTGATTTGTTCTAGAAATTATTTTTCAAAGTTGCAATTTATAAATTCGTAAAATAATAAAATAATCGAATGAAATATGTAGAAAAAAAGCATTAATAATGAGAAAAATAATTACGCATATGTGTCGTATTCGTTGCCGAAGACTTTGAAGACCGGAAGTTTTCCCAGGCCAGGATTGTCGTTCATTATAAGAATTTGCAGTCTTGAATTTGTTCGCAAATGGTGTTCGTTGAGTGAGGTGATTTTGTTGTCGCTTATATCGAGATAAGTTAATTGATCGAGATCGGAGAAGGCGTGTTGATGAATTCTCTTAATACCGTTCGAAGCAACGGTCAATTTTTCCAACGCGTTTGTACCAATGAGATCGTCTTTTGTTATGAACTTGATGCGATTGTGAGATACATCAAGATTCGTTAATTTAGAAATTTCCTGAATTCCAATACTGGTTAAACTGTTGTCTGTGAAGAAAAAATATAATAAATTTGATCGTCAGGCAGCCAATATTGAGGCGATTTTTGTTTGATCTTAAAAAAATCAAATTTTCCCTTACAGCTGATACGAAGAGTTTGCAATCCTTTTCCCAGCACGCCCTCTGGAATTTCGTTCAAGCGATTGACCGAGAGATCGAGTTCGACGAGTGTATCGATCGAATCGAAGATCGATTTGTCAATATTTTGGAGTTTGTTCTTTTTGAGATCGACGAAAGCGAGGTTGGGCATTTTCGAAAATGCTGCTCGTGGCAAACGAACTATCGAATTATCGGAAAAGTCCAATTCGGCGATACTCGTGGAATTGAAAATGTAATCCCTCGATTTGAACCAATCGTGATCGAACAATTGTCCCGAAATCGTCAATAGACTCAGCTGCGTGTTATTCACGAAGTAATCCGCTTCGAGCTCTTTCAAGCCGTTTCTCGTTAGATTCAGGGCAAAGAGATAATCCGTACCGTTAAAAGCGGTTCTGTCGAGCCTCACAATATTCGTGTCGACGATCGTGATCGATTCCAACTGTTGCAAATCTCGCGAATGAATTGCTTGTGGACCGAGATTTATTTCACCAGCGTTTTCGATCCTTAGGTGAGCGATTCCTGGACCAAAGTTCTGATTTTCGATGAGTTTGCTGCATCTAAAGTTTTCAAGTGAAAAAATATGAGTACGAATAGTTTTTCGAAAGAGAGTCACTTTTCTTAAAGTGGAGCACGATAAATGGGACATAACAAATTTGCAAAGTCGTTTTTGAGTCTTGCTGATGTGCTGATCAATTTTTTAATCAAGTCCACTAAACGATTTCTGAGTTATGAAGATTTAATTTTCAGTAATTTAATACCTAATCATATGGAGAATCAATTAAAATTTTTTCGTACATTTAGTATTCAGATAGATGAGAAGTGGTGCAATGTTATGTTACAATTCGCTAGATCGTTTTAAAGAAATAATTTTATTAACTCGATTTCAGGACATTTTCACTGTGAGTAGTTTAGTCTCACAAATGAATAAAACCGGAAATAATGTTATAAAAACATTTGTAAAGCGATCAAAACCTTTCTAAGAGTGAAAAAAGACACAAACTGTCGTGCGAGTTATGAGAATGTAAATTTACTCTGTGCACCTTGAAAAAGATATTTAAGTACTAAAAACATCCATATGCATTGTTGTGGACGGTTGTACCTTCGATGCACATCAATTTTTGTTTAATGGACGTCTGTGTTTTCGACAAAAAAAATAGAAATGATTACTTCTAATCCAAGAAATATATTTTAAATTATATTTAAGTAAATAAAATCCTGTTTGAATGCCATTATAATCACTTCAAAGTCTTAGAAATCAGGTTGCCCTCGTTCGCGTATGACCTAATCAAATCCATTGAAATTAAATTCGTCATACGGATTTAATCGAGCTGAATACTTCGTACATAAAAGTGGCCTGTCATCGTTACATGCATTTCTTCATTTTTTTAATATGGAAAATAAATGATAATAGTAAGTCTTACTTTGCTGTTGTAGCAGCTGCGTATTGACCAGAGCATCGGCAATAATCCGGGCACTCGGTCATCAATTCTTCCTCGTCAGCAATGTCGTCTTCATCGTTGTTGGCCCCATCATCGTTGCTTCCAATGACATCCTCATCATCGTCATCCTCCTCATCGTACTCGTCGTCCGCATCCTCGTCGTCCTCATCATCCTCATCATCTTCATCATCTTCATCCGTATTATCCTCATCGTAAGTCGACTCTTTTTCCGCCTTTTTCAAAGCTATTAAAGCTTCTTTCTCGTCCTGTTGATCTTCCAGGAAACTTTTATCATCAGCGAACAAGGCATTTTGTGAACTAGTAACAACTCGTACTCGTGCCTTTTGCGTGCTCGAAAAATGAGGCTTGTCTCGTGATCTTTGCGCCTCGGCTTTTATCGCTTTAGCCAATTCCTCTTGAATTTGCTGTAAATTTGAACTTTTGATAAAAACGTCGTACTTTGGATCCTAGAGAAATGAATTAAGGAGCGTGAAAACCATAGAGAATACATTTTGTTCCGTTCTTCTTTAATTATTGGCACTAGAAAGCTGCTGTACGAGTACACGCAATTGCAAGTGATAATAACGGCTTTGGAAATACGAAAAATAGTAGCAAGCATAATAAAAACGGGAATAATGAATAAAAAAGGTATTAAATACCTTGGTGGTTACAGCATCTTCGTCCAGCGATCGAATTTCTTGCAAAATAATATCCTTGGGATTGGTGAAAGGATGAACGAATTCCGGTGGGTTCGGAACCAATTTATTGTCAACACTCGTTTCCAATATGACCTTTTCTCTCTTAATTTCCGGTAGGGTGAAATTTTTTGAAATTTCTTCAGTCGTGGGTGCAGCAATCGTGGATTTTTGGGTTACTGGTAACGGCGTTGTGGCTGCATAAGTACCAACGATTGTCGCTAGCAGTAGCAGCAGAGCTGCTCGAGACTTCATCGTGTCTCGTATATCTTAAAATCAAACATGTATTCGTTACATAAACTAAAATTAGCCACGTGAGAAAGGTTCGACGAAAGTGAACGAGAGGGGTGCACGTGATCGAATATTGCGGTGTTGCTTTCGGGGCCGAGTGAACTGGGACATTTGAGAAGGAAGTTTGGAAGACCACTGAACCGGAAATAACGGGAGTATGTTTCAAAAAATCCGGGCACAGTATTAAATCAATAAAAATTGAAGACTCAATTATTTTATTTAAAAATCACAAACACCTTGTTTAATTCGAGATAATCTTTGATTCAATAAGAATTATTATAACAGATTGAGCCACAGCATTGTTCGAGATGAAGAATTCATCCGAGCAAGACCGAGTAATTTTTCTGGTCTTGGCCGGCTCGCACCTTGTTTACACTGGTGAAAACAGACTCGGTAGTACAACAAAGTAGGTGTGGGTACTACTGCAGACGGGCAAAGTTGTGCCGTATACACGAGATAACTCCCGGGGCATCCGGTGAACGAATGAGAGACGTGCAAAATCTTCTGTGAGCCAAGGCTCTCGTTATATATCTATATCCACTACATGGTTTTATTATAGTATACACATACATCAACGTAGCTCGATTTTGAAGCGTTAAAAAGAGGCGTACGTAAAACAATTTAATTGGCGAAGCTACAGCAGTTGCGTCCTTTTCATTCTCGCTAATCAAAGTATGTTTATATCGATGACCTAACCTCAGAAAGACATTGAAATCGTGCTAAAAGCCAATAAATACGTCCTGTTGACTCTGAGCCAACGCTTATATACGAATAGGAAAGCAAACTCTTGAATTCTCAAGGAGAAGAACAAGACGTAGATTCGAGGTGATGGATAGAACCACAAAGAAAGAGGGAGGGAGAGAGACGAGAAGAATTATAGGGAGAGATAAAGAAAGAAAGAGAATTATTAATGTTATGATCACGATTAAGAATGATCGATGCTGTATTTATAGAAAAAATTGAGAGAATAAGGAAAACAAAGATTCACAAATGTTCGTAGAGCTTCTTGCACGAATCGCAGATGGTAGATTTTTTGGTACACTAACATAAAAGCGAGGTGATCATGTGTGAAACACTTTTGTGATGATACTGATTAGAGAATACGATATATATACGAATGGGTGAGGCCAATGACTGAACAGAAAGACAGAGAAGAGAACGAAGCTACAGAGGAAACAGAGAGAGAAGTAGAAACGTAGAAATCGTGGACCGTGGACCCGAGTGGAGAAAATAGAATCAGAGTTGATACAATGCGAAGGTGTGCCCTCTCGTTTGTCAGCATCATTGCCATTCCATCGGCTTCGAGAGACATCATCGGAATTTCAATTTCTATTTTCTATAAGGATAAATTCGCCGTTTCCAAATCTGCCTCTCCATCTGCCTAGGGGATTTTTCGTTACATCATTTATCTTCGCGCGTCATTGGAAAAAAAAAAAAAACAAGAACGTGGATCACGTGTTTGAATTTAATATGGACATTTTAAATTGAATTTCAAATCACTGCTTTGTTTACGAATTTAGATTCGAATGACGTTGCGATATTACTTAGCCTAAAATTTGACATTTTTGCAGCTCGATCCAAAATTTTTATTTAGAACAGAAGCAATTCAATAGCAAATTCATTTTATCAAATTACTTATGAAGAAAAAATGTCTTTTATTTACAGTAACAAGAGCTCGCGTTTGACTGACACGCGTCATGACCAGTGCTTCAATGGTTCTTAGGCATTTGAGGATTATCGTAGCTCGTAAAACTTCAGTATACTTTTTGGCTATTGGCCAATAGTGACGCCACTGACATCAAGAGAATTTAAAATTTGCGTGCGACAGTTCGCTGGCGCCATGAAATTTACGACCGATTTACTCTGTAAATCGTACATGAGTGCGGTTAAATCAATCGGCCAAACGATTCAATATCTATGACTATCATTTTAGCTATTTATACAAATTTAATACGTTGAAAAATATGGAATACTATAATTATAACTTTGCACAAATTTTATGATACACAATGTGCCATGGTATCCTACAAATAAAAAATGTTTACTCGAACAATTTTTCATTTATTATTCAAATTATTATTTAAATTTAATTAAAATGAATTTAATTTTTTAGATTTCATTTGAATGTTATCGAGATAAAGTATATCAAAGTTTGATTAACCCTGCGATTTAATCAAATTCATTATCAACGTTGATATTTATTGCTCTAGTTCTAGTAAAATAATAAATAATATGAACCATATGCTTTATCAAAAGCTTTGGAGCTTTCCTGTTCCTGTGGCATTGGGAAAAAGAGACTCGAGGAAATTTTTTTCAAGCTCTTTCCGGACATTAAAAAAGATTATCCTTGACTGCTGTTTAATTGTACGTGCCTTATCACTTTTCTTATCGGAATAGGTGAAAAACATAATTACGACTATGAGACGTGGAGTTTCGTTAAAAAAATTTGTATACATCGTTATTGGGATTCGTTCTGTACAGCTGCGTGTCGAAAATGAATTATCTATTTTTAATGATCTATTAGTCAAACGAAAACTGCAATTACTCGATTCGCTCGTACTAGCGCACGATCGAGACGTAATATTTATCAACTCTTGCTTTCATGTTCAGTTACGTTTTGTTGATAATCATAATTAGTGATAAATTATCGTATGTCTCCAGTATGTCGTTATTCATATCGCGTAAATTGCAGTTCGTTGCAAGGTTCAACCGGTCTTCATTTTCCGGGGAAATAAAAACAGAAACAATGGAAATATAATATTCTGTAAATGCGGGATAATGAACGGACGATAAAAAGAATAAGACTGATAATAAAATTCAGACAAAGTTGAGTGTTCTCAACATTTTTACGAAAAAATTTTAATGACACTTACAATTTTTCGGAGCAATCGACTTTACATTCATGAATATTGAAAATAAATAAACTAAACGTGTGATATATTATGAATAGGACTTTTTCATTTCTTTATACAGAAAAAAATGGAGTTTTTCCATCCCTATCAGCGATCGTATATCACGAAAAAGTATTACTTTTGACAATGAACGAGCAGAGTTTGTTCAACAGCTTTTATCTTTTTGATATAATAATCATTCAATATCAACGTCGAATAATAAATAAGTGACATGGTAAACACGATTGATTTATTCCAAATTTTTATGTTATTACGTTTTACTCAACTTTTCATCGAATCAAAGTTTTCCTTACGCGTGTATATATACGTTAAATATTTTGCAACGTGAATTCTCAGGGTGTTAGAGATAAAGGCGACATATAAGATTGGTTGTGATTATAATCGATTTTCGAGCTGTCGAGAAAAATCAATATTGTTTGGGCTGCTCGATTAAACGAGGGGAAAAAAAAATTTCCACGCTCTCCCGTCTCGAAATAGTCATAGCATTACTTCTTTATTCACGGGGTTGGAAAAAGTGCAACAAGTAGATTTATAACTTTTGTTGTCAGACGTTGCACGTAGTAACGTCAGTTATCTTTTAGACAGTATCTCGTTGCCATCTCATATGTGTATAATACGAGTAAATGTACAAACTAGACGATTCGTGACGCGTGACAAACTATACGGGTCTTATAACAGTTGAGGATATCGCGAAGAGTCTAAATACTTGCAGTTGCATATATATATATATATATATATATGGGGCATTCCATGCCAAACCGATCAGTTCGTGACCCCGACCATATTTGATTTTGTTGAAATTTTTTTATTTTCAAGTTACTACTGAAAGGAGTTTTTGGGATTTTTTTTAGATTTTTATCTCAACCCGTTTATAAATAATGAATTTTTCAAAATTTCGCACGAAATTTTTTTTCATTCTCATAGCTTTTTCAACAATAAAGATATCAAAGTAAAATAGTAGATAATTTTTTTCATCTTGAATTGTAGCTTCATAAAAAAGATACAAAAAAATTATCAAATATTAATTTCATATGTTATTTTTTAGTTTTAATCCAAAAACATATTTTTTTTAAAACTTAGACCGTTTTGATTTTTTTGAAAAAATTCACCATTTTTCTAGACATATTTTTACATGTCTCAAAAAATTCACAGCTTTTCATATATCCATACCTTCTATTCTTTTCTTATTTTTTACCATGTGTAAACCAATAATAATTAATTGTCAATCCTGAATTATATTTTTTTATTATTTTTTTCCACTCATAATTCCATTTCTTAAAAAATCAAAACGGTCCAAATGAAAATGAATAAATTTCGACAAAATGGAAAATGGTTGGGGTCGCGGACTGGTCGGTTTGGCACGGAATGCCCCAAATATACATATGCATTGTATATAAATCGCTCATTTGCGTTATCTAACAATTCGCTCCGAATGTGTACATTTTTAACGATTTAACGAAATAAACTCGATCGTTATTTTATTTCTAGCTCCGCTGACTTTCAGAAAAAGAATAGTTACATAGGCTAGAATTTTATTCACCATAGAGAAATTTATCGTCACAAATATGACGTACTATGACGTTTTATATGCATTTGCTTTGTAAGAATCGACAAATTTTTCTACGGGGATTCAAAGAATTCTTTCATTCTTCCCCTCGGTATATTCACCAGGTACATGCGAGAGTTTCGACTTTCTACAAGTTAGCTCTATTCCCCTTTTTTCCGTACAATTTTCCTCGTCTCGACAATAGAAAATGTCGAGTAGCTTTGCACACGTACACATTGTTATCATTCGGATGACTGGTGAAAAAATATTTTCTCTCAAAGACGAGTTTATTCTTCGGTTCTATTGACTCGGGAATTTTTCATCCCGCACGTATATGCACCGAGAGAGCCCTTAAGGGCTTCTCGCTCAGGTATTATTGTTACGGTGAATCGGAGAGCAAGGATGGATACAGTGTTAAAATCTTTCAAGTCCCTGCGTGAAGCCGGAAGGCCGATCTTCGATGTTCAGAGCTTAAGAGATGGCGATGTGACCGGTATATTTATTGGCCATCCACAAAAATCGGCGGTTGGATCTTTCTACATTAAATTAAACTTCTTTTCAATTTTCACTAAACTTAAATCCATTCAAAAATATGGGTTTTTGATCGAAAAAAATAATATTTTAAATGTCATCGTAAAAACTGATAAAACCATTTTTTTTTGACGTTTCACAACTTTCATTAAAAGTACCTGACGAATGAAAGAATTTGTGACGGATCGAGTGAAATTTTTTTAAATTGCAACCTGATTATAGTCATTTTCATAAGATAATTCTTACAAAATTCTAAAAGTATCTCATCCTCGTAAAGTGTGTTGAAATCTGTTGCTTTTTTTTCTTGATTTTGGCCAATGACTGTTGCTTTTCAACGAGATAGAATACGAGAAGTGTACAAGGATCCTGCCTGTGGGGCATATCGGTTCCTCGGCGAGTATGCATGCGTTAAATATAGGTATATTGCGCAGGGTTTGGCGAGGGCGCGCACACCAGCTGGAGCCTGTGACCGGCTCGCTTTGTTCGGATAGGGATAGTCCCCACTCTGCCTTAAAACTTCTCGTTTCGTTTCTCGTTTCCTTAGGCATTTATATACATGTATATCAAGATATATGTGCATATATACAGCAAGAGTATAGAAGTTGCTGCTCGATGCACGCGGTCCAGGTAAAATTACCTGACCGTGGACCAAGCAGGTGGTCCGGTTTTCTCTGGGCATTCGCCGCTTCTTCTCGCGTTCCAAGTTTTGCCCAGAGACCCTTGTCTCGCACACGAAGTGCCACCGAGCTCACGAGGACACACACATTCGTGGTCTCCCTTGAGACAGAAAAAAAAATCTCATTCGAATGATTTGAATGAAGAGGACAGATCGTTAGTATTGTTTTTCTTTCTGTGAAAAGATCGAAAAAGTGGTAAGGGCGATGTTAAGTTCGTGTGTGGAACTGAATATTTTTACTATCCATTATTTAAAGACTTCGGGGAAACCCACAACTGCTCCGCTCTGGACATTATCTTGAATTTTCATCTTTCTGTTTTTTATTCTTTCGTTCTATTTTATACCGACAATTTTCTAGCAACCAACTTTGACAGGTGGAAAATTGGGATTTCGCTCGGTTGGATTTTCAGGTAGTCAGTAGAAAATCAACATTTAACAAGCCTGTGAAATTTTCCTACGAGAAAAACCGTTTGGACTGACCAAATAGACCGAAGTAATCTTGACTTGTTCCATTTCTTTCCTTCGACCACGAAGATTCATTACAAAATTTCTCATTTTTTATATAAATGGAAATTTCGTTGGAAATTTACCTAAAAAACGTTCAATTTCTTCACTCTTTCTTTGTTATTGTTTAAGGCTTCATTCAAAAACGTATGATTGAATCATTTCATATTAAATTTCCTCTACTACCCATAAACTATCGCATATACATCTCTATCGTTTTGCGTCCTTGATGGCAATCAAATATGATACAAATTGAGATTTAGGATACGTATCGATTGGTTCAGTCGAGTATTGGCTTTTCAATGAAACGGTGGTTGAGATAAGTCTCCGTGAGTACTGCGAAAGGGTGTTTGGTCTCACGGATCGATAGGTGAAGCAATAATTATTAAATCGATCGGCTCGAATATCACGAATCGATCCAACTGGGTCCATGATAAAACTTTCTGTTTGATTAATCTCTCAAGTTTCGTTGAAAAGCTTTGAAAGGAGATTTTATAACTTTTAGCATAGTAATGGCAATAATAATAATTATAATATTAAATGACGTTTAATAGACGTTTAAGATAGTAGACTCTCGATAAATGAAGACAAATTATGTGAGAAGGCTTCTCGGAAACACGAGGACAAGATTTTCATTAATTCCTGATAAAATATATACGAAGAAACACAGAAAGAAAAAAAACTGCGTTCAAGAATGCGAGACAGGCGTTGTGCTCGATCAGTAGAATCGATCAAGATCAAAGAAAACATGAATTTAATTATCGACTCGAGGCACGGGTTCCAGAAAAACTTAAAGGTTGCGGGTTCAACATTTAAAGACAGAGAATGATCACATAAATTTGATTGAGATGCATTTTGATAAAAATGAATAGCATTTGTACTTGTTGTTCGTGAAATAAGGGAAAATCGTTGATGTGCAGCTCAGCTGTATTTTCGGGGTTTTATATCATTCGAAAAAAATCGACTACATTGTAGAATGGAACTTATAGTAATCTATAATTGTTCCGGTCTCTCTTCTTTCGAAAGAGCGCGATGGCAATTGCTCGTAATTGCGTTTTACGCAACGAAACTGTCGTCCATCGTTGTCTGTCATGAGCAAAAGTTTCACGCGGTATAAACACACAGTTGCATTGACATAAACGCATATATACAAAAGAAACAAGCGAGGTACGATCGTTCAGTAACGAGAATGGCGTCGCTCTAAGTTGAAACACTCCTGAGCATGATACTTCATACATTTACATACTCACCTTGTTTTAAGTTATCTCGTTCTACTATATACTCATGATCGTTGCAGCTACAGTCATTACTTTTTTCATAGCCATTATATTTTTTCTTTTATATGCACGATTTCGTACGACGCTCACGTAGATTCTTCGGTAATCATCGTACCTAGATCTTGGATGCCTTAGAATCGTTATCCAAATTTCCGGGAGCAATTAAAAAAATGTATTAAAAAATTGAACGAAAATTACTTTTTATGTTGTTAACCGATGATTTCGAAACTATAATTAGTGATTTTTTTATTTCAACAAATTCTTTTATGACACGCATTTCTTTGTTGATATTTCCATGTCACACTGGTGTTTGATATCATGAATAATATTTTATTTTCCGTAAATCATCGAGTCAAATGAATAAAAAAGAAAAAACGAGTGACGAAAAAATATTGAATCACGAGGAATGGAATTTTATAAAAAATCATAAAAATTGTTCAGTCGATATACATAGAAAACCTGTATCAAATGTACCTATAGTGCATGCAAACTCCTTCGCTTCCTTTTATCACGAGTTAGCTCACTCACGGGCGGTCTGAGATAGCGTTGGACAATATCGCCATACCAGCTTATCAGAGTTCGCTTCGTATGTACTTTCAGAGCCTATATTTGTTTTGTCTCAGGTATGAAAGCCCACACGCATTTTTTTTGTTATCCGTGGCTCATATATAGGCAAACTTTACGAAGGTGCTTTCGGAACATTCTTATTGTCGTGCATGCAAAAATGGATACGCGTTCGACGGTTCTGGATTCAAAATATTTTTCATCCCATGAGATTACGAATTTACGTAATCGAAGGATTCAACAGATTAGCAAAATCCTAATTTGGATAACTTATTATCCGAGGAAAACGTGTCTATTCATTTATCTTTTTTCAATCTTTGCTATTAATATTATTTTTTACCAAAATCTTTATTGAATTTCTTGACAACGAATATTTAACAAATTTTTCTAGAACGAAAATAATTCATCATCCATTGGTATCAAAATGATAACTACATCGTTATCGCGTTATCGTTTATCGTAGATATTATTACCAGTGTTTCTTGTTGCGTCGATACTCCTGAGACATTGATCGAGAAATTTTAAACAAAATTCTCGACAATGTTCCAACAAAAATGAATCTAAAAGTGATAAGCCAAATGCTCATATAAAATTAATAATGCAGTGACGAAAAATGTATATGACAAAGTAAAAAAAAAACCGAAACTCAAGTTGATCAGATACTTTAAGGGGCCAGTCCACTTTGAAAATTTCAAAAAATCGATTTTTATTACTGTTTTCGAAAGTACATACATTCAGAAATGTTGTGTCAAAATTTTATGAGAATCCGAGCTCTCTAAGTATTTTTTTTTTTACCTGAACGTCAGGACCTCATTTCGTCTACCTGAGCGTATAAACTTCAAACGCGTTTTCTCGAAACAACGTTTTCAAAATCTAGCTCCATCGTATCTCTAAAACTAATAAACCGATTCTCTTGAAATTTAAACCACATATTGTAAATATGATTCGAAACAAAATGATCCTCGATGGTTTTAAAATTTTGATTTTTGCTTCTTTTTTTGTGAAAAACTGCAAAAAAAAACGCGTTTTTTTTTACTTTTTTCGTTTTTCATCTGCCATTTTTTTATTTTTTGATAAAACTTTATATCCGAGGGTCATTTTGTAGCTGGTGTCATACTGAATCTAATGGATATTGATTTTTTTGTTTCAGACAAGCCGTTGCTGAGTTGTGATGGAGCTACCTAGCCCACCTAGTTATGAGGCGTTACGTTAAACTATAGTTTTTGTACTTAAAAATGTATAAAAATGAATTAATTTTTTTTTAATGTATTTCAAGACTTTATTTATCAAGCTCAACAACTTTTATATTCATATCTTTTATAAAATCTTCAAAAAAAAAAATCGCGAAAATAGCCTTTTTTTCGTGGCTCCAAAGTGCCCCTCAAGACTTGCCCTTAAGACGTGGCTCCAAAGGCCCCTTAAGACTTGAATATGGAACATCTCAAATACGAGCTTCGTATCCTCAAAGAGATCGAAGAGAAAACTTTTTATGACCGGAATATTAAAGATCGAATGATCGTGGAGATCGAACAAAGAAGGAATGAACAATGAGGCTTAGCTACTAAAGATTGTGATTAATATAAAAGTGTCAAGCGGAGAAAAATAAATGACGTTAA
Organism: Rhimphoctona megacephalus; assembly: GCA_963989365.1. Taxonomy (NCBI): domain Eukaryota; kingdom Metazoa; phylum Arthropoda; class Insecta; order Hymenoptera; family Ichneumonidae; genus Rhimphoctona; species Rhimphoctona megacephalus. The sequence continues at coordinate 8,500,261 of OZ022417.1, forward strand.
AGAAAAATGGAGTATTGATTATTATCGGACACCTGTGATTGCAGCTGGATTCTGTCCGAGATAAATTCTCAATGTTTAAAGTCCAGTATCGATTATCCATAGAATTTTGCAATTTTTCCTCGAACGATTATAATAAATTCGATGATTTACTCTTTATCGAAATTTCCAGTTATACTATGAATTTGCTTTGTTTTGAGAATAAGACAATTATGTCGAGACACGAATGACTGTTAGACTGATGAGCAAACTGCGTATCTCAATTTACAAATAAAAATATGTGTCCCAGAGTACGATATTTTACAGCTACAAAACGCTCAATTACGTCAACAGAGAACAAATGTTCGAGTGTGGGCGTACCGGAGGTCACATAATATTTCCATTATTTATAGTTTCCTTCTTCCTCTGGGATTTATTAGAAATGTTCATCTATTAATAACTTTAACTAAATAGATCGATTGTTTGATAGTTTTTTTTACGAAAAACTTAACAATCATCATTGTTATGTGATATTATCGTATTTATAATGAAAAAAAATGATATCAGCGATTAAAAAAAAATTCGAAGAAATTAAAAGAAAAAGTACGAATTGAAAAAAAAAATTAGCATCCCCTTAATTTGCTCTCACAGCTCAAAATACGCCCGAAAATATTCAGCACGTTCCTCTTTCTTTGCGAAAAATTGCGCGTTTTTTTAAATAACGAGTATCGAATGACAAATGAATTTAATACATTGGCAGAATTTATTTTCTCTTTTTCCCTGTTCCGATAGACTCATCACATTTGCGTACATCGAGCACGTATGAGAAATTAAACTTTGCACTTTTGCGAACTTCGCACGAACTCGATCGCTGCGATGCAATTTCCTGACATCCTGACTCGTCGATTTTTGCGTTGTACGAAAAAATGTACAACCGAGGCTAAGTACTGGTACGGGCTTCATGAACCACGGAGAAAATTGCAAATATCAAATAATTAAATCAAACAAAAATTTTCGTTCCAGAACTAGAAACGAATTTGAGTTGAAAAATAAGTATTACGTGGCGTTTCTTTAGGTCTTTGATAAAAAAAAGTCTACTTTTCCATTCTTTTTTTTAAAGCCATTTAAGATGCAAAAAAAAAAAACAGTGAGAAGTGAGAAATTTACGAGGATCGATTTGTCATGAAAGAAATATTTCTCTATTGTGGATAAATCTCATGCACATAAAAAGATCTACACATTTTTTTGGTTTGGAAAAAAACAATCGTGGGCCGTTCTTTTTTTAATCTACTCAGAGATTGGAATATTCATTGGCTGCTCAAAGACACCAGATGGCTTTCGGTGTTCCAGTAAATTCGTATTTTCTACGAGATCATCGATTCATGAGAAAGTTATAGAGTACGATCGAGATCAATATCCATTTCTTTTTTGTTGTGTCTCTTTTATCTCAGATATTCAGATTTCACGAAGAATTCGAGTACGTGAAACGCGGAGTCAAAAAAATATCTCTATAGAACGCTGTACATCTCGGAGATCATTTGATTCTTCGTCTTTCACGAATAATAAAGAATGTCTGGAGGTGCCTTGACGTCACGAGAATAAACGTCGCGTTGCTAGCATACAAATATCCAGCAAAGGCTATGCGCAATTTTTAGATCGTATTATTCGTCAACAGCGAATTTTATGAAAGCAAAAATTAGCTATATTTGAATTTGAAAAAAAGTGATTAAAAACGATTCCATGATGATGTAATTACTCATTTATTTTGAAGAAAAATCAACGGATACCTCGTTGTATAATGAAAAAAAGGATATCCGAGAGAAAATATTGGAGTATCTGAATAATTATTAATAAGAGTTTTAAGAGTTTTAAGTGTATTGAATCATATTTGCGATAAAGAAAAATGGAGAAAAACTTATACGTAGATAAATATGTAAATAGATAACAGTAAATTAATAATTAATTGTTCGAATATAATGACAATTTCATATAAATATTAAAGCATGTATGTTTATCGTGGATCAAATAAAGAGAAGAAAAATTCCTATAAATGGGGCATTTATCATCGGGGAAAAAAGGAGCGAATATAAAAAGCGCGTATATATATATTTCTTGGAGGTTAAAGAGGCTGCCTCGAAGCCTTGAAGTTTCGCTGGCTCTTTTAACACGTTTGTATCATTTTTGGCTCGATTCGAAATCGTCGAATGTCAACTAGCCTTCGGCGTGCTCCTTCCTCGCTGGTTTGTGCACTCATCGACCTAGACGGTAGTCAACGATCACGGGAAAGAGTTTTTTAGCCTTTTACGGTAGAATGTTCATTGAAATTCGTGCAACGAACTCAAAACACTTGGATAAAAAATGATTTAAAAAACTCTACGAGCTCTTTGGAAGTTTGGCTATACATATGAAAGGAATTGATGAATAAAGAACAGGTGATGTCTCTTTCGAAATGAAAAGGATGAATCTTCGTCTTCGATTCCTTCATTTATTATCCAATTGAAACGAAAATCGTGCACGAATGACAAAATTTGATTTTGTTAGTTCTGGCAATGAGCCGAAAGTACAGAGAATCCCGAAGTATGAATACCCGATCCAAAGGGATTTTCTTCTCTTCACTTGAACCCATTCTTTGGAACGAATCGTTCTTCGAACTCTTTTTTATTCTTCCATTAAACGAACGCTTGAAAATTGCTGGGTGGTTTCGAGAAAGATTTTGGGTCACGTCTTTTTCGATCCAGGTACGAGATAATCAGTCGGCTGCTTTGTAGGGAACGAATTTCGATTTTCCGAGAACCAATACCGATCGATTGGACGTATATCTTGGACTGAACGTGCCATCGACGACTCGCGTAATCATCGAGAGATCGCGTGTTGCAAAGAAAACTCTATAATTATTGTTAACGATCGAACTCTCGTGGTTTTAATATTTATTCTATTTAAATCGGAAAACTTTTGTTCCATGTTTTTCTAAATGGTATTAATTTGGATAATATTACTGGTGATTGTACGCCATTTAAATTAAATATACGACAATACACTGTGCATTGATTTTTCATATTATTAGAAGGACTCTAGTCGTTCGTGACGATAATGCGGAACTGTGTACCAGATTTTCTTTTCTAAGGAAATACTCTAGAGGTCAGGCTACGAAATTTTTGAAAACAACTTAAATCGTGTACACAATAAATTTTCACGCTGAGAATGCCTAATTATAGAGTTAGCATTGAAAGTAAACAAAAAATGGACTGATTCAAAAATTTTATCGTTGGACATCGCATTAATAAGAATTTTTGTCACAGGATAAATTGGTGGTAGTCAACGATCAGGACAATATTATCAATACACGATCAACGATAAGTTCGCTCTCTCAGTCACGTTTTTTTTCACAACGCCCAAGTAATGTCATTGGACGTTGTTGTCGCTGCGTCATGGTTTATTTATGGATGAAGAAGAGAGAGCGAGAGAGCGAGAGCGAGAGAGAGAGAGAGAGAGAGAGAGAGAGAGAGAGAGAGGCACAACTGACAAGACTAAAAAATTCGTCAGAGCGTTTAGCGATAACGTTATCGAGGCATTTCTGATCATTAAGTCGCGCAATTTTATATTCTTTTTTCCAAGTTAAAAGAGAAGCTTTTACCAAAAACTACATAAGATGACATGTCAAATAAAGCGTCATTTGGTTGGTCGAATAAAAGTCGCTTCGTAATTTCATCAGGTCCGAATTTCTTTTCCCCTCTAAAAGTGTCCAAAGTTCGAGTGGAGAAAACGATTTTTTGAGTGTGTGTGGGTAAAGAGGGATCGAGTACTTTGACGATTAACGGTCCAGGTTTACGGCGGATTTTACCGAGCTGTACCGGAGCTCTGGATACAAGAGAAAGACTCTCCTTCCTCGACCCCTCGTAAGATGAAGAACCAAATAAGTCAACGATGGCGGCTGTCGAGGGGAGACAAGGGGAAGCTCGCGGAATATACCGCGGTTGAGAATGATGCACAACAGGCTACAAGGAATCGTCGAGAAAAGCCGCTTCGAAGGAAAGATACAGGATATTAACGTGCATCTGTGTATGTGCGCGTGTGTCGGTTTGTTAACATCGAATATGTAAGGACAGTATACGGAGAAGAAAATACTTTGGAGAGGTTCGATGGAGCGTAGCAAATAGACGAAAGTGTTTGGGTATATCTATATATGTACATTTATGTATACACTATAGAACTGTCTATATATACACAGAGTATAACGTACATGGCAGTGTTCTCAACATAGAAGCAACCGCATATACATAAATTTTGGAATGACGAGAGAATTTCCACAATATTCGATAACCTCACGCTCCCTGATCGATGTCTCAATAATTAAAGCAGTCTGTACTCACTTGACTCCAAATTCTCGTCCGAAAGAGCCAATTTATTAAAGAACCTTGCAAAACTATAAAAAACTTCGCCGAATTCACGTACAACACTTTTTTTTTCTTCTTTCTTGATCTACGAAGTTAACTTTTTCAACAGATTGGTTGTTCGGAAAAAAAAAAGAAAAAAGATTCACTCCGAAGGTGAAATCGACACACGCTCCTCGTATAAACGCTCTCGTCGCTGGAATTTCTCAACTACGTACTAGTATCGTGAACGCACGAGTCGCGAGTCTGGGGCCAGCGAGTTATGCGGGGGCCCCCCGTACAAAACCACAGCTCAGGCTCTCCGAAGTAGGGGGCTCGTTTACGTTGGGATTCTCCGTTTGGTGGGGGTAAAAAAGCGGCGCAGGAAGATTCCAGGGGACGGCTGATCTCCGTTGTGTTCGCTCGTTCGCTGGATTGTTACCTGGGCATTTTGCTGCCCACACCGAAATTCTACCTTTTATTTCTCGCTACGTTACACATTCGGAGCTTTCTCGTACAGGTAACAGGTGGCCATCCTGCTGCCACCTAGCGTCTCGATCCTCAAACTCTCCTGGATCGCGAACCAACTCGACCTTAAGGATCTTACGTACCGAAGTACAGTCTTGTTGAAAATTTATCGATATTTCAAAAAAGTATCTTTTCTATGTTGTAGAAAATCGAATAGCCCAAGTGTCAAAAATTTGAAGCTATTTTTATAATTTGCTGTAATTATTACGAGAGTTTTTCGATTTTTACGATCATGCGCTGGACTCGCTATTTGGATCGCGTTTCAATCTTTGCGAAGATCAAATTTTGAAATGATTATAAAGCTGAATTATTCGGCTGTGAAATATCGTTTCCAGATTTTGGCTTCAGATTCAGATGATTAGATTCCCTTTAAAAATTGTTTTTTTTTTTTTTTTTTTTTTTTTAATGAGACAATTATAAAAAAATTATAAAAATTTGTGGGAAAATATTTTTTGAACTGCCGTTACTGCTTTTAACGTGGGTGTTCTTCGGCGAGACCCTTCAGGCGTCGAGACCCAACAGAAGCAACGTATCAACGATATATCGACTACTTAAGATGAAAAGGGCGTAGCTAAAATTTTTTTGTCTTCACTGTACCGAGGCACGTATTTTTGACTGTTCATCAATCGTTGTATAAGGATCGTAACGACACGCATGTCAATTTGGTACCGCGATATCTCCGGTATCGAGGCTATTGAAAAATCTTATCGACTCGATTTTCGAGCACTTAAAAAATAGGTGATTAGATACCTTAATGAAATTCCTTGAAAATTGATGTTACTCACCATGATTTGAACGATGAAAAAAAAATTCGAAAATTGCAGCAAAGTTAAATCCTATACACCGTTTCTTTTTCATTTTACTATGTAATAACTCACGAAAAAAATTAACGTATACAAAGGAGAATCGTTGAGAAACGCAAATCGGAAAAACCGATTCAAAGAAACTAGTAGTGTCGATGGTCGCGTTAGGTTTATACGTCAAACCTTTTATAGCCCTGTTATGTTTCTGTGATTGATGCACAAGTAAAAAATAAATCGTCAAATTTATATATTTGTTCGATTCGTAGATTCTCACTTCGCGAGTGAAAGGAGAAAAAAAATCGGGCCTGTGGGTGTAGAAAGTTGATAGTAATTCAGTTTCTTAATCGTATTAATGAGAAAGCGCATCCAAAATTTAATGGGCCTTGTACGAGGTCAACCAAAATTTTTATTCTCCAAATTTGAATGATAAAATTTGACCTGTTTTGCAATCTCAGCAGAGTTTCATTGTATCGGCGACAGATAATGAACCCTCAGTCGATATATTATTTTGGAAAGATTCCTGATTTTGTAACGCCTCATACAAAACATGTAACCCTCAGTCGATAAATTGATGCTGAACAGTAATTTGAAAAATTGTGCATTCCGCCATCTAGTGGAAAAATTGGAAGCTGGGAGATTTAACGAGAACTTTCATGATCTAAATTAATAATAAACGAGGTTCGATATTAGCTGAATGGTGATTTCAAAAAAGTACATTCAACCCTTGACGATACACTGCTCGAAACAAATTTTAAGGTAAAACAGCAAGTGAACTCGTAGTTTTTCTCCTGAATGATTTATTTTTCAGAAAAGTTAGGAGATACTGCGAGATAAACTCTGTTCGCCTCACAACAGATCAAAGGCTACATTTTTTTTATTCCAAAAAATCTATTATTTATGAGAAAACTGGAAATCCCTAAAAAAAACTCTCTCGCACTCATTGCTCTTTAGTTTTTTTCTTCTGAAAATTAGAGTGAAAGAATTATATTTTTTTTGTTTGTTCCACTAGTTTCGTTCTAAATTATTTCACAGTCTCTCGGGTTTAAAGGAGAAAAAAGAATGAGATTCGAGATTCGACAGATTCTGGTCGTCTTAATCCGGGCCAGTAAACCCATCGAGAGTCAGAACAACTCGAAGTATATCCAATTTTATAGGAATCTTTTAGAGACAATGGATAAAACATTGCTCCGAAGGAAATCATTAACGAAATGACTCATGATCAGAATTTTCAACTGGACTTTTGGACTTGATACTTTTTCTTTTCAGACAATGGCAATGAATTATATCAGCTCAATATAATATAGTTCATCGAATGGTGCAATGGTGCCGCACGTCGCTATTAACATAGAATCTTGCAGTTGATAAATTAAACATGACGGATCGGAACGGTCGTTGACAGGGAATTGAGTCATTGAGACTCTCGGGGTCTCGTATTAGATTCATTCGCTCAATCATTTGGCCACCAACATCGCGCTATAATAATAATAATTATTTGTAACTACAAAATAATCGAGTTTCGTCAATTTTAAAAGATTAATTGATAAACTATTTTTTTTTATTTTTATTTTTTTTATTAGGGTTTTGTAACCGATCGCCCCCGCGATTGTTACTTCCACGGCCCAGGGTCCTCCCTTTTAGCCTCCCCACTCTTTCCAACTATTAAGAGTCGCGGTAGCGACTCGAGACAAGTACATTTACGAAGCGAGTCGCACAAGACACTTTTACCAGAAGGTTCTTTTACTCTTCCATCCATCCTCCCACACGTGCGGCTGCAGCCGAGTTATTCTCGCGCTGTATCGCATTTACCGAGGGCGAAGGAAAACTGCAGAAAACCTTGCCGATACAGCCGGTGCCCGACTAATCTCCGCGGGTGGCAATGCGAGCACGCTCAAGCACGGCCACCAGAGGCGCTCAGGCAGGCACCTCCTCAGCTGTGATGCAATGAGCCAGCCAGTAGTGCATGGCTAGAGGGCCACCATCTGCACGATGAGAACCGTCCACGGGAGGCCACACCAAAGCCGTACACCGACCGCTCATGCATCGCAGAGAGGTGTTTGGGCATGGATTTATGAAGGTGGAATCCGAACCACGCGGGAATTGCACCAGAAACACTTGAAAAAATTTTCAAATTTTTCATTGGTGTTTTGGCCGGGATTCGAACCCGGAACCCGCGACGTGCGAGTCCGAGCCCCCATCCACCGGACCAACCGCTTTCTCATCAATTGATAAACTAATTGATTTATTTTATAATTGAGAACAAGAATTTGCAACGGCGTAGGCTGGATTGATGAAAAAAAAAATCTTACCTACTAAATCTGATTGCAGAACAAAGACATATTTCCTGCAGACTAGATTATCCGAGAAAGGCTGAGGATGATTCGTCTAAAAATCGGATTAAGCCGATGACAGAAACAATAGAACGACGATTCTCTTGTAATTTGAATGTCCTGAAATAGCTTTTGTTTGCTACAAAGGCAGGATGGGGGGGGGTGTAAATATTTGAATTTAGTTCGTTGTCTCTCGAAGATAATAAAATGTGTGCTGAATACGGACGAAGAGGTGCGTCGTCTCGTTGAACAGTTTACCCGATGATTACGACAAATGGAATTTATCTAATTTCTCTGCTACGTGATATCACAAACGTGCTAGCTTATCTGATAACAGGAGACGATATATTTGCCGCCAGGTTTTCTTATCTCGGAACGTACTCGATTCTGATTAAAACGTATGAAAAACACGTAAAGATTGAAAAGAAAAAAACTTTAATGCATCGTTGGAAACATTTTTCTCAATCAAATATGATAATCTGGAAGAGCCGGAAAATAAAGAGCATCATTTCGATATGTAATCAATTAATCCTAATGATGAAAACATAGAAGAAAGGAAAAAGGATGTTTGCGGGTAATACTGTGAAATTCATCATCATATAGTTTCCAATATAACTTCCTAATTGATCGATAATGGTGCTTCATTTGAAATTCCATGGACGTTCTTTACCTGGAAAGAAATTGTAGTGAATAGAAAACGAGTGCTATGAATTTTCTTCGGACGACAAGACGTGCAAGATAAATTCCCACAAAGATATAAAAGTTGATCGAGTTATGGACATTTCGATGTATCCAAGGAATAGATATGTTCTATATATGTAATATGGCGTCATCGACGTGCCTCGATGACGCCCTAACGTCCTATGTGTGTGCAGAGATGTTATTTATGATTCCACGAACATCTCAACCGCTTCTCCACTAGCAGAGTATAAGAGCAAAGATCATTCAACGAGTGGAGATTCACTATCGCATGAGTCTCACGGGATGAGGGCCCAGAAGTAGAATCTCAGATCTGGGGGCTATGAAACCAGGAAAAGAAGCGTGAAAAACAATTTACTGTTTGGACGATGATATATCGAAGGATGTACACTGTATTAGCTGAATTTTTAAGATAATTACGTTGCTCATCAGCATAAATACCATTGGATTGGAATCTTAAAACGAGAAATTCCCGAAAAATGATTTTTTCCATATTTAAGTTTACGACGAAACCTTTTGATCATTAATCATTAGAAACTGTCCGATATGCTTTAGCTGAGCTGCAATGAAATGTTCTTTATTTTTTATTCATTGTTTTTATTAATGTGTGGACAATTTTTAAAGGCTTAAAACGCAGTGACACTTCTAATGATCTAACGAATTGAGATTCGTGGCAAAGTTCTTACGGACGACTTTCACTGATTATTTATAACCCTGTGAGATGTCACCCGGTAGGATGTGTTTTCTCTTTCTTTTCAAATGCGGGCAATACTGCAATTTATACAACGCACACATGTACATCGTCGTAAAGGATATTGGCGCCTCTTTATGTTGCTGTATTGAACATAATCTCGAGAGATCAGCAGGCGTTTTTTGTCTGCTTATCTTCTCTCTCTCTCAGTTTCTTATATATATATATCTACACATTTACCGATAACTATTATTCTCGCACACATGTTTTTGCACGAATTCTCCGACGATCTTGAACTACGAACGTGCAATCGTGTATCTGTTGAATAATAAAGCTCTTGCGAGGTTTTTTCGGCATAAATATATCCTTCGTTTCGTGAATTAAAATTTTTTCTCTCTCTCCCTCTCTCTGAGTACTGTATAAATGTATGTTAAATAGTGAACAATGTATTATACTGTATGTAAACATGTATTATGTAGTACGTATCAAAATAATTATGACAAGTTGGACGCAATAGTCTATTTTCAAAGATTTTTTCAAACCCGAAATTTCGATGCCAGACAAAAATCAAACCCATCAATTTCAATCGATTTAATTACTTAAATAAGCGAATGCTATAAACTGATTCTGCCAAATAAGATTCATGACCACCTCGCCTTGTAAAACTTCCATCAATCTCCTCAGTAACCGTTAAACAACACGATTCCACGTATCAAACGACAGTATCACGCATTTATATACTTATACATTAACTAGAAGCACATAATCGGAATTTGTTTGCGTGCTGAGTACAACTGCTTGGAATCCTTGCAAAACTTAGTAAAAACGATAAATCGTGACGATATGATTCACAGGTACGTTTTAACGACATCTCGTACTCGAGATATCAAGAATACGTGATTTTTTCAGAAGGAAAATACAATTGGTATCATTGTTGTTATAGTGGATAAAAATTATAATAGAGGGAGTGCAGCCCATTGACAATATTGTAGGTAATTTGAAAGTCAGAAGTTCGTTCAAAAAAAATCTTCAAATTACCGAAAATATTTCAAATATTCTCAACTTCCTGTATAATAATGTTTTGCAGAAATAATTCATAGTTCATTTTCCAAAATATTATAATATTCTGATTCTTGTTCATCTATTATTAGTATTATTGTAGACAAAAACAATTATTTTAAAAGTTTCCTCGTTTGTTGGACTATTTTACTATTGTTCTATATTTAAAGTCATAAAATATGCGTGTGTGTGTGTGTGTGTATGTATTCGCATTGATCCTGCTATATATAGTTCAAATTACGTGCCATAATAGTTGAGAACTACAGCACGTGGAGTGTCGTCAAAGTAAATTCGGACTGACGACCAGTGGCAGTCGTCGTCGATTCGCTACAGCCCCAGCATTCATTTCTCTCCTCTCAATGTTTTTCTCTTACACACGCTCTTTCTCTCTGTCTCTTTCCGATGGGACGCTCGAGGCGAGAAATCACCAATCACTCTGAATGCTTCTAATAGGATTCTATTCCAACTACACCGATAGAAAAAAATCAGATAAAACATTCTATCTGCTGTTTAATCGACTCAATCACTATTTATAATTCAATTATACTGTCATTAGCTCGAAATAAGTTTAATTGGAGCAATAAATTCACGAATCTGTATTAAGACGCTCGAATTTTTCTTTCAGGGTTATTTACATTTGTCATACATTTTTTTAATAAACTATTCAAGAAACCGGTTGAAACTGTAAAATGTTTACGTTACGTTCGTGGTTTATCGTAAATAAAAATTTGTTTATTATGAGTAAAACATGGATGGGTTTCTTGCGTTATAAGTTTTATAATTATGTGTCTTGTTTGTCCTTTTCACGATGCTTGGGGTAATGAATGATTAATGGTGAAACATTTGTAATATTTTAATACGTTTTGTAAGAATTTTGTCTTTTGGATTGCATTCAAATAGCAAGACAACGGTTAGCTATATCCGTACGGAATTCGTGTTAGTGTAAATATACTCAAGTGCTGAATGAATTTAGTTTTTGTCTCTCGCTTGGTGCACGACGATTTTCGCGATCTATATAGATGAGCAGTTTGTATGAACACGAGGCAATGTCATTGTCGCAGCTGACGATTGCCCGTGAAACTCGTCGTGTCCGGGAAGTTGGCCCATTAAGAGGCGAATCATTTAACATTCGTAGCTATGTACGTGGCAGTTGTAAACTCGTCTGCTGAACGATGCACCCGCTCTATATTATATTTTATGTATTTTCGCATCCAGGTATACATTTAAAAAAAGGTAGTTTCGAGAACTTTGGTTGAAAAATAATTTTTAATCCTCATTCAGACTTTATAACAGTAGTTAATGTTTGCAATTTATAAATATACACGGAAAAAAATGATCTGTAAAAATTAATGGTCGATATTTAAAAATGACTGAAACTAAAACAAAATATACAGTTGAAAACTGTAAATTAGTCGTTTCACACTGTGTTCCATTACAAAATAATGGATTTAATGTATATTTTTATTTCTGATCAATTATTAATGCTGATCTAAGCTGTAAAAATCGCAATATCCACAGCAAAAAAATGACATAGTAGAAATTAGAAATAAAAACGAGAAATCCCACTGTGTATGAAATGTAAAATTTACAGTGCCCCCAGTAAAATATGCAGTACTCATAGAAAAATAAACTGTGAACCAATACTGTTTACTGATATTGAAAATTATAAAAAATTGTCAAACGGCATATATGAAAAATTGTAATTAGAAAATATAAAAATTGTGTACTTTCTATTGAGACGATTACCGTCGATATAAATTAGAAATTGCAGTGTGCCCAGTAAAAATTCGAAAACGTACTGCAAAATTAGCTATGTTACTTTTAACTTTTAGTGTACACTGTAATTTCTCCAAATACGTGAGCTAGGAACTTTCGAGATGAAACACACATTGAAGACTGTTGTTGTATTTGCTTATTATAGCTTAAGGGTCTAGAGGTCTAGTATAGCTAAGGGTCTAGAGGTCTAGAGTAAAAGGTGGTCTAGAATTTTCAAAAAATCGATTTTTTTTTTTTTTAATATATTTTGATAGTATAGTATTTCGAGAATATACTGTGAAATTTTCGTAAGGATATTCACAATATTCTTGCTTCTACAGCCGGTTTAGCAGGTAGAGAGCGGTCCGCTCGCTCCGTCAATTAAACTCATTTATCTCAAAACTACTTTTTTTGGCATGATGTTATAGAAAAAAAAAACTATTCAACCGAATCACCTGAAATTTGGATATGTTATTCACAACATGAATGGCTATCGACGGGACTAGAATCATATTTTTATTCCAATAATTTCCTATTTTTTAAATTAAATAACTGGTAAAAAAAACCCCGATTTTTAGAACTTCACTTTCAAAAGCGCGCCATTTTGTCAATTTTCATTTTTTTTTTTTTTTTAGTCCCGTCCATAACTGCACTCATACTGATTAACAATTTTTCTGGTTTTTATTTTTCAGATAAGTAATAGATCCAAAATGACTAACATCGTCCAGGTCCAATTTTTCGAGAGGGTCAACTTCAGCGGCATTTCTACTATAATACATTCTTTTTTAAATTTCAAAATAAATTTTTTTGTATTTACAATTGATGTTATAATAAGTCTGAAAAGTTAAAGTATCGTTTTTCCTTATTTTTATGATAAAAAAAAATTCCGCAATATACCTACAATTTTCGAGCTCTAGACCACCGGGTTCCCTTAACGGGACAGACCTAGTTAGAATTTTCGAAAAATCGATTTTTTTTTATTTCATTTTCAAAAAGTAGAATCTCTTACGAACATTTTCCGCCCAGGTAAATGTAAATCGGACCATTATTCGCCGAAATACAAGACTTTGTAGCACGTCGTGTCTGAGCCATAGGTAAGCAGGTAGCGGACTTTAAGTGCGTTTTTCTCGAAACCATGTTTTTGAAGTCGGTGATCACTGTAGCTCGAGAACGGCTTTACCGATCGGGTTGAAATTTATATCACTTCTTCTATACATGGTAGTCCTCCATATGAACGAAGGATTTTTTTTTTGGATAATTATTTTTATTTTTAATAGCAAAAAATGGAACTGATATTTTGGTCAAAAAAACACTTTTGACTTTTAACGGCCGCCATTTTGTGAAAAATGGAAATTTTTCAAAACCCTTCGTTCAACTGGAGCATTATATCATTAACTAAAAATCCCCTCCGTTTTTTTTGTTTCAGATGAGCCGTTGCAGCGTGAGCTTGATCACCGCAAACCGTGTTTTTTTTTGCAGCGTCCTCGGCAATTAACGGTCACCAGCTTATTTCGATATGTATTGCGTTGAAAAAATTGCAACATATACATTACATATGTATCTTTTAAACGGAAGAACTTTTGTTGTGAATTATTTTATCGTTTGACCAAAAAAAAATCGGAAAAAAGGCTTTTTTTTTGACGTTCCAACTAGGTCTGTCCCGTTAAGGAGGTTATAGCGTTTCTCATGTAAAAATTATTTTCCAACTTTACACAATAAAATTTTGTAAATAGAAAGCTTAATATGGTATTAAACTTCTGGCGGAATATGCCGATGATTCATCGTCTCAAAATTGAGATATTTATTGCTGAATTTCGCAATTTTTTGAAAGCTTCCATAAGAGCTCATGTTAAACTTGTCATTTTCAACAATGAATATCTCGATTACTAGACGGTGAAACCTCTCCAAATTTTTCACACATAATTAAATGCTGTTCAAGAAGATTCACGCCAAATTTCAATAATTAACTTGGAATAATCAAATATAATGTATTTTTCGTATGATGTCATATAAATATCGATACAACTTCCTTAAACAATGGGGGGCGAATTTTGAACTAGCCGGAAGTGTTACGGATATGATATATTGTAATATATATGAAAATTCAATATTTTTTATATTTCAAATTTGTCTTTCTTTCAAAAAACTTGTCTCATATAGATTATTCATTGACATTACCCATTATATTTCGGATTGGATATATACTGTGACGTAAATTTTCATAGCCGCGATTGTCACAAAATTCACTCTCTTCCTCCGCATTAATTTATTTTATTATTTTGGGCGCCAATTGACCGACAGCGATTTGGATGTCCGGTCGGTGCGTGGCTCTGGCGATCATCAAAGTTAAGCAACCTCGGGCGAGGCCAATGCTTGGTTGGGTGACCGCTTAGACATACACCGGCTCGCGCATCAATCCCTGAGCGGGAGGCAGTATTTCTGAATTTCTGATGGTACAAATCAATTGAAACTCAGTATAAATATAGCCGCATGTATCGGTTGGGTTTTCCATAGGAAAGAGTGGCTGTGGGCAACGCTCTTGGGGAGTTTCTCAGGAACATGGAAATTAGAGAATTGGAAATTAGTGAAGTGGGGTTCAAAGTGATGGGGTGGACCCGTAAAAACCCGCGAGGGTAGGGGAGACCGGGGCTAGTTGGCTATCGGGGCAAATTGACTAACTCACAATAACATCCAAACCACGTAATGTAAACATACCCGCGTTTGTTATTATGCTCATTGTACACTGAGAAAAAAAATTTGTTCATCGAACTAATTCCATTTTGTTGGATGAAAAATTGGTGGAACTAACAATTTTTTTGTTGAATGGCAAATGATTTAATATATTCAATTAAATCATGAAAATTTCTTGTAGATGAATCAACTAAATCAACGAAGTCGAATGATTTTGTTTGAACAACTGTTACCATTTATTTGCTTACGCATACTTTTTAGTTGCTTTAATAAAATATTTGTTTGAATCTCAATAACCAAATCAACTAAACGGTAATCGTTGGGACGAATAAATGAATTAGTTTATTTGGGTAATATTTTGTTGCATTAACATTAATTTGTTTGGCTGCACCAAAGTTTTGTTGGTTCGACCAAGAACTTGCTTCACCATTCACAAATTATTTTGTCTTAACTCAAAAATATTTTATTGCCCATATCGAACTAAATATTTTGGTTGAGAGAAACAAGATTTGTTTCGGTCAACAAAATTTTTTTCTCAGTGTAACCTCTCGCTCATTCATGTGTCTCAGTACGTTGGAGCGACACGTCGTTTAGGAGCAGTAAAAGATTTTCGAAAATCCAAGTACCAAAGTAAATTTTTTTGTTGATCTTTCCTATCTCTTCCTGCCTCGGATATTTTTCCAATTGTTACAATCGTCCATTATATAAAAGTACATATATTGAACTATAGTTTTGCCTAATAATTTTTTCCAATTATTGTTATAATTCGCGTGTATGGCGTTTTGTTTCTAAAAAAACGGGGTGGGGTAGGTAGGCCAACATTAGTACGGGGTTGGTTGACACATGTGTAAACTGCAATTCTGATTACAACGACGAAGAAACTAATCAAGAGAATTAAATACTCCTTTTTTCCACAATTATCACCAAAAATAACCTTTAATTTCATTAATGTAAACATTTGTGTTAATTTTTTGAATTATTAAATAAATAATATTGGTAACCATCCGTTTTTTTTATTGATTCGTAGTGATTATCAAGTAAAATTAATTGCCTTAATTTATTTATTAATTGTAGTAATTATCAGGTAAAAATCGTACTATAGTCAACTTGCCCCATACCTTGACTCAACTTACCCCGACACTGGGGTTAGTTGACACAAAAACGGATTTTCAAAAAACCGATTGAATAACCCACTTAGTATTTCATAAAAACTCTTAAATAATTATCTGAGATAGTGGAAGAATGCTTCGATTCAGAATAATAATTTGTTTTTTTTTAAATATGGTTTAGTTCCTTTTTTACAAGCAATAGACTAAAAAGTTGGCAAATTAGCCCCGGTCCTCCCCTATACGTAGGAACAATAAAAAATGAAAAATAAAAAAATATTATGGGTGCTAGTCGCCAAAGTGACATAACTGGAAAAAGAGAAAGAAGGATGACCAGCTGAGTCACAGGGAGAGATGGGCGGAGTGAGAACATTGGAAAAATTAAATAATGAGACGAAAATCAAATTTTACGATTAACTTTAACAATTTAAAATTTATTTAATAATTAAATTAATTTCGGGACAAAACCCGTTCGAAAAATATAATAATCTTAAATATCGATACAAAAGAATACATTTTTAAAGAATAATTCGCGGGATAGAAATACGGAAAAATATTATTCACGCGCAAAACTTCATCGAGAGAAAAGTACAAACGCGATCACACTTACACTCACAATTACACGACCGGGATCCTACACACACGATTACGAAATTAATCGAGTCTGTTACGATTCTCACCGTGGTTTTAGTCGCGAGGAGAATTTATTAAAAAAAGGAAAATTCGATGTTCGAACAAAATATACGGAAATTAAATGCCGAGCCCCCGATAGTCGGTTACTCGGCCGGACTTTCGTATTTTACAAAATAACGGCGATTCTCCCGGCCATGCTCACACATTCACACTACACATGAGATTGTCACTATTCTCTCGATACGCTAAGAAGCAGTACCTAAATTGTTAAAAGATACGCGGACAAAATTTACGAGATTTTCACTACCGGCCACCGTATTCTCCTTTCTCACGTCGGAATATTTATCGCTTCGCAATATTATTTTGCAATGGAACACACTGTAAAATGAGTAATTTACAGTTTTCAACTGTACATTTTGTTTTAGTTTCAGTAATTTTTGAATATCTACCATTAATTTTTGCGGATCACTTTTTTCTGTGTAAAAATAAATTATTCAAGATTTTCATAACATTTTTGATTTTTTAATATTAAGAGCAATTATTGGACGTTTTATAGATAAAAAAAGACAGAAAAAATATCTTTAGAAACCGGTAACTCTTTTTTGCCGTATTCACCTCAAAATAGCACAGTCTGGCTTCGATACGATTTTCGCAGCTACTATTTATGTCAAGGGTTGTAATCATAATGATATATGTACAAGTTTAGATTATTTCTGTGGTGACATTCGAGTGAGAGTAACGTAATAGGTTTAGCACGTGTAGCCATACAACTTGATATCCCTCATTTTTTGTTTAATTCTATTCGTGAACGCACGAATCCCGTGTGTCCTTACAAATTAAGTTCTCGTTTATCAATGGACGTTTATTCATAGGTAGTTGGCACTGTGCCCTTAGGCAACGGCCAAAAAAACGTATAATTACGGACGAGGAAATAAATATGTATATGTATTTCCTCATCTCGGCGTTCTTCAACGCGCGGTGTGTTTTACTTTGACGTACGAGTTTCGCTGATCCGCGAACGGAATAATGCGATGAAAAATAATAAATCGTCTATTTTGTGCACTAAATCGATATTCCGTTACAGTATATATATGCTTTTTTTTCTTACAAGAAACTTTGAGTGAATTTTAAAATGGAGAATATTCGAGAAAAAAATAAAATTTAACTCAAAACTATATCACGCTGCGCGTAGTTTGATTTTATTTTCATTGTCTGTTCTTTTTTAAATCCGTTTTATTAGTTCTCAGCCGAGAATATGGGAGATTATGCTATTTATCTGTTGGATGGCGGAGATTTCCGAGAATTTTTTTTTGTATTGTTTTTTACATCAAGGACTTCTCTTCGTCTAATTTTTTTCTTTACGACAATAATAAGAGACTTTTTTTAATTTCTCATAGCGCGGAATCATAACGTCAATTTATGTAATTATTTCTCAAAACGATTCAACTCGATCCACGCTCGTCCGACGTGCTCGTTATCGTGGTACTCGATTCGCATTCTTATCTACTCGTCAAAGCGCGGCTTATCAACCTCTCAATAAAGGCAAGAAAAATATATGTGTATATATGTATATAATTGACACAGTGAAGGTATCAATCATGTACCATGGTGAAAAGTAAGTTTAACAGAATTGTGACGGCGCCATCCACTTCTTAGAGAACAATGACTCAAATGAAATGCGACGAAGCGTCGAAAAATTAAGGTAAAAAAAAAAAAATACGTCATATATTTCTACATCTTGTGTAAATTCTGTACACGTATCTATCTGTTAAAATAACAAAATTATCTGTATTGAATACTGGTATTTATTTTTTAAATTCTCCTTATTTGTGAGGCACTGAAAATCGATAGTTACCTCTTTTCTTAACTCCCATATCCAAATTTGTAAATCTACTCGTTCCAGAATAAGTTTCTTAAGAAGATAAATGGATGAATATAGAAGAAATTTAACTTGGAGTATATAACGAACGGAAGATCGTTTTAAGGGGCCAGTCCACTTTGAAAATTTCAAAAAATCGATTTTTTTTTACTGTTTTCGAAAGTACATACATTCAGAAATATTGTGTCAAAATTTTATGAAAATCCGAGCTCTCTAAGTATTTTTTTTTTTACCTGTACGTCAGGACCTCATTTCGTCTGCCTGAGCGTATAGCGCGCTCAAACGCGTTTTTCTCGAAACAACGTTTTCAAAATCTAGCTCCATCGTATCTCTAAAACTAATAAACCGATTCTCTTGAAATTTGAACCACATATTGTAAACATGATTCGCAACAAGATGACCCTCGATGATTTTAAAATTTTGATTTTTACTCTTTTTTTTGTGAAAAACTGCGAAAAAACGCGTTTTTTTTACTTTTTTCGTTTTTCATCCGCCATTTTTTTATTTTTTGATAAAATTTTATATCCAAGGGTCATTTTGTAGCTGGTGTCATACTGAATCTAATGGACTTTAATTTTTTTGTTTCAGACAAGCCGTTGCCGAGTTGTGATGGAGCTACCTAGCCCACCTATTTTTGAGGCGTTACGTTAAACTATAGTTTTCGTACTTAAAAATGAATAAAAATGAATTAATTTTTTATTTTTTTATGTATTTCAAGACTTTATTTATCAAGCCCAACAACTTTTATATTCATATCTTTTATAAAATCCTCAAAAAAAATCGTGAAAATAGCCTTTTTTTCGTGGCTCCAAAGTGGACTGGCCCCTTGAAGCTTTCCTCGCACAATTTCTTCCCTTTAAAGCTCGTATATTCCTTTCTCGAAGTTTAAACCGTTAAATACCAGCTAATTCTCATACATATATGTATATATGTTTACATAGATGGAGATCGATATTGGCAAAAGAAGGTGCAATAGGAATTGTAACGTGGGCAGGTTGAGTTCACTCCTCTCGTCTTGTTTCCTTAAAAAGAATCAGGACAGCAGAACGTGGACTTGCCCCCTCGGACCAGCTACGTCACACTTGTCTCTCTGCATTAAATACATATATACATATACATTAGTCACTGTCGTTAACCTTATTGCCTATCGCATATGTAACTGCAGCTGCAACTGTAACGCGCAATAGCACTTTGTTCTTCGATCTAACGTGTATTCGTATCGATTCGTCCCACAGACGGTTCCGATCGAAACGCCTGAGAAATATTTTATTTCTACGTCAAGTGAGTGCGAAATCCTTGTAAAATGTGACGGAGCTCTTGACTGAACAGTCGTAGGCTGCATTTTTTTTTCTTCACTTTTTGTCTTTGGACTTTTGATCAATGATCCTAAGATCACTCGATTCCAGCTCAGCTTACTATTTCTTTACTTTTCGTGACGAATCTGCAGGGAAAGAGACAAATTGATTAATTGATTGATTGATTCGTTTATTATGCCCCAGCAAGCTTTAGGGCAAATGGGACAGAGAGAGACAGAGGGAGAGAGGGGGGAGGGGGATATTATCTTACTACGATAATTTCGATCAAAGAATGTGCTGATCTTTCTCAATAACATTTATATTCTCAATCGCTATTTCGTACGGAGTTATACTAATATTTAGCACTTTCATACAAGTTTTACATTTTAGTAAGCATAAATATATAAATGTGCTGAAAGAAAAATTGTGTGGTTGTCCCTGATTCGTGTTCTTGAGACACTGTGCGTATGTAATCATAAAATACATATTTTATGAATTAAAAACAGTATTACAGTAAATTAAATGGGTTTACTTTGAAAAACTTTAATATCGGTATCGTAAAAATTGTGATTTTTAATACTTATCAAAAGAGAGATCGTCAAAAATGTATTCGGATGAAAAATTTGAAAGAATGCATCAACAATTAATAATTTTGGTAGATAAGACAAGATGCACAATAAATTTCTTTCACTCTCAGAACGTCGACTACAAGATTAAGAGATTTGTCGATCGTCCGAGGCTCGTAACTGTCGTTATTCGAATTAAGAGAATCACCAAGAGCCCGCAAATCGTCTTTCTTTTTCTTTCCCTCTCTCTCTCTCTCTCTCTCTCTCTCTCTCTCTCTCTCTCTCACTCACTCCTGGACGTTCAGTGATGTTGGGTTTACTCGGCCTTGCGGTTCATCATCTCATTCTCGCCTCACACCCGGAAGAATAAATGCGTTTCTTATTTTTCATTTATTCTTTTTTTCCTTCCGTTCTCTCGTGGTCCACAGAGAGATGGGCGATAACACCATTGGCGAGCGAAGGTCTTCTCTCGGAGAATGTAATTTCGTGCTTGTATACAGACGTATCGACGTCACAATGTACGTGGACTCTTTCAATTATCCTTAAACCCCTAACGAAGGTCTCGCTTCTTATATAAAATATATAAACAGCGGGAAGAATACTCAGTTCCGAGTCTTTTCCTCTCAGCTGAATAATCTTCTCCGAGTCTCGTCGTGGAAAATTAAAAATAGAATATAATATGCGACGTATTGAATTCATTGCATAGCAAAATTCAGAGATTAGCACTGTCGCATAACAAAAATGAAAAAAAAACATTAAAAATCATGTCATTTATTTAATAATTCGGCGATTATCATTTTAACCTTCATACGGTCCTCATAACTACTAATGTTAACTAAACATTTTTAGTAATTTTTTTGTGTGTATTAAACGCTTGTTAATAAAAACTGTACGATTATTTAGTAAATTATTAGCTTTTTCCAGCGACTTCATCTAGGTCGATTTCGGGTTTGCAGATCATTCAAGTGTAATCAATAATTATCGAGTAAGGCGCGCACTTTGTGGAAAGTCCTTCAAAAAATAATTGCGTCAAAGATAATTTGCGGAAAATAATTAACCGAAAACACATAAACAGAAACTCGTACACGCCCAAACTCACGAGCAGGAAATTGCTTTTTTTTTATTATGTTGGGTTAAATATAACTCTAAAGAAGAAATAAGACCTAAAGAGTAAATAAATATCATTCATATAATCATACGAATACGTATGGACGAACAAATCACAAAAAATGGGCTTATTTTGGAAAATAAATAACTTTTTCTTGACGATTGAATCAGAATTGACCCAAAGACCGTATGAATATTAAAATAAAGTATTGAGAACTTTTAAATATCTCATTAAACTCATCTTCCAATATTATTATCTCTCACAAACTCATTTTTAACCTCCTAAATTACGTCAAAATTTTCATATAATCCACAATGGAAGATTTTAGATTCGAGTCAAGTTTAATTTAATCAAATACATGCTTTTTTTTATCAGGATATTGCAAATAAAATAAAGTTATACATAAGAATGCCCAATTTTGAGATCTTTTTGAGTAAAGTGTTCATAATTATGGCAGCACTTATTTCAAGTACTTTTTCGTGCGTGTCCATCTCTCATCATGGCACATCGAGATATATATGAAATATATGCTGCTTCGTGTGGTACCGTTGGTTGCGGGAGAGGGTTTAGCACTGACCTAGGGAAGAGGACTCGAGGTCGTCGATGGCACACATTCCAAGTCCGTCTATATTAAGTTAACTGCTTCATACTGTAGCTGACGATTGGTCGCAGCAACGTAGATGTGACATTTTATAGGTATACGGTGTACGTAAAAAAAGGTGTACTTATATACACAGATGCATACTTATATACAGAGATAATACACGAGCACATTTGTTGCCCGCGGAGTGTGGCTCCGCGACGACGTAGGGCACAGGCTATGCCAATTACATGCATCCGCAAATTTGCCACCAACTGGCACGCTTATGCTATAGAGTTACGACTGATGATGCGGCTGTGTCCAACTAAAGTGGCCACCTATTTCGTCTCTGTACATCTTCCTCAAAGCCAGAAAAATTGACAACGAAATATTCCTAATCGGTCGATTTAAACTAATAAAAAATAGCCTTATTTTGTATGCACGTAATGCAAGTGATTATTGTGTGAATGGTTAGCATATTTTGGAAGATTAAGCAAAAAAAAAGATCTGCAAGCTTTTCTCTCTATTAAAATGATTAAGGGGACAGTCCACTTTGAAAATTTCAAAAAATCCATTTTTTTTACTGTTTTCGAAAGTACATACATTCAGAAATATTGTGTCAAAATTTTATGAAAATCCGAGCTCTTTTTTCTCGAAACAACGTTTTCAAAATTTAGCTCCATCGTATCTCTAAAACTAATAAACCGATTCTCTTGAAATTTGAACCACATATTGTAAACATAATTCGCAACAAGATGACCCTCGATGGTTTCAAAATTTTGATTTTTACTCTTTTTTTTGTGAAAAACTGCGAAAAAACCTTGATTTTTTTACTTTTTTCGTTTTTCATCCGCCATTTTTTTATTTTTTGATAAAACTTTATATCCGAGGGTCATTTTGTAGCTAGTGTCATACTGAATCTAATGGACTTTGATTTTTTTGTTTCAGACAAGCCGTTGCCGAGTTGTGATGGAGCTACCTAGCCCACCTATTTTGGAGGCGTTACGTTAAACTATAGTTTTTGTACTTAAAAATGAATAAAAATGAATAAAAATTTTTTTTATGTATTTCAAGACTTTATTTATCAAGCCCAACAACTTTTATATTCATATCTTTTATAAAATCCTCAAAAAAAAAATCGCGAAAGTAGCCTTTTTTTCGTGGCTCCAAAGTGGACTGGCCCCTTAATTAATCGGTTTATCCAATGAAGTGTAATATGAAGGGCAACTCAATTTGACGCTAAAGATGTTTATTTTGTATGTAGATTTTGAATCTAACTGAAAAATGATATTTAAATTCAGTTCGGTGATAATTGATAATGCTATTTATTTTATTTTTCACTCCGCATATGCCATCCTGGAATATTGTTATTTTTTTATGCAGTCAGCGACTATATGTTCAGTAATTTAACAAGTACGAGTACTTTGCTGGAGAGTTTGGAGAACAAAAATATTTGAAATCTTAATTTGCACGATAACACTCTCATTGATAAGAACTCTCTATATCTACGTGGCAAGCCCAAACAGGGAACTATAAATAACTTCGGGACGACACTTTTACACTCGGTACTGAAGTTGTATAGATATTTATAACTCTGCTGTTTTATTTCTGCGAGTTTGCGACAATGTCGTCACATTAATCGCTTCGCTGTGTTATTAGCAATCATTGCAATCACTGTGTAATTCACAGGTTTCAAAGTATCTCAATTTCGTACCATTTTCAAAAGCTTTTATACATTTTTTATGATATTTTTTGTTACAGCACTTTTTTCAACTTTGTAGTGTTATAATTAATCTGTTTATGTATTTCGAGTTCAAAAATCATTTTTTATTTTCAAGTTAATATAAATAATTGTATGAAATGAAATATTGGATTGTGCATAAAAAAAAATCTACATAATGCGTCTGCGAGAACATTTGTTCGCGTGCTCTTCGTCTCAAGGCTGCGCAGCATCGATTAACGAAGCTAAATCACTCGATCCTCGAGAACACCGAGCGTGTCTTGAGAGAATGTGTGGCCTAAAGGAGATTATGAAAAGTATTTCGCTCTCGATTGTCGCGAGAGAGAAAGGGAGAAACTAACAGACAGAGAGCCAGAATCGGTCCAGCAGAACTTCAATATTTGAACTCTAAATTACTTATACGTCCACTTTTCAATCACAGAATACAACAATAATCGTTTATTACGATGAGGAACAGGAAATGATCAGAAAAATAAATATGTTCGCACGAAGAAACAGGAAATTTTTTGATTATTTTCTAAATTTTCGACTTGTACACCGAAATTATTCACTCGAATGATTCTTAGGCTCGAAAATAGCTTCATGACTAATACGCTGCATTCCGTGTATACACAATTGAATTTTAAAGAAAATTTTTGGGATGATTCTCAAGGAAGGTTTCAAATTTCTCAAGGAGGAACTCGAGAGGGGCGAAAAATGAGAAAACAAGATGCAGAGGAAAAATAGATGAGCTCTTACGGAGATAGACGAAATAGTTTAGCGGTGATTGACCTCGATCTAGCAGTACCCACTTTGTAACTTCTTGGCAGTTGAAATTTCAAAGGGCGTAACCAACACGATGGAAAAGGTAAATATATACGTGAATTACGTCCTCTGGTTTCTCAACGATCTTTCATACCCATAATGCCGCATTAACGAACACGTTACCGTTCACGTCTCGAATTATCCGCATCGTTGATCACTTATAAAGTGTTTCTATGCGTTCGACAAAAAATGTTCATTGGTCATTCGTAAAAAGAAAAAAAGGGAGAAGAAAAGCGATCTCGCAACTTCTAAGCGACCGGGTACGCGTCGGATCACGGTGAGTGTGTATCCGGAACTCGCGAGTGGACAGCTATCGTTGGTTCGAAAGAACGAGCAACGAGAAAAAGGCGGCGATGTTATCATCCCAGTATCCAGCTTATGAACTATCCTGAGTCAAGATATTCTGAGTTTACGCATACTAAGCCCTAGGCCCAATAGAATGCCAGTCACTCGATTGTAAATTTTAATCTACAAGGGATGAATAAACTCGAAAAGAAATTATAGGGACTTACAGGATTTGTTTAATGAAGTTGTTTTCATTCTAGCAACTGTTATTTTGCCGAATCATGCGGCAATTTAATCCTCGACAGAAAAAACTGGGAATATTTTTGTCGATGAAAAAGTGTAGATAACATTATTCAAATTTACATTCGACAGAAATTTTTGTTTATTTTTTCAACAATACTACGAATTTTTGTTTCGCAAGAATTTTCCTAATTTCTGAAAGAAAACATTATAAATATAACTCTCTCATGCCTTTTTATTTGTATTATTAAAATAATATGTACATTAGGGTGATTAAACAAAAAATTTTATTTTTTTTCTTGGAGCTTCAACAAAAATGTTAGTATACTGAAAAAAAGTAATTTTCTCAAAATTAGGGGTCTTTTAAAAAAATTTTAGATAGTGCTCAAGCTACTTTTCGGTATTTTTTATATTTTTCGTTGAAAGGCACAACATTAAAATTTTTTTTTTGCTCTCAAAGTAGAAAGTGTTAGTGTTCCATAAAATCATGACTCTTTCAAAATTTTGTCGCTGTGAAAAAATTTTAAAAGCTGTTTCAAGTAGTTTAACGTTCAACATTATTTGGAGATTTAATAAAACACAATAAAGCCTCTCGTACCTGGCCATATATATTTTAACAGAGCTCAAATTATTTAATAACTTTTTTGTTACTGTAGATCGGTGAATTTAAGCCATCCAAGATGATGAACTGATAATTTTTGTAATCACACATAAATACGAAATGAATTGATATTTGCAACTTCAACGCTTTTTACTATCTAGTTTGGAAGTATTTTTTTTTTTTTTTATTGGGGTTTTGTAACCAATCGCCCCCGCGATTGTTACTTCCACGGCCCAGGGTCCTTCCCTCTTAGCCTCCCCACTCTTTCCACCTATTCCTCTACTCTTCCATCCATTCTCCCACATGTGCGGCTGCAGCCGACTTATTCCCGCGCTGTATCGCATTTACCGAGGGCGAAGGGAAACTGCAGAAAACCTTGCCGATACAGCCGGTGCCCGACTGATCTCCGCGGGTGGCAATGCGAGCACGCTTAAGCACGGCCACCAGAGGCGCTCAGGCAGGCACCTCCTCAGCTATGATGCAATGAGCCAGCCAGTAGTGCACGGCTAGAGGGCCACCATCCGTACGATGAGAACCGTCCATGGGAGGCCACCAAAGTCGTACACCGACCGCTCATGCATCGCAGAGAGGTGTTTGGCCATGGATTTATGAAGGTGGAATCCGAACCACGCGGGAATTGCAGCAGAAACACTTGAAAATATTTTCAAATTTTTCATTGGTGTTTTGGCCGGTATTCGAACCCGGAACCCGCGACGTGCGAGTCCGAGCCCCCATCCACCGGACCAACCGCTCTCCCTTAGTTTGGAAGTAATTAATTCGTAAAAATCGACTGTTCTCAGACACTTATTCCTACGAGTATAGGAAAATCGTATGCACGTTAAGACTTATTGAATTTTTACATTCGGTATTTCCAAGATTTCGTAATAAAAAACTGATCGCTGTATTCCGCGAATATTCCTGAATATAAAAGTGCTTGGGTTTTTAGACGTTACCATTAAAAAATCGACTGAAAAATAAAAAAAGTATTCATTGTGAAGTCATTCAGATTTCAACAGGAATGAGACGGGAGATGGCGCGAGAGCAGAGCGCTTGGCAACTCTGCATTCGGCGTCTGCTAGCACATGCTTTCAGACGTGACAGTTTGGCAATTTACCCCATTTTTCTTTCCTGTACTCGAACGTTTTTATCGTATTTGATAAATATCGATAGGAATGATGGTGATTGGTAAGCAGACAAAATCTTTGCCCTTGCGTAATTCCTTTACGTAAATAGACTAAATTTTACGTAAATAGGTTGTAAACAAAACTGACAGTTTCGGCAGCCGACAGTAACGGCCATGACAGGTTTTACAATCCACTGCGCTCGTTAAAATTCAGTTATTAAACATTTTTTGAACAATAAAATCATGTAACAATATCCATTCCCTGCTCTTTATATTTCGAAAATAATAAAATCATTATTTTAAAGTCAGTTTTGCATTGCGAAACATTGAACTACAATAGATACTGCGAAGTTCACGTAGCCGTCATCGATCTTCGGTAAATCCAATCTTAGCTTTTCGTGAGGATTGACTCATTTTTGTTTTGTGTGATTTGACTTTGTTTGATAATTTTTTTAAGAGGGGTAACTCTTTTTACTTTTTGTGACGATTTGATTTTCTGAGGAGTTTCTTAAGAGGTTATTATATTTGGACAAAATTCATGCTTTGTAGCTTATGGAAATATTTATAATTTTGGCGTTTTTTTTTGTTTCATTCTACTAAAACTTCAACCAAGAGATGATTATAAAGGATTCTGGAATTGTGCGTTTTTTTAACGGCATTTAACAAAACGGTTTCAAATTCAAAGCCATTTAGTGGAATTCGTCATGAAATTTTTGTGTATAAAAAATATATCTGTATAAAAAGTACAGAAAAATGGAAACCAATCGCTTGAGCTAACTTAAAAAATTTTCTTATACCATCCAAATTTGAAAAAAAAAAATGTTTTTGTAAAATACTTACACTCTTCGTTTTGAGAGAAAGAAAAAATTGATATTTGTAGCTAAACATTTCTTAATCTCATGATTTATAGCTGAAAATACAACAAAATAGCAAACAAATTACTTGAGGCAGCTTTTAAAATTTGTTCAAAGCGACAAAATTTTGAAGGACTCATGATGTTATGGAAAACTAAGATTTTCTACTTTGAGAGCAAAAAAAAAATTTAATCTTGTGTTTTCCAACAAAAAATATAAAAAATACCGAAAAGTCGATTGAGCACTATCTAAAAATTTGTTTAAAAGACCCAAATTTTGGGAAAATTACTTTTTTTTAATGTACTAACATTTTTGGTTGGAGTTCCAAGAAAAAAAATATCGATTTTTTTTTAATCACCCTAATGTACATAAATGAATACAAATTGCTTATCCTGGGTGTTTTTCGGCTATTAGTACGGTCACTTTGTCGTCGAGCATATGCAAGAATTTTCCGAGTCGTCGTGCATGTTAATTTTAAACTCGTGCTTACGACTGCAAACGAATCTCTCGTCACACCATAAGTTTTCCGAGAGCTCTTCGTCATTCCGTCACGTGTCACTTTACAGGGAGAAGAGCCGTTCTTGTTACTTTTGCGCATTCTTCTCGTTCGAAGATTTCCTGTCGTCAAAAGCTCGTTCGATTGAAGGTATTTATATATCAGAAATAGGCACCTCTTTTGTTTCTCCTCAAAACAATATTAAGTCATCCTATTATGGATTTTTAAGGGGAGATTAACTCATAAATGGAATCTTGTATTTATTTCCAATTTTTTTCCCTATAATTTGATATTTTTTATTTCAACAGGATTTTTTTTCGCTTTACAATCTAAATAACTATATTTTTCTAATCCATCGTCCAAAAAAGTAAAACTAAATCAACTTTTTTCAAAATCAATTCAAGATTTCCGTATTGTTGGCGAGAAAAGTATTTAAAAAAAGACAAGAGTCAGACAGATATGAAAAAAAAACATTCTATATTTACTTAGGCCTGAATTTTAATAAGTATCTTTGACTTCTTCACCTTTGGACGTTGTGTATGCACAATTGCTCATTTCCCATCAGTTTCACATTGATTTCCGGCAGTCACTTTTACGTGGCCCACGTTGTTTATTAATCAAACGGGAGGTTTCCACGTTGCTTAATGCTAAGTCCAGTTGGTTCGCTATCGTATTGTATAGCTACTGATTTCCTGTCCGGATAGACGAGTGATTTGTTTTTTTATCCTCGACGGAAGTTCTAAACGCACGCGGAGAATTTGAATAGTTAATTTTCGGGCACTCCCGGACTTGAAATGTGTAAAACAAGATGTCGAAACAAATGTTTTATCAATATTCATTACGCTTAGTGCTGTTATCGATTGGAAGTGAACTTAAAATGGGATGAGCATGCGAATTCCATGTTTGACATTATAAAAATGATATGTGCACAAAAAAACAACTCCACGTTCTCTATTACATTCTCATTCGAATGTGTTTCACTGTCAAGCACTTATTCTCCATGAGAAAGAAAATGGTGATACGTGTACATCTCATAGCTAAAATTATTCTTACTCGGCACAACGAACTTAATTAATCGTGTCAGAGGTTACGAGCTTCTGATTGATTGGCTATTTTCTCTCCGCGCGCTACTTGAAATAATAATCGATCATAATCGATGCACTGATTTTTTTTTGTGCAACGTAACGTTCTCGTATTATCCAATTCTTCAGTGGGCTCGAGACGGAAAAAAATTTCGTGGTAAAGAAAAGTGAAAGTATTATGGAGATTTGGATTCGTATGAACCTTTCACGAACGCTATATCCACGCACATACATAGAAATATAATCAGGTATGCACGAAAAATAAACAGAGTTTTAATTTTTAGGAACCTCTCTTGACTGAAGAGAGTTCAACGTGCGATACGACCTTAATAGCCCATCGAGTAACACGTTCATGTGTCGAGAGTTAAGCAACGCGGGCTGAGTCGCCATGGCGTCTCTGTCTTACTCTCACATACTGATATGTACATAAATATATAAATATATGAGGGTGCCAGAGTTACATAAGCACAAATAACATACATACATATCACACATGTATAAATATGTCTATTCTCTTGCGGTGAGCTCGTTATTTAAGTTTGAACGACGACGATACGAACGCACTTCGACTTTCTAGGTCAAAAAATTTACCGTTTGATATATATAAGTATAAAGGTGAGCGCCTGGCTTGATAATGTGCAATATATTTACAACAATATGTAATTTCGTATGGAAATATTTCCAATAAAAGAAATAGAATTCATAATATTCTATCAGAGACTAATTTGCTGGTGAATAATAGTAAAATGATCAAAGTATATTCCCATTTTTGAATCTTCGAAAGATTGTGTTTCCATGAACGTATTACACATTGAACTAAAGTGAAAAAAGTGCGAGTGAAGTTAGTTCGACTAAAAGTATAAATGGAAAAAATTGTTAGCAATTATTTAACCGCTGCATCGAACCTTTCTTCGAAGAGATCTGCCGAGTGCTGCAGCATCCCGAATTCCCCGAAGGATCTCTCTGAGATCTCCTAATGATGGAATGCTCCTGGAGCCACAAAGACGCCCCATTGTGAGGATAATCATATTGTATGAGGAATTCCACGCCAAATTGAACCGCCTGCTTAGTGTTTTTCCTTTTTCCATAGGTATTTCGTAGTTTTACAGAAAAAGAAGGGAGAAAAGACAATGGACCAAGTTAATTTGTACGTTTTTTGAAAAATGTTCTTGTGGATATGATCGTATGTTTTTTCAATGTATATTTCATCGTGAAAAACCCAATCGTTGAGCATTCTCGGAGTTTATTTTTGGCTCACTAAGTATTGTTATAAAATGCACATTGGAATAATGTTAACGAATTTCACATGCTCATCCGGAATCGTCGTTGACAATAGGATCAATTCTCGAGTGATTATTTCGTCAAATCGCCTGGTTTGACGATTGATAATGGGAAAGATGCGTGAGTGTTTCTCGTATTCGTTTGTTCTGCGGTTATCCGGGAGTCACTCCCTTCCGCAACTATCGGACGATTCCGCGATTACATACACTCCTATCAGCGTGGAGAAGGAGAGAGAGAAAGAATAAAGAGAGGTAGATGAGGGTAAAAGAGAGAAAGAGATGTTACCGCGAGTGCCTGGGGCCTTTTAGTCGAGAGAAGAGGAAAAAGGTGGGGGAGCGAAGAGTTTCCAAGTTCGAAGTTGGTTTGTGACGGTGCGGTGTGTAAATGGCTCAACTGTTGGTGGCCGCCGGGATCGTCGTCGTTGAACGGGGAGTGTGCGAGAGAGAGTGTGCAGTCGTGCCGAGTGGCACAGTCCTCACACGACCTCAGTCCGCGATAGATTGTAATCGCGCGCGAAGAGAGTTCGATTCGCGGCGCTCTTGATCGATTTTCCATTCAATTTTCCTCGTCTCGATCCACGCGTGTTATTGGCGTGCGCGCGTCCACCCTCCGCAATTAGCATATTACCCACGTTTTTATAAATCGAGAACACTTTCCTCGCTGCTCAATTATATACGCTCAATTTATTTTTTCAAGTGTACTGATTACATCAAGACAACGAAAAGAAAAATTAATATTGGGATTCGAGTTTCTGGATTTTTTTTTTAAATCTGGAACAGGATTAACCAGGGGAGGATTATTTATTTGGAGCTCGTAAACAAGAGGTAAGGGATTCTCATGCGACAACGATGAACCAATTTTTGTTTATTTTCTATTAACCAGTGTCTGTGTCACGTGTTTTTTTAAACGAAAGAAAAAAAGTCGTTGCAAAGTGCTTCCGCGTCTATGATCGTGTGTTTTCTTTTCTTGCCTATTTTATTTTGTTATCTATTGTTACCTGAGTATTTGCCGTTCTTATAATCCTGTTCGTGCGTCTTGACAGGCTTTTTTACTTCGGATTTTTGCAACTCCCATTTGTATTCTTGTATAGACAGTAAGATCGGAGTACATTTTTGTAGAATCTTAACGTGTACACGAGAGTAATACTTTTATCGCAGGGTATTGCATACACGCATGTATATTTATATGCAAAATTGTGGATATCATTATATACCACGTCACGCGACAACGTCTGTGGTGAACCTGGTGGACGGGCCAAGGACTTGCACGAGCTCGGATCCACGAGACACTCGTGTAAGACGAGTATACTCGCATACATATTCATACATCCTTACGTCTAGTAGTTTTTTTATGGGAGTGTAGACACTAAAAACGTGTTTCAGTACTGCAAAATTTTCATTATACACGTTTTCAGATTACACGTTATTTTAAGGGACGTTCGGTCAATGTAAATCATCGAAAATATCCTTATGTAAAAAAATTGAATAATTAGTGACCAGGAAAAAAATCTGTTGGTAATTTTTAACGGGCAGGACAAAACGTTCATAGAAATTGGATTCTCACGGAATTCGGTCAAGGTCATGTTACAAATGGAACCGATACACCCGGAAATGCGAATGAATAAAGAGTAATAATCCATTTCTTATTAAATAGTGCAAATTGCAATTGTTTCTTGCTATTTTTTCCAGGCTGATAATTTTTTGGGCGTTCAGGATCGCCAAAGTATTCTCTTTTTTTCTTAGTTCTGAAGAGAATGTTGAAAAATTATGATTTAAGAATTATGTACTCCATTAGATCGAATCCTGAATAGTTAGTGACTTACGCGAGGTGCAGAAGAGCAGCGGAAAGATATACGTCGTTCGCGAATGTATGTCCCTCTCTCTCTCTCGCTCTTTTCTCTCCCCAGGTCTCATATCATCTTTCGCGACAATTCGCGGTCGATTCTCGCGATCCTTCTCTGTACAGACGATCGACCGGTTCCTCGACGATCCTCGGTCGAGATTCTTCATCATCGAGACACAAAGTGCATTTATGATTAAAAAAAAAATTGTGATACTCGTGACAAATGCTCAATGAAAATTGCTCAGTATCTCACGGTCACGTGACTCGAACGTTTGATGAGTCGAACTCCATGTTTTGCAGAGGGAGTCAACGATTGAAAATACTGCTTCGAATAGATATACACCGTTTTTCCATTCATAAAGAGTAGGAGTTTGTAATGAATGAGTGAGAAAACTGCTGAAAACATGCTTGGCTCGACTCCTCACTCTTTTTCCCTCTCTATTTCTTTGTCATTCGATATTCATTCATTTTTCTTATTCATTTCATGGTCTGATATATTGCTCAACAATGGAATTGCCAGGAGATCATACAGTATAATTTCCCAATAAAAAATAGTTATTCTCTGAATCATAAAGTCATCCGAGATTATTGGATTATCAAGCACGCGGTGAGTCTTCAACTGGTATATTTTTCATTTTTTAATACCCGTCTAATGTTGAAGCAAAAACATTACATACAAATTATTACAAATGCGATAGCAATCGTGAAAGCCCACACAATTTTTAGAAATCACACACACATTTGATACCTGTACGTTATTAAAATTTAGGACGATGAGAGACCGATATTTTTCACTCGCAAATTCATTCTCTATGGCGAACAATTTTCCATTTAAGAGTATACATTTTTCAAAGCAACTGTCATTCGAGAAACAGCAATGAAAAAAGATAGAACTCGAAATAAAAATCAATCATAGGAAAATATATTACTGTGTTTTTACAATAATTAGTAATGCTGTGTACAGAGTTCCAGAATTGTCGGCTGATGCAAGGTTCGGAGTGGTAGACAGAACTCTCCTGTTTCTTTCTAAAATTAGTACACATGAAAATTCTGGAAATGTATAGTCGGCATTCTCCCCCGAGGTTCAAAGTAGTTCCAAGTCGTAGAAATTCTCAACTAGAATAGTCATGGGAAAAGATTGGTCCATGGTCCCGCGCCTGACAATTCTGTGAACGAAAACAAATAAATATGGAGAAAATGTGCTGAAACTGAGAAATCTATTACGTTCCAAAAACTCTTCTTTTTGATTGCAAAATCACACAAAGACATTGTGGACAGTTGCTCAATATCGGTGTAAATTGATTAAAAGATGATTGAAATCTTTTCGTACGTTAAACAAACAATTTTGCTTCCAGAAACAGCAACACTATTACTTTTTTCTTTAAAATTATACAGAGATAAATTCTTGAAACTTGGTGCTCGACTGACCTGTGACAAGCTCTTGAAAGAAGAGTTCAAAATTTCATTTATTCTTTCTTCACTTTTCGTTTCTTTTATCGTCACTCTCGAATAATTAGTAACTAGTGTCTAAATAATGGATGCATATATTTGTGCACTCGTGGGACGTTGTTGGAGCAATGGACGGTGCGTCGATAGTCTGAGGTAACTCAGCGTCGAGCTAAATGACGCAACGGGTTAATCCGAAGATCTGGAGAGAGAAATCCGTTCATTTTTTATGATAAAAAAAAAAAAATCAACGCCTGTCCAAAGAAATTCCAATGAAACGGCGATAAAATCAAAATATAAAAACGAGAAGGCTCCAAAATTGTAAGATTACGATGCGTTTATCAATGTAGAGGATAAAAAAATAATAAAAAAACGTGCACAGGAAACCTTTGAAATAAAATCCTGACGACGTGTCCTTGAGCATTTCGCAACTTTCGGAACGTTCGAATTGGATTCTCAAAGCCATCTTTTTTCTGTATATTAAATTTGGTCACGTATAAACGCTTGTGATGCAATTTCACATAGAGAAAATAAAAGACAAAAGAGCGAGAGAGACGGAGCAAAGGAAAAGAAGATAAGTTAAAGGCACGAATCACGTTCATTATTCATAATATAGCACGCTTTAGCAATGATTTTATATTTTTTGTGTCTTTTTTATTTGTACAATACCGAAGGGG
Source organism: Rhimphoctona megacephalus (assembly GCA_963989365.1). Taxonomy (NCBI): domain Eukaryota; kingdom Metazoa; phylum Arthropoda; class Insecta; order Hymenoptera; family Ichneumonidae; genus Rhimphoctona; species Rhimphoctona megacephalus. Next base: position 8,534,799 of record OZ022417.1, read on the forward strand.
ATATCTTTTCTCATTCGATTTATTATTGGCGCAATGGAAAACAAGTGAGAGAGAAAGAGAGAGGATATCACAGAGAAATTGCATGAAGAGGGCAGTCGTTTGTTCGTCTTTCTTCGCCGAGGTCTGTTTATGGTCAAATCGAATGATAAAACGAACACAAAAAATGCTGTTATAGAGAAGAGAAGCGATAAGAGAGAAAAATATCAGAAAAACGGAGGCTTTGTATAAGATATGAGAGTGATGAGCACGTATCAAATAAAATCAATAATTGAGGATGTAGGATGAAAAAATTGTGTAGTAAAATTAACGGGAGAAACCAGTTTAGGAGGCCGAAATTTTGGTGTTTTTCGTGAATTTTTTTAACAGGGAAGGAATAGTCAGAATTTGTTTCAACCTGGAAGATATTTTATTCATGTTTTGAAGTACACTTTGTAATTTTTTCAAGTCATTTCCGCCGGAAATAGTGGAGTTAGAAGCTGCTGTCCATGGACGATCGCCATCCGAGTTTTTTGCTGGTGGGCATTCCTGAAGTCACAATTTTTATCTGTAAATATTACAATTTTTTTTTTTCGTTAACAACATATTTCCTAAGAATATGAACCTAATTGTGATCAAAAAAGTTGAAAATTGCATGCTTTTGAGGTGTTTGAACACAATGTCATGTTTTTATACCATGTTTTTTCACCTTTTTTGCATTTAAAAAAATATTTTTAATAATAATATCATCCCAGAGTTAGGTTCATACAGATTGTAATTGAGTAAAGAATATTTACACAAATTTTCAGAACGATTGGTCAATAACTTTTTGAGCTAGAATGCCCACCAGTTGAAAAAAAGTCGTCCATGGACAGAAGCTTCTAACTCCACTATTTCCGGCGGAAATGACTTGAAAAAATTACAAAGTGTACTTCAAAACATGAATAAAATATCCTCCAAGTTTAAACAAATTCTGATTATTCCTTCTCTGTAAAAAAAAAATCACGAAAAACACCAAAATTTCGGCCTCCTAAACTGGTTTTTCCCATTAAGCTCGTTAGTTTTCGTCAATTTCAATTAGGATCCTAGAAATAAGTGTACTAAAAAGCTGTCAATACTTTTGCAACTTTTTGCCGTTACGATCTCCTTTTATCACGAAATAACGTTCCAGGTGGTGATAACGTATAAAAATATTTGAAGATTCGAACAGATTTATCAAATAAATGTGTTTACGTAGAAGAATCGATCGAAAGGTGTGGCTTTTAAACTCACATTCCGAATCGAGTGCTTATTATATAACGTCTGCTGCATTCTCATCTCAAGCAAAATACATTTATATAAATGCTCCGTACGAGCTTCTAAAGTAAGGGAGCATACAGGCGTCAATGAACCGAAAATTGCCGAAATTTATGGCGGAACATTGGTCGGAAAAAAAGAATCGATTTATATTATTTATTGTATTTGATACCAGGGCTTCCGGTTGAGCGACCTGGGCGAACTCTGACGAGCACGCACGTGGTGCATAGTCCACGTAAAAAGCGGAATTTGATCCTGCAACGACTGTGCCTGCTGACGTCGATATTCCATTTTTTTAAATATTTCACAATGAAAAATCTTTTTTTCTTCACAGTACGTAGATTCTTTCTTCACAAAAATAATAAAAGAAATAAAGTGTGTTGAATTTTTTTTCCACCGCTTTTGCTGACGTGATAAAAAATGGAACAGGAGAGTTTCCAAAGTTTGAACTTCTTTCTCATGCTTTCGTTGAGGATTTTATCTCTTTTTTTATCTCTCGTAGCTTTGTAATTAAAAACAATCGATCGTATTCTCCAGTGGCTTATCTACTGTGGGATTTGATAAATATCTAAACACTCTTATAAGGTTCTTGTCGGTCATCAATAGAAATTGATTGAGAGATAAAAAAAAGAAAAAAAGAAAAGAAAATATAAAAAAGAGTACAATAGAGTCGTAAGGAATCTACGCCATCTTAGTCATTAGTACTGAGCTCCGAGATGGCGATTTAGCGGCTGTTGAAAGACTTCTCATCGAAACGAACCTTGACCATTTAGAAGATTCATTACAAACCAATATCACTGTGATTTTTTTTTGTTTCAAGAGCGTAACATTGCCGTCACACATTTTTGCTCTCGGGTCGCTGTAATCTTTAGTTACTCATAAACCTCAAAGAACTAAAAAAGAAGAAGCATATGCTGCACGTGTATACATAACACACGCATACCCATACATTTACATTTGAAAATAATGCGTTTTTTTTTATTCAAAGACTAGGAAATGTCACTTGTCGTAAATTTGATGACGCATATCCGCAGTATTGCGAATCAATATAATTATATTCCTACGTTTGTGTTGTTTATTAACTCTCTAATTGGCTTCAACCTTTATATATTCGACGGTGTCCCCGGGCACGTTTTACGTATTTTGCGAACTTTACAGGAGTATGTCATCACTTACGCGAGGGTTGAAAAGTTTTAATTTTGACGATAGAACTTTAGTTCGTGTAAATAGATTGAAACTATTCACTTGAATCTTTCAGAAGTCAGCAAAACAATTCTTTCCGAAATACTACATATGAGTCATTAATTGTTTCTGCGTTTTGAGAATACATTTGATCGAAAACAAATTTTGAAAATTCGTCCAAACCCTTGAAGAAGATTTATATCTGCCAAAAATCATTCGTTCTTCTCCTTTGATTCTATCTGCGATCGTACGAAAGTGCCTTCGGTATTTATGTCATACGATGGCGCGTTAAAACGTTGAAAAAAGGGGGGCTGGAGGGAAAGGGAGAAGAAAGAAGCAGAAGACCTTGAACCCCAGTTCACAGACCTCGATCGACGTGGCCGTTTTTCTGACGAGAAATCGCGTAGTCTCTCGTCTAGCTCATCCACAAATCTTATGTCGAATCAGCGGAATCCTCATTACCCTTGTGTGCGTGCGTATATAGGTCTATTTTTAAGTTTCATTGTGTTGGCCTTTAATAAAATGCTTACGAGGAAAGATTCATTGACGCAAAATAAATTCCATCCCAAAATCTATCCCTACCACATTCCTTTTATCACTGACACGATTTTAATATTTTTGGAAAATTAGTCAAGCATGAAGGAAACAAAGTCCTATTTAAATTTATTTTAAATCCATGTCTCCCTCAAACGTCTTTATTTTTAATGTCTTATCCGAATTTTTATCGCTATCGAATTGAGCGGTAAGTCGACCATACATTCATGTAATAAGTATCATGGAGTTCAGCTGAGAAAAATTGATGGTCATCTTCTTGCAACCTTGACGTATTCGTGTGGTTATCATACGCCTTCTGTGAAATCATAAAAAAATCGATGGTTCTCGTAGAATAATTTTACGAAAGAAAAACACTAAAGCTCCAAAGAATATATATATATATATATATACATTTATATATTTTATATATACATTTGTCTGAATCTCTCGTGGGTTCGAGGGCAATATTCAGTGCTACATAATGATACAGCTGCGAATATAGTATAACTCTAACGTAAATGGACTTGAGGAGCTCACCGAGACTCTCGTAATTTTCTTTATAACATTGGAGCAAAGATTACCGCAGAGATCAGGAGTGAATAAGAGAGAGAGAGGAGAGAGAGGGAGAGAGAGAGAGAGAGAGAGAGAGAGAGAGCGAGAGAGAGAACGAGAAAGACGTCAGTTTTGCTTTTGGAATTAGCAATGCTGATTACCCTGCGGCAGATGCCCTGTGACCCACCGAAGATTTATTTTATCTTGGCTTTATACACCGTCGTTTTACAAACGTCGCAACACTGACAAATACAATCTTAAACGTTACATATATGTTCTAATACAATCATTCACACATGAAAATTGTTGGCTATTGTATCTTGATGGTGTTTCACGTATACATTCCCAGCCAAAATGTTTATTCCATCAGAATTTCGGTACCTAGAGATTTAACAAGAATATTGAAAAACTCAGTCGTCTTTGAAATGTTTTGCAAACCATAATTCCATGTTTTTTAATCATGATAATGCGAAAAATCTATTAACAGATTTTTGAAACAGACAATACATGGTTTCGTATACTCACAAGGAAAGGTACTTTGGTGTCCCCCTCCGATTTTGATAATTTTTATATATGTTATAGTCCATCGAAAATTAAGAGACACGTAATTTTTTTTATCGGCTTAAAGTTATTTTTAAGGGGTGAAATCGACCCCCAAAGTTGAGCATGTTTTGCATCTGGTAGAGTGTTTCATATAGAAGCACTTAACCGATCGTAACGAAACCAATTGCAAAACGTTTTTCACGTCAAATAACCTGTATATAATGTTCAACTTCTTATGCACCCCTATTACATGGGGATGATTCACCCCCGAATATCCAGAATTCTTTTGTATAAAAAAAACTTGCAATCCGATTTCAATAAAACAAACGCCATTTTGCAGAGCAAAAAAAATAAAATTGACGTATTTTTGGGTTTTTCTCAGATTAAAAAAATTAAGGGGGTAAAACACCCTTAAAATGTCAAATTTCATTTTGAGCACTGTCCCCTTCCGATTTCAATATTTTTTTTATAAAATGTAGCTTATCGAAAAATAAGACCACCTATTATTTTTATTGGCTCAAAATTATTTTTAAGGCGTGAAATCAACCCCCAAAGTTGGGCATGTTTTGCATCTGGTAGAGTGTTTCATATAGAAGCACTCAACCGATCGTAACGAAACCAATTGCAAAACGTTTTTCACGTCAAATAACCTGTATATAATGTTCAACTTCTTATGCACCCTTACTTACTGCAGGGGGCTGAACCACCCCCTGACATTCATAATTTTTTGTATAAAAGAAAAATTGTCATTCGATTTCAATGGAAAAACCAACATTTTGAAAAGCAAAAAAAAATTATAGTGAATGTGTCTAGATTTTTCGAATAAAAAAAATTAAGGGGGTAAAACACCCCTAAAATCTCAAATGTCATTTTGCGCACTTAAATGATAAAATTCAATTCAATTGGTCTCATTATCATTGCGTATCGACTTATATGCTAAATAATATTTATTTCGCATGTACATCGGCTTTTTAATTATATGAAAAATTGAGTACTCCTACATCTTCGGTGGTCGTGAGCTTCACGATTTTTTATTTTTGTATACACATGGTCTGTACACAAATATATATATATAGGTTATACATAGGCGCTAAAATCTTTCATGTAGTAAAAATAGATTCCAATTCAAATTTTCGTTTCAATTATCATTCCTGAACTTAATGATTATATTTTGAACAGTAATGATGTTCTTCGAAGAAATGTTTGAAACAAAGTGACTTTTTACACCATGAACATCTTACTACAGCCACATTTGTGCAGCCTTCAATTTCACATTGTGTTTGAGATGACATACCAAAAGCGAATTCAACGGGATTTTCGAAATGCTCAGGTCGTTCTTCTATGTACCCACTTTTGAACCAGGCATATCGAAATAAATTTTCGTACCTCGGAGATGATAATTGATTATGTACTAGAGATTGCAGCTTGATTATATTATTTCGTAAATGTAGACTTAAATCATAATCAAGTAACATGACACTGTCTGAAAAATGTCTGACATAATTTTTCCAAATTCTAAATCCGAAGACATCAAGTGGCTGGATATTCCCTGTTGTTCCTTTCGGTATGATCATTGTAACAATTTCTTTGTTATGTGGTGTAACTTCCGTGACAACACTAGGGCAATGTCCACTCCATGAGTCTATTAAAAGCACACTTTTCTCACCGACATTTGGGAAGAACACTTCTTGAAGCCATACTTTGAAATGTTCTATAAATCAATATGTAAAAATTAATAGCACATCTATTTTTTATATTTGAATATTACATACCAACGTACCTGATGTAGCCTTGCCAGATTTTGAAACACTTATAAAAACATTGGGAGGTCGAAAAATGGTTCGTTCTACGATTGGCCCCAACCGCCCGGATGGCTCTTTTAAAATTATCAGAAGAGGTGACAACAATTTTCCTGCTGCTGATATTGTCGGCTGGATGGTGTAGCTATGGGTTGTCGCTGAAACGAATTGTACAAGGCATTCTACTTGTTTTGTACCTTCTTCTGTTAACGTTCGCCCTGAATGGACTTCTAATTGGAAACCACTTTGATCAGAATTATAAATATTTTCCAAGCCATATTCCTCAATTTTCAATTGAACTGCGGAGACAAATTTATTAGCATCGTTTTGTAATATGTCCTTTGATTCGAGAGTCTTTCTTGTCACGAATTTATTTATTTTTCTACTTGTTATTCGATGAACTTTTTTAAACTTTTTTATCCATGTTGGCGAAGCCCTGAAACGCAAATTCTCATGCCCAATCAATTTTTGGGCTTGTAATGCCCATCTCCGAAGATCGATATCGTGTACAATGAGACCTGCTTCTATGGCGCTTTTTAAATTATCGATTGTATATTCAGAAATGCGCGACAATTTTTCCTTGTAAGTTCCGCCTTTATTAATTTGTTGAGCCCAGCGCCTTAATTGGCGCACAGATTTAACGAGTTTAAATCGGTTTTGGACTGTTTCTATTTTCCTATTTTGTTTCGTTTTTGCACTTCTCCAGTACTCAACAGCTCTTTGTTTGTAGTCGTAGCTCAAATCTTCTTCATCGTCAGTACACGTTTCAGGGCTTAATGGAGATTCTCCAAGACCCCATTCGATGTCATTATCTTCGACAGGTTCTACTATGACATCTCTAAACGGTTCTTGAAAATCTAATGTCGTATCTTCGACGATTTCTAACTGATTGAACTCTGCCATAGAGGCCTTCAGAATTTCCGCGAAACTCTCTTTCAATTCCACTTCATTATTGTTAACAGGACTGTCAGGAATGTTCATTACCTCGAATGTAAGAAACAACAGTCTTATTACGTTCATTGGATTGATGGACATGTTAATAACAATACGGTATTCACGATAGCGGACACGATAATGACTGATCAACAGTCGAACAGCAACTTAACTTCTGGAATAATATAAAGTCAGTTTTACCTTTTTCATCTTGAGTGGGCGGTTTGATCTGACATCACCACGAAAACAGCATTTTTATTTGGTTTTCGGATATACCTCAAACATTAGCCTGAGCGAACTGGCTTTTTCAAGAATACTTGGGGTCGAGCCACTATAGCGGTTCTTGATATGAATAAGAATATGGCAAGGCATAAGCCAGCTTTGTTTACATTCTGGGCGGTGAATTGCTGATGCGACTCTTTTGATATTTGAGTTTTTTTTTTATTTTCGTAAATCGTTCAAAATAGAAACTTATATAAATAGAACGGATACCAACACTTCTTTATAAACGTGAAGCATGTCAGAAGGGCAGCGGATGTACATGCGAAATAAATATTATTTAGCATATAAGTCGATACGCAATGATAATGAGACCAATTGAATTGAATTTTATCATTTAAGTGCGCAAAATGACATTTGAGATTTTAGGGGTGTTTTACCCCCTTAATTTTTTTTATTCGAAAAATCTAGACACATTCACTATAATTTTTTTTTGCTTTTCAAAATGTTGGTTTTTCCATTGAAATCGAATGACAATTTTTCTTTTATACAAAAAATTATGAATGTCAGGGGGTGGTTCAGCCCCCTGCAGTAAGTAAGGGTGCATAAGAAGTTGAACATTATATACAGGTTATTTGACGTGAAAAACGTTTTGCAATTGGTTTCGTTACGATCGGTTGAGTGCTTCTATATGAAACACTCTACCAGATGCAAAACATGCCCAACTTTGGGGGTTGATTTCACGCCTTAAAAATAATTTTGAGCCAATAAAAATAATAGGTGGTCTTATTTTTCGATAAGCTACATTTTATAAAAAAAATATTGAAATCGGAAGGGGACAGTGCTCAAAATGAAATTTGACATTTTAAGGGTGTTTTACCCCCTTAATTTTTTTAATCTGAGAAAAACCCAAAAATACGTCAATTTTATTTTTTTTGCTCTGCAAAATGGCGTTTGTTTTATTGAAATCGGATTGCAAGTTTTTTTTATACAAAAGAATTCTGGATATTCGGGGGTGAATCATCCCCATGTAATAGGGGTGCATAAGAAGTTGAACATTATATACAGGTTATTTGACGTGAAAAACGTTTTGCAATTGGTTTCGTTACGATCGGTTAAGTGCTTCTATATGAAACACTCTACCAGATGCAAAACATGCTCAACTTTGGGGGTCGATTTCACCCCTTAAAAATAACTTTAAGCCGATAAAAAAAATTACGTGTCTCTTAATTTTCGATGGACTATAACATATATAAAAATTATCAAAATCGGAGGGGGACACCAAAGTACCTTTCCTTGTCAGGCAATTCTTTTCGCCACGTACAAGGGATTTGTCGATTTTTTTCAAAGTGTGCTTGAATTTATTCAGCTTACTCTCTCTTTTATGAGACTGCTCCGTGTTTGAATTTTGAAAACTTCGGGACACTTACAAAATTGTTAATGTTCCATCCATGTTTTTTTATTGTCAAAAAAGGGACAAAAAAGATAGTATAAATTTTGTAAAAATCGTCGTGTATTTGTAGAAATCAACAAATTCTTCTCGGATGACGAAAAAAAGACGAAAGAAAAAAGATTATTTTTTGAAAAATTGATTGTTAAAGCAATACGTTCAGAAAAGGTGTGGAATCATCATTATTGAAAGTTAATGACTATATCTCGAAGATTTTGTGATTTTTTTCTATCGCTAACAGTACAAAAATTCTAATCGAATGAGAATTTTGGCGCCGAGTGTATTTACCTGTAAAACGTTCTTAAGTCTCTGTGCATAGATACAAAACGGTACGTTAGATGTAGAAATTCAGTCGGATGACCCGCGTAACTTGGACTTAAAGTATCTTGATGACAATTCACAATATTTTTAACTATATTTTTTTCCAGCTACAGTTTTCCAACGATCTGAAAAGAAATAGGAAAAATCTCTTATCGTTACTGCTGCATAAGGGTTTGATTAATAAATCTACAAATTCTTTAGGAGTTTAATACTTTCCCATGTGTCTGACAGATCCATGACTATACGAAGGGTTGAAGTCCGCAAATTCTATCGTCCTTTGCTATCACGATATTATTAAAAAAACTAAAGTAATTTTTTATTAACTAACAAGGCCACACAAACTTGTTACGAATTTATTTCTGTCTCCCTATCTCGGCGTTCTCTTTTTGTCTAAACATTAATATCATGAGCATCAATCCACCTCTCAGCATGTAACAATTACGAGAATCATGCGTGCGACCATGCTAATGACAACGCACGAGGCTGAGATGCAAACACGAAGTCCGTTGCGATCGGTAGCTCGTATTAGATTCACGCAAAACTTCTTTACGCACGGTGATTAACGTCAATCACATACATTTCTTCAGTTTCATTTATTACGACATTTTTCTTTGTCGATGTTGTTTATTATTATTTTGGTGATGAAGGGATTGCAATCGTTTGAACGAATTGTTGCAAAAGACTTACGTGTAATATACGTTGGTCAATTTTTATCTCGTATGCTCATGTTGCCAGTTTAATGGGAATTCTTACGAAAAGAAAGTGCAGGACGAGTTGTGAGTCACGATTTTTTCACCAGCTTCATTCTCGTGTAAACATCAGAATCACGAGAAATGATCATTTTTTTTTGGTCTTACGTGATTCTCATCCAAACGCAAAGTTCTCAGAAATTCATCCAAAATATTATTTTAATCTTTCGGAATATTTTTCCCTCGAAATAACATCGTGAGATTGTTTCAATAGGTGAAATTTGGAGTTTCAATTTAATTTATAAACTTGTCGATAAATTTTGTACTCCCCAGGTTTTTTCATGAGACATTATATTACGTTGGAAATGTCGAATGTTATCGAGCGTGTTCTCTATTGAAGAAAAGACTGCACTGGGTCACGAGGCAAACACGTGCAGTTGTGTCGCTATCTTTTGTTCGAGAAAAATGCATAAGAAAAAAAGGGGATAACCGAAGCAAAAAACACGAATAAGTCAGGCGTCTACTATACATATCTTTTCACATTGATGAACGTGAGACGTGTTTGACGGTAGCCTTTTTTGTATCTCAAAAAAAATAGTTCTTTGTATTTAGACAAAATAAAAAAATACATGCGATGTTCTTTCTTTCAATTTTAAAATTGATCTCTTAGAAAAACCGAGGAATATTTCAAAAACAATAAACTGCGTCGATAGATCTCCTAGAAAATGGCGTGAAAAACGAGGTTGCCGGATATGTCCTGTTGCTTGTCAGCAGTTAAAATTCGAGTATACATTTATTATAATAGCCAGCATATTGCTGGTCATGTGTCACGTATAGGATTACTCCAAGTTCGCAACCACGACCTGTCAATGTCCGAGAGCGCGTGTGTCTATCGTACATAGATTTTCGAACCGCACACGATACGGATTGCTAATCGTTTCGCACGACCGATTTGTTATCGATATCTCTCGAGAAACTTCGAGACACATACTTTCATGTACAATTCCATGATTTTTATTTCTTTTGCAAAATTATTCGTCACAGCTGACGGTCGAGGTCTTCTTCTTCGTCTTGAATACCTCAGGAATAATTCTTCCTACAAACAAATCAAACATTCCAATCGACATGATTGGAACGTTTTCAAAAACCTTATGAAAATCTGTAAGATCAATTTATTAAGTGCTAATTTATTAGTATTTGGTAGTTTATATTACTAAAACTGTTTGACCTTTGATCAATTGCAAGGATGGTAATATTAAGCACTCGAAGGTGCCGTTTGTGTGACTCAGAATTTTCTTTCTCCGATATTCCTGAATATATTCCAGCGATTACCAGTGTATAAATATTTGGGATTCGCATGAATCTTTGGCACTTCTCAAAAGTCAAATACTTCATCGTTATTTATCATTATGTCAGGGCTAACTTTATATTGTCACCTGATCCTTTCCTAGATTCGAGCAAATCTAGTTGAGTTGATCTTCTTTATTTTGAAATATTTAAAGAAATATTTAATAATGTTTTTCATCGAAGGAAATAAAGTTTTAGTTCCTTTCAGACCCTGTGTGGTACGCGAGGGTTGAATATATAATATCTGTCTGTATTTATATAAATCTTTAACTATTTTCAGACCCGAATAATTCATCAGTAATGATTATTATTTTTCTCACGAATAACTTTCCATTTTCACCTGATCTTTGACTCGATTTGGGTTGGTCATTTTGATTATTATAAACGGAATCATATAGTGGAATGACTGGGCGGGTTTTGTCACTTACGCAATAATGCGGGACTGCCTAACTCGACGAACCTCTCGACAGACACCGATTTCTCGCATCCCGTATATATCAATCGTGTACGAAAACGAGAGGTCTCTCGAGAGACTTTTGCAGATTTATATATACACGTATAGGTGTATACACACATACATCGCAGCGTCGTAATGTGCAATATGGCTCGAGGGGGAGATTGCGACTATGATGTTCATAACGGCGATTACCCGAGGACCCGCTATAGACACGGATTTTAGCCATCAATCCGTCAGACAGACAGAAATGACTATTATTATTACCGATGGACTCGACTAACGAGAATGTCTAAAAAAATTCATATCAAGACCTTTCCCAGATGTTCAAGGCCTTTCACATATTTGAATTGTTTGTTCATTTTATTTTTTATTGCATTTAAGGTCATGCCAATTTAGGATAAATATTTCTCTTAATTTCTGATACAAAATCTCCTCTTTGTTATATTATTTAAATTTTATAATTAAGATTTATGAATCTCTGGATTCACATCAAAAATTTTTCATAGTCCATGTCTCTGTAAAAAAAAGGATGAATTATTGACAGACTATTACTGGACAATTGATTTATTTTCAGCCTGAACCTTTTGAGGTCTCCTGCCGATGACTCTTGAGTTTTTCCGTCGCGGTTATTACACGATTCACAAACTTCCGGTATCGTTTTTTTTTACTTCTTTCACGTTTGATTTTCACAATTAACCATAGTAAAAAAAATTAAAAGTAGGCATTTTCTTGGAACGAATTTTCGACGGTTCAGAGAGCTTCGAGCTCGCACGTGACGACGAATTGGACCACGAGGCTTTGATCCTCGGCGTATAAAGGCGTTGGTATAAATACCGTTACGTTAGTAAACATTATATATATATATAGAAACACTTTTAAAGCCTCACATCAACACGTTAGGGAGCAAGCAGATTGCCGGAACTGGAGGCGCGAAAAAACAACTGGACTTCTGCTTGACCATAGGTGGTACTCGCGAGAGAGCTCGTTTGCGACATCTTTGGCGATGCACGGCAGGAGATCTTTCGAAACGAGTGAAGAACACGCGTCACGAAGATCCACAAATAGTATAGACCTGTGGAGCGATTTGATCTTTTACCTGCCTCAGCCTCCGTGTCATTCCTTCGATCAGCAATGAAAAACTCCACGTGTATCTATGAGGAAAAAGCATTTGTCGATATCACTTTTCCCTGCTCAGTTGCCATTTTATCCTGGTTCGATAAAAAACTATTATTGCACTTTGAAGCATAGGCTGCAAGAAATTCCTCACGGCAATCTCGGATTTCCTTTGGAATTTTGTAATTTCCTCTTAATGGATGAAACGCGAGAACAGAGTTCGTAAAATAGATAATCTTGCGGTGTTCGATAATCATCTAAATGACCGTCACTGCTCTTTAACTTTTATTAGAATAAATATAGTTGATGCACAATTTGCTCGGCTTAGCTTTTTTTCTTGCTCTCACAAATGTTAGTGCTACGTTTTCTGATGTGTTGCAGATGCTCTCGGAGCCGTGGTGCTGCTAGCTATCCTGACCTTGTCTGAATAAACAAAACGTGAGTTGAGGTATATTTATATATTTGCATGTAAATATATGAGTATCCATGTTATATTTGGTTGCATAATTCGATGGACTAAAATGATTTTTATTGGGCAAAATGTATTCGAAGGATAGTTAAAACCGATTTTGGGCACTGTTCATTTGAATAAAATACAGAAAGAATCGCATAAGTTACTATTTGTATTTCTACTTTTTTTTTCTTACTAAAACTGGAACTATTTTTCAAAATATCACACACAAAAAGGCCACTAAAATTTCCATCGCAAGACGGAATGAATTTTAAAAATAATCTGTGAATTTTGAAAGTTGATGAACAACGAAATCTGCTTTTTCCACCCGTGGTTTTCAAAGATCTAAAATACCAAATCAAATCGTGGTTTTCAAAGATTAAAAATACCAAATCAAAAAAACCGTACAAGCGTTTAGAAAATTAATGAAAAAACGAAAAAAACAATCGGCTGGGTTTACACTTAAATCTTGTGATTGTCGACAATAATTTTAGAGTGAAAACAAACGAGTGTCGAATCGACGTACTCGAAGGAGACGCGATGAAAAATAAATCAAACCATATAATTATAACTTTGATGAGACAAAAAAGATATACGTGCACTTGTAAATCATTATGTTGCAATTTTACTTTCATTCATTAAATTCATTTCATTAGCAATCTTGACACCTTCGTATTTATTGTTGATTCAAAATGACACCATATTCCATTCATCATTGGAATATGAGACCATATTTCAATCATCATTTCGTTCGTCTGATGTGAGTGAATTAATTGCTATCCGTTCGACTGAAAATTCAAGAATGATCAAATTCAAATATTTTGACGTTTTTTTCAAATGCAATTTATTGCATATTTTTCCGAATATGTCCAGTTTCAAAATCAAATTTCAGGATGTAAAGGAGATTATGAAAATCATCTTCTGTTCTAAATCGCGTGAGTAACGTCTTTTTGTCTCGAAATAGTTGATATATTAATTAAGGTGACTATGTACCGCGAATTCTCTCCTTAATCAGAATGAAAACCCGTTCCTTCCATGCATACACGTATAAAACCGTGTGGCGTGTACCTTCGCGATATGCGTAATCGGATATTCCGACATAACGGACGAGAGCTCTCTCTTTCTTTCTTTCTCTCTCTGACTTATTCTTTCTTTCAGCTCGGCTGGTAACAGTAATGCGAAAGAGCGTTTCGCTCTACCGGTGAATGTAATAAGAAATTCGGGAAAAAAGAACGTGAAAGAAAATAAAAGTCCGATGATAAAGTAATCTGCTATTGAGGGATAAAAAGAGAGAGAGAGAGAGAGAGAGAGAGAGAGAGAGAGAGAGAGAGAGAGGGGGGGGGGGAGAGAGAGAGAGAGAGAGAGAGAGGGAGGGAGGGAGGGAGGGAGGGAGGGAGGGAGGGAGGGAGACAGTTAGATAAAGCTAAAGATATTATTTTTTTACTTTGAAGCAAAAAAGAGCTCGAGGTCGACGAGAATTTAACATTGCGTAACATTTATGTTGAGAGATATCGTCTGTAAAAATATAGATTCATTTACTTTAAAAAAGATCAAAAAGCCTCGATCGCCGGGAGGAAAAAATATTTTTTCCTGTTAATCGGTGACAAATTCGATCGTTTAAGCTGAAACGAAATTTAAACGTTTTTAATTAAGCGACCTTGTTCAATCGAGACTTTATTTTGTAAATATCTCATTAAAATTTTCTTGTCCAATTAAGTAGTGGACTAGGAACTAATGTCAAGTCGGTAAAAACTTAACATTACTTTTCGCGATAGTACAGAATTTGAAATTACGTTCCATTAGAATTGGAGATTAGATAAAAAATAAGAACGTATCACAATTTTAGATAATAATTGTGAATGAAATTCGAGGACAAACTCGAGCATCGATATTATTCTGTTACTTTTTTTAAGTCAATGAATTGGTATAGAAAAAATAACGTTTGAACATTACACATGTTTTTAAAAAGGAATACATTGTCATGTTTCGTAATCGACAAAGATGGAGCTAATATTATTTTGATACATTTTAGAACACTGTGCATTCATGACAAAATATTCAAAAATGACAAAGTTCATGTAGAAAAAAACGCGTACTTTAATCTCTTTAAAAATATTCTCGAGTGCATTATAGTGCAGCGAAGATACAAAAAATATAAATTCATGCTGCATTTCAAACTGTACGATGAGAAATGACACGAGCTCAAATTATGCGAGTTCTCGGCCGGTTTATCGTAAATGGCAAACTATGCAAAATTGTGTAAATACCAAACCTAAAAAATCCTTCTTTATGTATAGAATTTCACAGTTGTGGTTTTTCCTACCACAACGGTCTTTTTCTTTTTAATATTATGTATCGTCTTACTTTGATGAGGCCCTCAATGTCGCAGGACTTTAAAAAAAGTCATACTTTTGTAAATGTTAATTCTCCAATGAAAATAATAATTGCAAAACATTTTTTTCCTTTAGTACAATGTAATAGAAAGAATGTTGATAGATATTGAACTCATGACGTGAAAGGTCACTTCGGGTTTAAAAAGAAATCTCTCTAAAAAACCGGCGTTGTCGCATTTCACCAAAAACGTCACGAGCAAAATAGGTTCTAGCGGTTTTATTCATGAAATTCTTCCATTTTGAATAATACCGGAGTCTCGTGAACATCGATGGAAAATATATTCGAGAATTTAGACTGAGTTATATAGGAACTCAGTGAGAGTATTATAAACCCACATAAACGAAAATAAACTTGTAATCGCCGATAAAACTTTTCGATAAGAATTCTCGGGTCGATTTAAGTTGAGTCATGTACAGGTTTATCAATAATTTATGATCGTAAAAGCTCATCCATTCTGAAATGTAGCATATACGATGAAAGAAGTTTTTTAATCTCTTCAATGAAACATGAATCGATGACAAATTGTCGATAATAGAATTTATTCGATTATTCGTGATTTGATCAGTGTACTCATTCCTCATTTTTTTTTCTGTCCATACAACAGGATTGACCGGCACAAAAATGCGAGGTACAAAGTTGTTTCTCGGCCTCACCAGCATCCTTCTGTTATCAACGAGATCCTGCAATGGTCTGTGTACATTGAAGAATGGAACGATGGCTCGTTGTACCGATCTCGAGGATGCCAGATACATCGACATTTACGACCTGGAGATTTTAAAGGCTTCCGTCAGCGAAGAACGTCTTCGGGGCGAAATTTTTCACAAATTCGTTAGTTTAAGAAATTTAGATCTTTCGTACGGTGAAATAGAGCAGATTGATTCCGATGCTTTCGGGGAATTGCTTGACCTGCGGAGTCTCGATCTTTCGCACAATAAAATTACCTCAATACCATCAAAATTGTTTGATGATTTGACAAAATTACGACATCTGAATCTTCGAAGTAACTCTCTTATCAAAATTCCTGCTGCTGTGGTCAGCATGAAGAGCCTCAAGACACTCGATCTAACGGGGAATCCGTTAAACTGTAATTGTGCAACTTTGAAAGATCGCGATATTTTGCTGGCACGTCGAGTTCATTTGTCAAAGAGAATTCTGTGCTCGAATCCACCGAATCTCAAAAGCCGATCGCTTTTAGATGTGGAAGCTCAAGTAATTTGTATGTTCGAGGAACAGGACAAAGAGATGCAGATGGATCAGCCGGAGGGTTCGGGCGAAGTCAGTCCGGTTGACCATTCCGACAATCCGACACCCGAAGAAATCGACGAAGAGAAAGAAGTTTCTCAGGAAGTACCTGTACATTTAACGACTGAGGAGATTGAAACGCCTGCCCCGGAGAAAGCTGTCCAATTGGCAGAATCTACTTTGTCATCGGTGTCAAGTTCAAGTAGCTCTTCTTCGAGTTCCTTAGTAACGAACAACCCTCTCGAGGGTTCGCCAACCAGTGACGAGCTGTTCTTCTCCGAGGACAAGGACAAGCTCATCTTAACTTCCACAATTGCGAGTACCAAATCGATCGAAGAGATCGAGGAGAAGCCCGAAGAACCGGAGAAAAAGATTCTTCCTCGAATGGGTGAAGGTGAAAAAGACGAGGTTCACCCTGTGGAAGGTTCCGGGGAGGAAGATGAATTGCACGAAGGTTCCGGTATTGAAGGATCAGGAACGGGTGTTCCGCCTATAAATTGGGATGTGCCTGATGATGAGATACCTCCAGAAACGAGCAGTCCTGAGCCTGAAAAAACAACAGACGCTGGATTGTTGGATATGCTCCTGGGTGTTTTTTGGAGCACTTCAACTACACCGGAGGATGAAAAGAAGAAAGAATTGGATCCGGAGGATGAAGAATTCATCAATGTGTCATCAGAGGCAACGCCGGTTGTCACGGAAAAGGCAGGTGTTCATGAGAGCATCATTGTACCTGCGGTGGTTGAGGGTAGCGAAGGATCAGTGATCAAGAACGAGGGTACGTCTCAGGCTGGAGCAGTTGAGGTAAATCACATTCTTGATTATTCAAAATCAGGACAAGTTAAAGCGGAGGATTCAACGGATGCTGAAGCAACGGATGCTTCGGCAACGCGACAGCCTAAGAAAGGAATGGGTTCGTACATTGTTCTGGCAGCTCTTTTGGCTGTTCTGGGAGTTCTCATCGGATTCGCCGCTTACAAAGGAGATTTATGTCGGAAGAAGAGAAAACGGAATGATCCGGAAAGTGGAACCGAGCTCAAGGACCTGAGGAAGTCTCTTCTGGATGCTGGCAACACGAATCAGCCGAAGATATCGTCAAACGGTAATTTAGAGAACGTACCATTAGTCTCGACCCCACCGCAGGACGATTCGAAACTTAGGAACGAGCGCATCAGCGATTCACCCGATGTTTCGAGAACGAGATACTCTGGAATGGCTCCGGACGTTGTTGATCCGATAAAGCCACCGAGAAAATCATACGCGCCGCATGATGAAACCGAAGGAGTGATGCAGAACGGCAGAAGTCAACAGGATTTGGCTAAATCGTCAATACCCGTACCAGAAGTCAATGAGGCAGTTTCCCTGAGGAACAAGAGTGGAAATGAGCCTGTGATCAATGGGAAGAATCATCACGATTCTGTCTCGTCGCTCGGTACAGAATCGCGTGATTCACCGTCGGTAAGAACGAGTCCTCGAATCTCGTCACCGATAAATGGTTCCCTCGGGACTGTGCAGGGTCTTGCAAGACCACCGCTAAGTCCAGGAGCTCAGAGGGTCAAGATAACGCTACAGGAGAATCCGGACAGTGTTCCGAGAACACCGATACTCATAACGCGAACTAAAACGGGCGAGAATCTAGTCAAGACCCCGTGAATAATCGATTAGGCTTGTGGTCAAGCTTCGTTGTTGGTCTGTGAAACTAAAAATAAAATATACATACATATATATTCATATATATCAATATATATATAAAATACGTATGTATTTATATATGTGAACCGTTTTATCGACGAACTTTGAGGATCTAACGATATTCCTTGTATGCAATCATTGCATCATTGAACTTTCGAGTAGTATCGTCGTTTAAACGGCTATCCGACAAGTGTTCAATCCTTAACCCCTACAATCCCACCATTCGTGCGTGTGTGTGTATGTCAACATAAAGTTTGCGGAGGCGACACACAATGTTCCTAGATATCGGAATTGTTGGGACACTGAGCAAAAAAAAAAAGAAGTCGTCATACAAAATCCTTTTTATACGATAATATGTAAAAACGTAATCGCGAAACAAGCACGTGTTTGACCTCGAGAAAAGCCGTTAATACAACGACGAAGAAGTTATACGAAAGATGCGAGATTTTTTATAATCCCTGCTGTGAGTTTCGCCCCCCAGTGCGAACGAACTTTTTCGAGGGTTGGTCCACTTATTTTTCGTGGATTAACGTCACTCATTTTTATAATAGTATCTTGATCCAATATCATAACCGATGTACACGTAATTAAACGTTATATGTAAATGAATATTACGAGAGGAAGCTGCTGTGCAATCGGGGCTTAAAATGTTGAACAACTAATTTTTTTTTTGCTATTTATGCAATACCATCCAGTAATAGTAGAATATAAGTCACAAAATTATTTCTTTTATCTACTTTAGAGATTATTATTAAATCAGGTAAGCCCCATTTTCACGCAGCCAGCCCCTAAAAGACGTTCCCGAGCTATTCTTCACTTGGGGTAAATATTTATTTTTTAAAGAAAAAACTATACGTGCACATGTATATAAAACTATATTCAGTTGCGTTTGTGGGAACAGACCTTTAGGAAATCACAATTTTGATATCGGTGCATTTCACAAATCAAAACATTGACACGGTCTTTCGAAGTGTCGAAGTTTTTAGGGTGAACGATGCTTGTTGCTCTTTTAGACACTGGATGACATTGGGATCCATTTTACGGGGAACTTTCATATTAATTATCGTTTCCAGAACTATTCGAAGTAATAAAAGTTTTGCTATCCGCAAATACTCTCTGTCTGAAGTCTCACAAGCATAACTCAATATAAGTATTCGCATAATGAATCCTTCACAGCAAGTTTAGCATTTAATTATAGTAATTAGGCGCTGTCCTATCGCTCGTCGCGAGCTGCATTCGTATTAGCCAACATTCCCTGATTCCAGTGCAGCTTTGCTGTACGACCGCTAACGAGCGAGTTATTATATTAAACGAGTGAAAGATTCAGAGAGAAGAAGAGTGAAAGAAAGAGGGAGAGAGAGAGATAGGTTAGTATATTAGCGTTACAGCAGATAATTATCATCCGAGTTTAGAGGGATCAAAGATTGCGTGTAACAAGCGCAAAAGTGTGTACGATTATGTATGTTTTACACGTCTGCTTAAGCCAAATGAATTAATTTTTTCTCCTTCGTAAGTAAAACCGCGCAACACCGCCCTACACTTTAAGGCGATTAGGTTACATTTTTATTTTAGCATAATTTTATCAAAAAAAGAACGACGCGCAAAAAAAGCATAATATATTGTAATTACATAAATAAACGCATATATTTATTATATATTAAACAAAATTTTACCTAGAAACGTGTAATTGCGAAGAAAAGAAAAAAAAACGAAACAAAATAAAGAAAATTTCATACCTGCCGAGTCTGCTGTATACGCCGTTCGATCTCTTAATTAGAGGATAATCGATATTGATGATAACGGTGAGAATGATCGTAGAAATGTTTAAGAGTAGAAAGACTTTATTTATACTTTTAGTCGTTAAATAAATAAATTGTGAGAAAATACACGATAAAAGTTGGGTGTTTTGTTGTTTTTGTTCATCATCTACTTTAGCTTATTATCGCTGGTTACTTTCGATGGTGCATCACTTTTCAATGTCTCCATCACGGAATGAAGATGACACAGAAATATTTATGCGATAGCAGGGTTTAATAAAGGAAGGAAATCAGTCCATAGTTGTAACGAACAAAACATTTCGATCATTCTATGTTTATATCAAACAATGTGAGGTTGGATGGTTGGTCTGTAGGCACTTCTGGGCTCGCGAGGAAGATCATGAATTATGATGCTATCATTTTTTGGCGTTTTAAGGTTATTTACATCAGAATCTTCGTCGTCCGTTGAATGACCATTCTTCGAGATTCCCCGGCGTCTTTTTCTCTTCGCATTTGGTGTCTGAGGTCTTGGTCGTCTCTTCGAGTCACTCGAACGATCTTCGGATTCTGTATCTCGTTTTACCACTGTTACCGTCTTGTTTCTCTCGACATTTATTTGAACCGATGATCCGTGGATTTGGGAACCTGTCGTTGACGCTACTGACAATATACTCGGCGAATAATTTCTCCTCGACACCGAACGTACTCTTCGACTTTGAAATCTTTCCTCGCGCTTCGAAAGATTTTCCTCGCTTCTTGCACGATTACGCGTCCTTCTAGGACGTCTCTTTCGTCCCCTGAGATTGTCACATGATCCAATTATTTGACGGGGTAACGGATCTACCGTTATCATATCCAAAGCGTCCAGGGATTGAGCCATTCGCGGCATTTGTACCGCTTCCTCGTAAGGTGGCGGATTTATTAATTCCAAGGGATGAATTCGAGGCTCTGAGGCTGTTAACTCATTTGCTGCTGCTTCTAATTCCATATTTCTGTCATGACATTTTTTATCGTGTTTCAATCGTGATTTAGTTCATTAAATAATTTAACTAATTACATAAATTATATTTTTGTAAAATACTTTTATAGAATATTGTTGTTTCATGATTATACGGGACTAGGATTATTTGAAAAGGTCCGAATATAGGAAATAATCCTCAGTTTCATAAAAATAAAATCTCTTATACTGTGTAATTCCAACAATCATTGTTTTTCACCATTCATAATATTTTTAATTCAAAGTACTAGTGAACGATTAGTTTGGTGAATTATTTCAGATTTTTAGGTAAAGATTTACGGATTATGTGTGCGTAGGCAGAATTTTCCGAATTTATAAAGTCATAATAAATAACTCTATGCTACGCAGAAAAAAAAAATTAATTATGATTTCGACAGTGCTTTCTAATGTCACCAATTTTGAAGAAAAGTGCTAAGTTTGTTTTATTCATCCTTCTAAAGAATTGAGAAAGTGGTTTTCGTATCGCGTCTGTCGTTTGTTTATAAAAGTCTGACGAATGGTCGAACATGATAAAAGAATGATAAAAGTTTTTAATTCCTGTATGAAACCGTACAAAGTCCGGTATTGGAAAAAAAATCCTCAAAATCTTTTTAAATTCCAGAATTGTAAGAAATTGATACCAGGAATTTGATCGAACTCGTAGCGTAAATAATTTGTTGATTTGTTTAAATTTGGGTGTGGAAAATAATGGTCTTTAATCCTAATTTTGTAAATACCTTCGTCGAAGCAATCGTAGTCTCTCGATGCCCTCTTCCCTTTCCAAATGTGCTCTTTCTCGTCTGGCCTGTCTCTTCATCGTAAAAGTATGTCTGAGTGAAACGGTTGTTCCTAATACGAGAACGACCACTAGCAAGACCAACATAGCGATGCCCCAAGTTTTATCCTTCTTGAGGTCAATATTAACATCCCAATCTCGATAGCAAGCAACTTCCCAAGAGAAGCCGGAAACGTTGCTAGGACTTTGACAAATAAGACTTTCAGATTTCGTCTTTTCTGGCCATGCCGTGAGATACGTAAAAGTTTGGTACAGCTGATGACAATCGCATCGCCATGGATTGTCTTCGACGATAATGTTTCGAAGATTATTGTTCGATGCAAAAATTTCGAGATTCAATCCTTCGGTGAGTCTGTTACCTAAACGAAAATTCATGAATTAACGAGAAAAATAGTTACTTGAAAAACGATTTAAAAATAAATCATATATTGTTGTGGTGTACCTGATACATCGAGTTTTTGCAACGACGGAAGATGGGAAAAGCTGTCATTTGCTAATTCCACTAATCTGTTACGTTTCAGTATAAGATTTTTCAGTGTTTCCGACTCGAATCGATCGCAAACTCCCTCAAGACGATTGTCACTCAAATCGAGTGTTTTCAGTCTCGGCAAATTGGTGAAAATCTGTCGTGGTACGCTGTGAACGTAATTCGAAGAAATATCCAATGACATCACTGTCGACATTATGTTTGGAAATTTTTCAAAATCATTGTACGAAAGATTCAAAAGACGTAGATTAACATTCTCGCGAAAGGTGAATGGATGCAATTGAGCAATGCTATTGGATGAGAGATCAAGTATTTCTAGTTTTACTAGACCCGCGAATGAGCTTCTATTCACGATGTTGAGAGCATTGCCGTGTAAAAATAATTGAGAGAGGACATCGTTTTTCGCAAATATACGATCGGGCAACATTCTTATTAGATTTTTTGACAGAATTGCGTGAGTAAGGGCCGGAAAACCATGGAGACCAGGACGATCCAAATTGCATCCTGAGACATCGAGTTTTTTCAAATTTCCATGCATCAGGGTCTCATTTCTGGAAAAAAAATAATAATAAGTGAAAAAGATATGCGAAAATCACAATTATTTCATGAATAATCGTAACATAAATATACTGGATAAATCGACCAAAGTTATCAGCGTAATTACTCTAAAAATGTCGTATCTATGAACCAAACTATTCAGCAAAAGATGTCAGATTTCCGGATAAACATGTTTACTCTGTCTCTCACTCTCTCGATAAATTTTTTTTCTCTCATAAATAAATAAATAAATAAATTGTTTTTTCTTTACATAAAATTGATATCATTTGTTTTTGTTGAAAATTGTTTCTGATATGTGTCATGAGCATAAATTATTTAAGCCATTACTATTTTTTTTCGTGCTGACTTTAGGAAAGTTTAAGTATAAGTTTGCCTCGTCGAGACGCATGATTGGTGAGTTTCGTTTTGGATACATCCGAGAATAACTGTGCGGTCGTTATGTATTTACCTGCTACTGTAAACGAGCGTAGGATTGTTAGATAATTTCAATTGTTCAAGGTCTGGTGCACCCTCGAACGTGTCCGGCTTTAAGTAATTGAGGCAACAATCGGACAGGTCCAGCCATCTCAATTTTTCACTTGTCAGTCGTTGAATACTCTTTAAAGGATTCCCTTCCAGGCTCAAAGTGACAAGTTCCGGAAGGCCTCTCAAGGACGCGCTAGTGATATTGTTAATTGCTGTAAAATTCGTCGTTTTTTTTCTTCACACTTATTTTTCACGAAAGAAGCATTTTTTAAAGATAAATTTTGCCGAGAGCCAAAACTCACAGCATTTGCTGGCATCCAGAGCTCGCAGAGCAATATTTGACAGACCATCGAGGCTGCTCAATGGATTTTGCGAGAGATAAAGTATCTTGAGATCGGTCAGTTGATTTATCGCGGCAATATCGAAGATTTCTATTATTTTATTATTACTCAAATCGAGTTTCTGCAGTCGTTCTAATTGATAAAGATTATTTGGCAATGATGTGAGTTTATTGTTTGCCAAATTTAGGTATTGCAGCTCGATCAGGTTGTTGATCTCGTCAGGTATGGACTTTAGGAGATTTCTCGATAGATCCAATTGCTGTACCTGGTAATTGGAGTATTAATTAAATGCCAAATAATTAGCATATGAGAAATTCATATGATAATGTAAATATAATATAACTTTCAAGTGATTCATGTACAATTCAATTGAAAACTAAGTTTAGTACTAATTCGATACAATTATCGACGAGAAAAAGCACCTGACTTACCAGATCACTGATGTTGCTGGGATAACTTTCCATTTCTTGGCTCGAACAAATGATCTTACGAGTCTCATGGCTTAAATAACACATACACTTGAAGGGACACAGATTTTGAGCGCTGGCCGAGGGAAAAGATGCGAGGAAGATGAAAAATAATAAACAAACTCGGTATCGAATACTCATGAGGTAATTTCGAACGTTCGTTTTTTCAACCATCTCGAACTGAGTTGTACGACACTTCTGTCATGCTATATATTTGATCACGTGTGATATCACTTCGTTATGGTAAATTCACAAGCATATACGGAAAAATTCTTCGCCCTTCATCGGGCATATTTTTCGTGAAGAGTGAAAAACGTAAATTTATCAAATTTTCGTCCTCGTCGTTGAAACAATATGAGCAACTTTCATTTTTTTTTTTTCAATACTTAACTCGAATGTAGAGTCGAATATTTTACTGAGAATGGGAGGCATTCGGCGCGATTCGGTCGGAGACACCAATGTGAAAACTACCAACTAACTTATCTTTGATAAAGGCAACGAAGCTGACATACTCACGTTCGAGATAACTCCCGTGAGATAACAAATCGTCGGTGGGTTGGAGTTTTATGATATAACGGTTGAAATACACCTTTATTTAAGGAGAGATGGATCTATTCAAAATTGCTTGATATTCTGGTGAAAATGTATAGATGGCGTCCATGGTTCTAATACGGAGTTTTGATCGATTTTCATAATTAGGTGATTCTAAATTTACCAAAAAATTTGTTTTAAATTGAAAAAAATTATTTATATGAATTGAGTGGGAAAACTAAACATTTTTACAGATTAATACAAAAATAAATATCTTTAAAAACATTATGAGGAAAAATTATCACACAAAAAATATTGAAAATGTCGATTCCTGGTTTGTAAAGTTACATTTATCATTTCTTCGTCTACCGGCGATGAAAACTTATACATATAAAATTGTCGCAATGCGGCCAAGAGACACTTCGATAAATATATGGGCGAATTCAATTTACATTTATTTCCAATATCCGTTGAATGGGAAACAGTTCTCTGTCTCTTTCTCTCGCGAAGCTACTATCGCTACAGCCGTGTCGAATCTTCTATTAAATATATTGGAATAATCGATCGCTTTACCTTATCATAAGAAGCCGACGAAAAGTAGGGGAAAATAATACGAGAGAAATATGAAAACCACAAAAAAATTAAAAAACTTGATTAGCCTTGATGATGCGTCCTAATATACAATCAGTGGTTTAAACATTCATACTAAAGCACAGCTAAATCCACAAACAACAGTATGAAAATATTACAAAAAAACCGAAACGTTTGATAATAATAAAATATCATCTAGAAATTTGCATTGGTATCAGAAAACAATCAAAATATTTTCTTAATTTCATACCTTTATTTCGACATCGAATCTATTGTGGGGTGTTATTCCTTTTAAATGTATATATAATGTAAATAGCGGATGCAGTGAGAAGACAGAGACCAAACGCGACTGACACGATGATCAACCAAATTTTGCTCGAGCCAATGGAATTATCTGACTTCAATATATCTTCCCACTCTTCGGAACAAAAGTCCCACCACGTGTTACCCTTTGCTCGTAAGGGAGTGAAACATATGAGACTCGAAGTAACCGTTTTTTGTCCACGCATTAGATAAGAGTATAAAGGATAAAGATCCGAGCAATTGCAGTGCCATGGATTATCATCGAGTTCGATGTCGACTAAAATTCCAGTGTCGTCGAAGATAAGATCAGCACCATGGGAAAATTGATTTCCTTCAGAGTACAAAAATTTAAGAAAACGAAAGATGAAAAAGCACATATAGAAAAATCAGATTTGTTTCTTTAAACTTGAAATCCAGTGATTACCGTACCTCTTAGGCTCAAATCAGTCAAACTTGGGACTTTTGAAAAGCTATTCCTTTTTACTCTCGTCATATTGTTGAATCCAAGATCGAGCATACGCAACGAAACCGATTTGAACTCGTCGCAATCTCCGTTAAAACGATTTTTACTCAAATCAAGTTTTCGCACTTTTATCATATCCGACAGATCCCATAATCTTCTATTTTCAATTGAATTTTTCGCCAAATTCACATTTATCGCCGAGGTTTTCAGATTGGGCAATGTTACTACTCGATTACCACCGAGATTCAACTCCGAAAGTGCCAACAGTTTCGCAAATATTGCCTCGTTTATCGATGTTATTTCGTTTTCGGACAAATCAAGTTTTTGCAGATTTGGCTTTTTTTCGAACCAAGCATTTTTTATGCTCCCCAAAGTATTATTGCTAAGACTCAGGTACATGAGATTGATATTGTGTAAGAATATTTCGTCGGGCAATGTTTTCAATCGATTGCCGCGAAGATCAAGATTTTGAAGATTTGGCAGTCCATCGAAAGACTCGGGAGGTATATCCATTAATTGGCAATCTATCAATACTAGTTCCGTCAAATTTTCACTTATCAAATGGTCAATGAATTTTAAAGGATTTCCCGTGACGTTGAGGCTTCTTAATGATGGTAAAGAATCGAAAATGAGACCATCTATTCCATTGATCTCTAGAGATAATAATTCAAGGAGTATTATCAACAAAATAGTAGAAGAGTTGAAGAATGATTTATCAATTAATTTCGTAAACTCTGGTAACAATGTTGGAGGTGGACAGTTTTTTCCGTATGTTATTAAACAAACTCTTTTTTTTCATCAACAAGTGTCCTTTAATATTGCAGCATTGTTAGTATTATGGTTGTTGTGTGATTAATGGATTAAAACGTTTTATTGCTTGTTCAACTTTACCACAGTCATCAGCTTCGAGAGAGACAAGAGAGCGAACACTAATACCCCTGAGACTTTTGAGTGGATTTTTCGACAACTTGAGGAAATGGAGATTCGGTAATTCGTTGATTGAACTCGAGGATGGAATATTGATCATGCGATTCCTCGAAAGATCAAGAATCTCCAGATTTCTTAATTGCGCGAGTCTACTTGGCAAATCGGTTAATCTATTGTCATTGAGGTAGAGTATTTCAGTTTTGGGACGATGAAGAAATTTCTCTGGTATAGATTTGAAGGAACGATGTCGCAGATCAACGATCGACGCTGGTTGATTAGCCTGTCATTGAATTTTTCAGCTCGATCAACGATCAATGTAAATAGTGTTTTGCACAAACATTTTGGATAGTAGAATGTTTCGTTAAAAAGGAAAAAAATGCTCACCGAACGAGTGGATAATTTCCGATAGTATTGTCTCAATGAATCGGGGCTGGTAATAGCATTCAGATTGGAGTCTGTACTGTCAGAATGACACTCCGAAGGGAACCACTCGAGTAATACCATTGTTGACATATACGAGATGGTAAAAAATTGACCGACCAATTTCATTATTCAGGGGCCAAATTCGAGGTTCCAAGAAAAGTTTGGAAACCACAACGCGGAACGTTATAAAAATCGAAAATATATTTTAACAGGTTAGCTTCCCGAAACATATTATGGTTGAAAAAACGTCAACTGTCAGACAACTTCATGGCATTCCAGCAATACAATTAAAAAAATATATAAACAATTCAAAAATTTCAAAAAAATGCGTCATTCTAGAAACGTGTTTTGCTGTGAGAACTTTTGGCGGAATTTTGATTAACTCGGTCTCCTACGTTTTTCTTTGTACTTTTTTCAAAGAAAGGAAAGTGTTTTTATTTTTATTAAAGAAAAACTTCGTGGTTCGAACATTTGAATGGTCAGTCCGGTGGAAAATATAAGACATTAGATAAATACCTCGAGTATTCCAAAGCCGATATTGAGCGCGGTCGTCTCTGCGAGGTCTAAGCCTCTCTCGGCTGACCCATGCGGATATTTTCTCCTTCCATGTTTTATATACCGATGTATACACACAATCATCTATATACTTATATATTAGTCGTACAGACGATGACAACCACGACGACAAGAGAGCGGCTTTTTTTTATCGTAGCTTTTAAATCCCCTTAGGAGGTCTATCGATTTATATCCTTGGGTCTCGACAGGATCCTCGATTTATTTTCAAGCTTGAAGATATTCGAGAAAAATCCTCTCCAGACTAATTACAGTAATAGAGATAAAATAATAAATTCAATAGGTTTCATGAATTTATTAAAAATAAAGCAGCTCCATAAAACAAGCTTTTAAAGAAATATTATTTCATAAAATAGGTATTGAGGACCAAAAGCTCTGTTATTCATGAAAGTTTGGGAAGCACCGTCCTCTGACGGTATTATTTCAGTTATCTTTGATTACGATATAAAATTTTACAGGAATAAGATTAAATTGAAAAGGGGTCAAATGAACGAGATACATACGAGTGTGTATGAAAAATACTCAAGTTAAAACGAAAAATAAACGGGATACGGTTTTATAAAGCTTCCGAACAATAAAGGGAACGAGAAGCAGATAAAAATCAACCCTCGAGAGTCCTTTCATTATCGTTCGTTCTCTTTACAGTGGTCCGAGGGTTATTCCAACCCCACCAGAGTTAATGTTTCGAGGTGGTGAAGCGTGTGAGTGTAAAAAGGAACGAAGCTTTTATCCGCGCAGGTCAAGCGGGGAGAATTCGTGGTAAAAAGCTTTTTTTCGCCCGTCTCTTCGTTTGATACCGTATGGGAGCCAATGGAAGGGTAGGTCACACCCTTCCCAAGGGGTGTGAGCGAAAACGGTTTAGCTGGCGCCGGCGCTTAGCTCCGGGCTTATCCGGTTCGCCCTCCAACGTGGTTGTACATCGGGATATAGAGGTGGGTGGTTGGTCGCAACCACATTTCTCAATCCTACCTGTTGATGCCTCGAGCCAACCCCTTTAGTGATTTCACAAATCCAAGGCTTTCCAAGCCCCGTCGTTTCATGGTCACGCCTTCCATTTTCCTTATTCATTTCAATTTGCCAACTATATTTATTCTTTTACCTCAATACACTTTTTCGATTCCTTATATTATAATCATTCTTGCACGTAAAGTTAAGTGATTAACTTCGACTCATTCAAGTTGAATCGAAAATTGAGTGATCGTTGATTTAAATAAATTGGGATTACTCAAAATATATTTTGTTTGTCTTCCAGAAAAAATATGTATTTCGATTTATTTTTTTGACATTAATTGGCTTGAAGTACATTTGTATATCTTTGATACAACCGCTAGAAATAAAGAAATCAATTTCGCTTTACTCGGTATTGGATAAACTGCGACAACAGAAATCTACAAGTTTAGGATTTATGATGAATTTCACCAAATGTTTCATCGAGAATTTACAAAACACCTTCAAAAATGAGAGAAAAACAATGATAAAAAGGTTGCTCGGGTGTAGGAACAGATAGGTATAATTAAAATTCGATCAGGTCCTACAGCAGGCCCACACCCTTATAAACGTAGGCGGGGTTGTATAAAATCGAGTTTTCTTATTCGGTTATAGATAAAGGCGCGGCCGAAGAAGTTTACTCGTACATACTTCGTTGAGAGTCGAATAAAACGATGAATAAAAAGAGAAGGAATGAGAGAAAGGGATAGAGACGGCTAGGTTGAGGAAAAGAGAGCTTGAGATGCTAGGGGTTGTGAAGGATCGTGAGAGGGGTTGAAGAAACACATAATACCGCGAAAGGTTCAAGTGAAGCGAAGTGAGTTTTTACAAAAGGGAAAGAGAAGGAGAGAATAAGAAGAGAATTTAAAAAAAGAGTGCTATCTTTGCGCTTCGGGAGGGTGGGTAACCGTAGGAAGAGGGTGGGTTTGGTGCTTTTGCTACTGTATTCGCGGTTATATATTTTTAACGCCTTCATTTCCGCCACAGGGACACCGGAAATAGCGGTACGATACCTCGCGGTGTTTCAAGTATTGATCAGTTCGGTCTGGGTATCCACCCACCGGGGTATATGGGGGAGGGAGTGGATGAGGTGAAGGAGAATGGGGCGGTAGCACCGGAGCGACTCTTCGCGCTTTCCTTCTTCCTCCTCCTTCTTCTACTTCTTTCAAACTCGAAGAAATATAGACTGCAACTGAGTCGCCTGATACAGAGCTTTGCTCCTATTTTCTGTCCCGATACTTCTTCTACTTCTTCATCTTCATCGTTTTATTCATCCGCAGCAAGAAAATGTGAAGAACAGCTTCAAAATTCTCGTCCTTTACTTTTACTGGTAGATGCACGTTGAATATTCTCAATTCATAATACAGCATCAAGATGTTCAAGTTTTTGAAATAGAGCATGATTGTCTGTGTAGAAATAAACCGACCTAGAGAACTGTCAAAAAACAGCGTCAAAATATTTGTGTACGTTATTTATTTAACACGTCAGCAGGCACGCTCTGAGACTTTTTCTCACACTTTTATTAAAACGATGATTACTCGAAAATTTATTCTTCTGTATGATAGAAGTTGAACAATTTTTTAAAATTTTTGTTTTTCAATTTTTTTAATTATTATTTTTTGGTTTTTAGTATCAATTATCGTTGTATTTGTGGTTTTTTTAAATAAACATTTTTAATAGCCACAATCACATTAGCGAAATTGTTGTCCAGTTCCTATTTATCAAATTAAGCACTTGAAGTGTACGTACACTTGTTTAAAGTGTACGTAGCGCGTCTGCTGATGGGTTAATTACACATTATAGATAATTTATCGTATAAAAGTATTTCGACATCCACATCACGAAATTCTCATTCGATTACAAAGTCGTCTCTGATGAAGGTAATCCCCATAGTATCTTTTCAATTGTCCATAATTTTCATCCCGTAATTCGTGGTTGAATGAGGAAGCTTTGATTAAAATTTCAATATGCACGTTTAGGACCTACAAATACATGTGTATATTTCCGTATCGTCAGCATATAATAATGATACAATATCATAAACGTGCATATGTATACAATATGTTGATACTGTGACCCAAACTACGGACTTCGAAACAATTTTATTCCCTCGTGGTTGACTATCCTCACCCACGATTTAGAGTGAACGAGAGAAAGATAAAATAAAAGAGATAGAGAGAGTAAACTCGTGTATTTCCCTTCTCGGTCTTTAAGCTCCGGGGTATAAATAGCGGCTTATCTTTTGTCGGCTTCGACGTCGCGTCGTACTCGTTCTCGTCGTTGGTCCTCTCATCCCAAGCATCGTTGTCAGTCTGTACAAAGCCAAAATCTCGTAGGCGAACTCGCAGTCGTACTACTATATTGTAACATGTATAGATATATTTGAATAAAATGGAATGTATATATAAGCTTCGTAACATGGTTGCAATCGCAAGCTTTTACCCCCTCCCCGCGTGTTGGTATAGAATCCTGCGGACCTTTGTAACCCCATGGCGGATGGAGCTAAGGGGTTTCTCACTCCCTTAACTCCACTCGGTTCCGCCCCTATAAAATACGTCTTTTGAAATGTGCACTCGTAATTGCTCTGGCATCTACCTAAATCAAATCCCGGCAGCTTCTATATCTCATAACTGTAAGCTTTTCCTACTACTCTTTCCATTTTTTTCCACTCATGTGTAAAGCTGTCCTAACATTTTTTGTTTATTTCATCCATCAATGAAAATACTATTGTAACGCTAATTTGGTTAACCTTTCAATTAAGAATCCATAGGGCATACAATTCTAGTCTAACGTACATATAGAAAGTCTAGAAATTAAATCGATGGTTAGAGTCTCATTTTCACTCATAAAATGAGTTCATCACTTGAAGGCGATCCATCAGTTGCTCGCGTTATATGCGTGAGCGTGACAGAGATGTCTGAAAAGCAGATTTCTATTTTTGTCGGAAACGCTTGATGTTTCTTTAAAAAGAAAAGGTACAGCTTATTCTTCGATGAAAGGAGAACGATGCGTAACTTCGATTTTTCCCAAAAATTCAACTGTTGTCGGAGAAAATCCGTCGCATAATTTTTACCGAGTGAACGACTAATGAAAATGTCCCGAATCTGACATGGTAAATTTATTTCTTCAAATAGTGAAAACTAATTAAGCTTTATCGTTCATCTAGAACGTTTTTTACCCAATGTACAAAACATTAAAACCAATGATAGAATTTCTTGAACGTTTTTTGAAGGTAACCATCATTTAGTGATAATTAAGATTGCCATAACTCAGCAACCGTTTAGTAGATTGGATTACAATGTTTATTAGTACATCAGCAAAAGTAAAAAGAAATACCTCTCGATTTTTTATCAACTTTGTACTATTTTGAAAATAGGTTCGACGCACCCTTAATAGATGCAAAGTAAATCTTTGTTTTTTGTATCCACCGGAATTTTCTCGTACGGAAAAAAATTACGGATTGTAGATCGAGAAACAAAATTGAATTGATCAACCACCGTTTTGATGGAGCGAACGTGGATCAAGTCAGACGAATGTCGTAGAATTTGTGTGCGTTACAGGGTGGTGGATTTTCGAATGGAACGGGCTTTCGGTGATTCGCGGTTCAGTGCGCCCTTAACAAGATCAGACGACGAGAGAGATGCAGGAAGCTTGGTTACATCGATGAAAGAGAAGAAGAGAGAGATGGAGAAAGGGGTGAGGAAACGAGGTGGCTACAGTTCACACACGTAGAATTCGTGATCGTACTCAACGGAGATTTCGACGACGACGCTGGCGATGACGAAGGAGAGACAGAGAGAGAAAATTTCAAACCGTGCATCTGTTGGGACTCCCAAACCATCAAAATCCTTCCGGTAGCTCGAAGCATGCTCGTCGTTCTCAAGACAAGCCCTAAATAGATTGAGAGAGATAGATGTCATCCCTTATGAATATAATACATGTATGTAAATATTTATTTATACATATATCTAAAGATTAATGTTGGAAGGGCGTATTTATGAGAAATAAACGTGGGATTTATGAAGAACGACGAATTTTTCTAGCTTTTATAGCATTTACCCCGTTTAAATATTGCTAACAAATATAAAAGTGTATCTTACATATCTTAATTCTGAAAATTACGGGAATTACGTACTGTGAAATTCTACCATTTGACATGTGTTTTAATCTTCCCAAATATATCACTTTTCCTGACTAAATCTACCTTTCTCCACCGTCTAGCGAATTGTCTAATCACCGCGAGGCTTTTCTCCCATTCCATCCCCCCTGGGAAACTTTACAACCCAGCTCTCCACCCTTTTCGACTCCCCGACGCAAATCTATCGTAGGTTTAAATTCGTCGATTTGAACCTCTC
The DNA here is from genome assembly GCA_963989365.1 of Rhimphoctona megacephalus. NCBI lineage: Eukaryota > Metazoa > Arthropoda > Insecta > Hymenoptera > Ichneumonidae > Rhimphoctona > Rhimphoctona megacephalus. The sequence continues at coordinate 8,568,010 of OZ022417.1, forward strand.
GCATGAATCCTCGTGGATCTTTGTACGCCATACGGTTACTAATAAAAGGGACCAACATTTCATATGTTAAATCGTCCTTGTTACTGATATTTTTGTTACGATACGCAGCATTAAAAATCACTTCACCATTTACTTTAAACAGGACTGTACATTTTTTGTTTGTCCAATTGGGTTTTGTTTTTGAATGAAGAAAAACGGAAATATTTTATGAAAAGTGTTAATTTAACCTAATTATTCTTTTCCCGGAGTCTGCACTACTAACACATGCTTATTTCCCGTCAATTGTATTCCGACACCTATTGCAATACTTTAAATCGTCTTTTTTTTATCGGTTGAGAATTCAACAGCCTCACTTTTTGCATTGAACGGTGGATACGTACAAAACGAGAGAAGAATTTTAAGAGCTCGTGCAGCGACCTCTTTATGCTCGACACCGCTGCCAAACGTAACGTAGAAGTCTTCCGGATGAGCATATTTCACGGCGCTATCGCGACACCCCGATGCTGTGTACACGCTGTACACATCAGAGTACAATCTGTATAACTCGAGGCGCGGATCGTTCCACTACGAGTTTGAGTGAAACGCAGCAAGAAATGTTGAAAAGAAGAAAAGAGAAGGCAAAAGTTTTTTTCCCGGGCATCTTGCCAATCTTAAGTCTACCGATGGTTTTTATTGCCTCGATAAGCGAGAGAGAAAGACGGAAAAAAGAGTGGATGTTGAGCATGTCGAATATAAAATTCAACCCTCGCCAAACACATTTTCCGAGTCTTGCGACGATATATTCGTACAAATGTAATCTTAATTCTCTTCAACGAATATTCCGTAGGGTGAATGTACCAGTAAAATACTATTTAAAGAAATACGAGTATTATTTTCTAGTTAAACGCAGATGTTCCAGCTAAACAACAGTATTTCTACTTTTTTCCTCAATTCTCGTGTGTATTTACCAATCAACATTGCTCAGAGATATTCCATTGATACGATGAAGGGGTTTCAAAGTTAGGAGTCAAGTTTTCCCTGTACCAAATTCCTTTCGTTTCTGGATTTTAATGGTTACTGGATAAAAATAATCGTCAAAATGAGAGCAATAAAACAGCTATGCAGAATATTAATTTGATTATATGAAAAAAAATAATTATATATAGTCATATCTAATTAAATGTGTTTGTCCATATATGACCAAATCCGAAAATTGGCCAGGTCTGATCATGTATGATTGGATATCGTCATATGTCCAGTGATATCTATTGATATATATATTGTGGAAGAACATTTTCTGAAATATATTCGCAAAATAATTCGGCTCGTATTGAAAGTTCGAGTATTTCCGGAGGACGTAGAAAAAAAAAAAATTATGCCATTGGAAGCGCATTGAACATATTAGTTTGGGAAAGTTTCATTTTTTCGAAAAGCCGAACAGTTTTCGCGTGACGTCGCCTTAAAGTTTGAAAGTAACGGAAAATCGCTCAATCTCAAGTATAGATACTCGGCCCGTCTTGCCTTGGACGTTCAACACTATCTTTTTAATACTTGGCGTCAAGACGCTGCCGCGTCTTCAGATATATGAACAGATATGATTATACAAGAATGCAATTTTATGCTGATAAATATATAATTATGTATAAGTATATATGGTCGTAAATGCTATTTCAAAACGTTTCAATATTTGACGATATCTTCAAATGTCAAAACAAGATTTTTTTGATCCTCTTCTTTCCGAATAGAGAGGTGTAAATTGGACCGTGTACGTGATCGCTCATTGTAAATAAGGATGATAAAGTTGGATAAGATGAATGGATTAAAATGAAAGTGACGTGACTGTCTCATATATGTTTACACCTAATTACATATGAGCCCATACTAGTTGGCTATCCTCGGACATCATATATATATTTGCTTTGAGATGAGCCCATAATCGTTCGACTTCGTTCGCTTAGATATAATCATATATAAATCAATATTTACTCATATAAATGTTCATATTTATTCAGATATGAGCCCACATTAGATATATATTCTCAGATGTAATCAAATATGAGTCTATGTTTATGTATATATAAATTCATATCTACTCAAACATGAGGCAATATTTGACGTATCTGATGATCACATGTAATCATATTTGGATACATCAAGTAATATCTAATTATTCATGATTGTATCTAATTATTCATGATTGTATTGTTTGATATATGTATTGTTTGATTTTGTTTCATTTTTAATTACGTTTACTATATTGATCAGAGAATATCGAAGAATCATTGTGGACATTGACCTAATCAATAATCAACAGCTCTTCAAAAACTATCCACCTAGAATGAGAAGACTCTTGTTGAATTAGGATTAGAGGCATTTGATGTGTATACAAAGAGCGATTGTTGTGTAAGAGGAGAGAAGAAAACCGCGCGAGAGCGTGAAGAGAAAGCGTCAAGTCAACCGGAAGTTCTGAACTTTGGTATAACCCTCTGACAACCCGGGACAGTTTTGGAGAAGCGAGCGACTTAAAAAGTTTAAATCCTCGTTCCCTGAACAAGTCTCGCGTGCAACGAGAAGACTCGAGAACGTTGTCAGTCACGTTTATCCAACTACGAATCGGAATAATTGATATTTATTTATGGATGATTTGTTTCGTTTTCTTTCATTCGTTTATTTATATATTTATTTATCGTATTTGTTCATTATTAATTGTCTAATGATTTTGTTATTGATCGGTTCATAATTCTCATCAACTTTATATATCATGTAATTTTGGAAAATTCCATTTTTTTTAAATTTGACGGTACGTGACATTGGCATCCCTTTCCTACGCGAAAGTCTCGGATTGTTTGGATTACAAATTAGTCGTCTCAGACGAAAACTTTGTAACGTTTGCTATGGATTAGTTGAACAAACAGAAAATACTCGTCGGGAACTTTGCATAAACCTTTTCCAAACTCCTAATTAATAATTCTGCGTGAATAAAATCCCATACGAGCGATTATAAATTTGCGGAGTTTTCCATCACGCGACATTCCTATTAAATATAAAATTTAGGATCTTATTTCAGGTTTTTTTGACTCTCGTATTTTATGGGTGAAAATTTCATAACTGCCAAGTTGGTTTTTTGCCTCGAATATTACATCCTGCTGTATATGGAGGATTTTTTTTTATTATCTCGAGTCCCGTTACCAGGATGAATGTGCGAAAGAGCGCGATGATTCAATGGCGCGATGATCCAAGCAGGTTTATCTTGGTTATTGAAGACGGGAGAAGGGATAAGATTTAGGGGAAGGGGTCACCCAGTTATTTTCAATTACCCCGCAGGTTTCGACCACCCTCGCGAGGATTGCTCCGTTCTCGTCTCCGGGACTCCGGGTTTCCTTTAACCACCCCCACCTCGCAGTTTCTTCAACCTACCCTATTTTCTAACATCCCTATTTCACTGCGGGGATGTGGGCTCGTGAGATAGACGAGGAAAAGCACCAAATCCTCTGTCCCTCTTTCTCACCCCCTGGCGTGAAACACGTTATAATGTATGCAAGATAAAGGCGAGTATGTGAGAGAGAGAAAGAAGGTGAGCTCTTCGTAGACTAAGATATTATACGGAAATATTACATATATATAAGACATTCCCTGCCAACTCGATCCGTGGTTAGCTCTTACCCTCCTGAATGTAGCTTATGATTTTTCTTCTTCATTCAGTAAGTTTCATCTTCCTAAAAAACTGGAGTCTGATTTTCTGCACTTTTCGAGAAGTTACCAAATAATAAAAGTTATATCGTAATAATAGAGAGTGTCAACACAAAATTACCATTTTAGCCCTTCGTGCACGGTGAGAATTAAATGATAATTTTTACCGTTATACATTTGGATGTGGGGCGAAAGAAGTTGGCGAAACGTATTTATTCATAAGCGATAAGTTCTTTTTAACTTGCGAAACGTAAAATTTCAAATACTACGAGTAATTTTTACAGTTCTTGCACAGTCAAAATTATAGATAGTAATATTCACGGTACGTGTTCCAATATTTACGGAGCACATGGGGAGGCGACCATGGTCACGACTCCCCAAAATATCACGGTGGGCACACACTTGGGTCAAAATAACCTGAAACCTTTTTCTATAGTTTGCGTACAAATAGAGTCCATTCGAGCGATTATTTGATATAATAGAATAATCAAATTATTACGTCTCCGTGAACTTATCGGAATTAGGGAGGACGTAGCACGATATTGACTTCACTTTTGGGTCAAGACAATCAAACCCTTTACCCTGGGACGGAAGCCTCGTCTTTTGATATGGAGTAGAATATGGGGGTGGATGGTCCGCAGAGCCGTTATCTGGTTTGAGGGGAAGATGGTATCAAGAATAATGAAATCAATGATGGGTTACTCACGTTCGTTAATTTGCTTGGTGTTTATTCTCTTCCAAACGCCGGAGTTATAGTGATGTAGGGTTCTAGTTGTTTCACACCAGTTTATTATCTTAACACACACTTCAATAAATATGGGTTTTCCAACCGAAAACTGCTACTAATGAGACTACAATGGTAGGATGAGGATAATACAATTCCTCGACAAAAATACTATCTTTGGAAATTCTGGTAGAGTCGGTTGAACGAAGGTAAGGTATTAATGAAAGTCTTTTCTGACGCGCAATGTCGGAAATTTGAATTAATAACCGGATATGGAATTTATAAAGTAATTAGAACAATTAGGTGGACAGATTGCTCCACTCAATTGCGTTTTTATTTCCTGAATAATTTTATATAGGTTCTTGGGGTTTTGAAAGCTTGTGTATAATATTATGAATGGTTGCTTACGTGGTTCTGTGAAATTTCAGTAGGATGTAACAAAATGGTGGGAGAGGAGTAGGGACGATCGATGTATCCAAAAATGCATTTTTTAACGAAAAATTTATTAATTTTTTTATCAATATTTTTTTGAAGCAAATGATAGATGAGATTCCTTGAATAAAGCGCTTAAAAAAAATCGTTTCCTATTGCGCGGTAAAAAATAACGGTATTGATTCAGTTAGCGGGCGTCAAAACGGTTGCTCGGGTCGATTTGACCTAACGTGATCACAATGGATTAATTATAATTGGCAGGGAATATACATTGAGAAAAAAAGTTGTTGAATCAACGAAACGTGTGATTATGGGGTGTCAACGAAATATATGGTCATCACTTTATGATAAACTTTTGAACATTTGTTTAAAAGTTAGTGTATTATTTACATTAGTTTGAGATTAAACTGCATTTATTTTGACTAAGAACACCGCGGTTGAATCAACGAAATTCTCCCAATAACATCAATTGCTATTAAACCATCAGTTTTTGTTCTCAGTGTGTTAAAAAATGACTGAATGACGTTTGGAATAGGAAAATTACTTGAAAAAAATAGCGGATCTAACCCTGAAAGTTAATAGGTAGGTGTTTGTTAAGTTGGCGTGGAATGTCCCATACATCAGTGTATAAGCGATGATTTTCTCTCTTGCGCTGACTCTGAGATTGCGTGAAGCAAAGAGGAGATCCGATGTAAGAGAAAGAGAAAGAGAAAGGGGGAAGGAAGAGCACCCACAAGGCGAGAAAGAGAGAAAGAGGGGTGCCCATAACTTATCGCAGATTTAAGGCTCTTAGACTTAAGGGACTCTAATAATAATATAGCGCTATTCCCGAGCTCTCGCTCTGGTTCATGGAAATCGTGAATACCCGCAAAACGCTCCGCGGGAATACTACCTGCCCTGTACCACCCCTTCCCGCCCTTCGTTGCCTCATCTTTTTCTGCAGTGGTCCAAGACAACCAACCCCCTGCCGATCCCGTCCTTTGAATTATTAAAATTTCTTCTCCATTATCCATCTTCTTATTTTATTCACGCTTCCTCATGTGCATCATTCTTCCCTCTCGCGTCAATCCTTGACGACAAATTTAGCGTTAAAATATATATGTATCTAAGTGAAGACAGCAACATTTGTCATAACCCTGAAAATGTCATTTTCACACTCCATTTTTCACATCCTTCTGTGGTTTCAAAAAATCTCGCCATTTTTCCGATTTTTTCATCAGTGCAAAGTTTCGAGAATTATTCAAGTTGTTCCTATTTTTTTGCAGTTCCGTGAGAAAAAAATATTTCCAAAAGCACTGGATACATTTTTTGAGTCTATACATTCCTAGTGCTTTTCGGAATACGATACGGAGATAAAAAAAGGGGGAAATAGGAAAAGAACAAATATAATCCAAAGGCAGAAAAGATTTTCTCAGCAAAAAGCATTTTCGTCCTTCTCTTTCTTTCCTTCATTCCTCTTGAGCGCGAGAGAGTGAGATTTAAGAGCTGCCGGGGTGGCTCGGGTGGTAAACAAAAGCCACGATAAATTTGGCAAGTCGGAGAATTAATAAAAGATTACACCTCGCGCGGGCGGTTATACGGCTCATGGTGTATAGAACAGCCACGAAGATAAGAAGACTCTCTTTCTCTCTCTTTTTGATATTATATACATATAAACATATACATATATATATATATCACCTTTCCCTGTGGCCTCTTGCGTCTTGAGAACATCGCGACGCAGCGTAGAATCTCTCGTGATGCTGCGAAAGCGCCTCGCCTCTGAGACCGCAGCTAAATCATCGGATATCTTACCCGTAATACATAAACCACCCTTCAAGGCTTATACGTAAACGCACGCGCCCCATTCTTGTCTTTTTCTCTCCTACATACATAAATATATATGTATATATTTATTTCTTTTCCTCCCCCTCTCGTCTTTCACGTTATCGCACCGCAACGATACTAAACATGATATATATATATATATATATATATATTTATATACATTATGAGTATACGCGTGTATATTTTTGTGTGCGTTTTGTCCATATAGTACTTGTACTTGAGGCAGGGAATGATGCACTGCTTGGAAAAATTCTTTATGCATGTAGCTCAAGAAAATTCTTATAAATTGTCATAATGCTCGATTGTAACAATAATAGAAAAAAAGTAACTTTAATAAATCTTCATGATCTGTGGTTTTCTTAGGAAGTTGGTTATCGAGAATCTTATGGAGATACATAAAGCTGGATTTTCGGTGGATGAGCAAGAGTACAGACGGTTTTAAAGTATTTTGATGTTTCTTTCTTTTAAATTTGATTCAATTATATCTCATTTTGTTTGTAGTTTAAAGGAATGGTCCAGAGGGCTTGAAAATTGTGATTTTTCATATGGTTTCGAAACAGATACGATATTTTCAAATCTCTAAGCCTGTTTTGACTGGAACTTCCTATGCATATGACATGCAAGTAAACCTGGGATAAGACGAAGTTCGAAGGGTGCATCATGACTTTGGGCAAACACACAGGGTCTTTATTAATTGGCACACAGGACTGCCGATAGTCGCAGTATGTATATATTTATGTATGTGTGCGTGTATCTCAGTTTGGGGGACGGGAGAAGAAGACATTGAGGAGGTGAGTCTCGTGCTTAGAAACCCAATCGCTTCTCTCGTCTTTGATGTCGACCGTGGTCCATTTAATACACGGCTGAAGCCCAATTAATTAATTGACATTGGACTCTGATGGCGTAAGAGCCGCAAGAATATTTAGACTATCCTAGTATAATTCCTTCCCTCCTCCCTGAGACGTACGATCAATTATCGAAATTACAGCTTTTTTCATTCCCCACGATTTAGCTTCTGTGAATCTTTCTACCGAGAAGTATTTATTTTCAAGAAAATATTCATAGGACGAAAATCTTCTCTTATTTTTATACCGAAAATTAGTAAATAAAACATGGTAGAATTGGCACAAAGATTTTTTTTTATTCTTGCAACGTCTCTATTTCCTGCTCGTTCAAAAGACCGTAATTATTCAGCAAAAAAGAGAATATGCTCAATGTGTTGCTGTAGCTCCCATGAAGCATTCACGTCAACGCAGCCACATTCCCACAAGGTTCAGCCCGTCAAAGTCGAGGCTGTAGTGTAATACACTTAATATTTCTATACATATACGTTTCGAAGCGGAAGAGAGCGCGCAGCGCCCTCTTGTGGTGCGCGGTTATAAGCTCGCGTGCGCCGCGGGTTAAGTATGAGTTAAGTCCGGGGTATTAAGACGCTCAACCGCGTAAGAAAACGTGGCGTTTGTGAAGACCCGCAGAATAAGAGGGAGAGAGAGATGGGAGGCCACCTAGTGATCTATGGAGGGATTACCGGTGGCGGTATTTCTTCATAACCGTTTCTCCAGGTCGCTAGCTGCGCCACCTACCGGCCTCCATCAGCAACGGCTTCTTCTTCTTCCTTATTCTCCACTTCTCTCTCATTCTCTCATCTACGTTTTCTTCTACCATGCCTCATATTCCTTACGCTTTCTTTGCCAAAAAAAGACTTCCTAGATAGCAAAACCGAAGATCCTTTCCTATGCTTTGCCATCTTACTATGTTCTTATACATATATTTTTCTGACGTCCTACCTACACAACCTTTTCTACTTAAAGTGACGTGCAACCATGCAAGATATAGAGGAGTTTCGCTGCAACTTCATCTAGATCCGAATTTTAAAACAGTTTTTCATAACGCCTCTTCAATTCGGTTCTATAATCCGAATATCGCAGGTGATGGAAAATCTCTCTTTGAATCCTTAATTCAGTAAATCGCAATAAATTTTAGCTTACTACGTTGATTACTCAAAAACTCAATTAACAGCTTCCAGGTGTGTTGTAAATCTCGTTTTCTTTATTTAAAGGCAAGAAGCCCAAGTTTCGCCTACTTTACGGTGTCGAAAGCTAAAATTGTGCACCCTGTTTGAACGATTGCGATGAAAAAAATTTAGCCCATGCTAACGATTGGCCTGAAACTATATTACAGAAATAATTATTACTAAAGGTAATTTGGAGACAATTCAAAGAAATAATGTTTTTTTTTGTCTTTGGAGAGTTAAAAATATATCAAGGTACCAAAATTACAACAATGATGAATGTTTCGATAAATCTACCAGCCCTGTTGAAATGGAAGGATAATAAATCAGATATTATATCCATGAGTGTAACAGAGGGCGTTCCGTGCTAACTTGAAACGAATCAACATGGAACGCCCCATGTATTTATGTATACACATATATTCTAAGGGATGTTTAGTGTGTATGTATGTATTTGTGTGCACACGCGAGACTTACAGTGCTGCACAGGCCCCCAAGAACGCTCTTCGCGAGAAAGAGAGCGAGAGGGAGTGAGACCATGGGGGTTGTATCTTAATAACATTCATGAGCTCAGATATACCCGGTAGATTTATTGCTACGGCACACCCACGAAGAAGAAGAGACTCAAATGCCCCTCACCCCTCCCTCCACTCCTCCGCGTTTTCTTCTCGCTTCGGTCTTTTTATCCTTTCACTCTGTAACGCACTATCACTAGAAATATACTTTCTTTGTTTTTCCGTATCGATATCCAATTGGGATAATCAGTTAATAGACATTGAAAGCCGGGTTTAAATTTTCAAATGTTTGTTTTTCCCATCTTTTTCGTACAATTTGCTCCTGTTTTCAATTTCTCATGTGTATGTAATTTAAAAAGTATTTTCTTTCATTCTAGGAGCGTATACTCGAAGTAATGATTCATTGAATTTTAGGTGAAGACATGAGTAAAATATCGTAAGAATCAAAGACTTTATTCCACTGTGACTTTTGTTATAATCCAGAGTTTTGTAATAGTCATTTTTGGTCAGTTCGATTTTATTATTGTCTGCATATAAAAACTCTCGTCATTTTTATTCTTATCGACGAAAAGGAGAATTCCAAAGGATTCCAAAAAAAGGAAAAAATTCCAAAAGGAGAATTGCTGTTATCCAGCATCAAAAAGCCACGCCAAGACCTCTCAACGAGGTTCACTTTGTTTTGATATTTATGAGGCACACTCTTTCTCTTCTTCGTGGCGAAGCACACAGAATATTATGCCCATACAGTAGATACTTTCTTATCGCAAAAGAAGGAGAATCGAATGCTGGTCACAGTGGTATATACACGCCAGTATCGGGTAGTTTATTCTGCTTGCCGAAACTTAATTTTCAGGCTATTTTGTTGGTTTTAGGGTTTCGTACGGTGAAATTAAAAGAAAAGTAACTTTGATGTTTTGTCTATCACAGCCATTTATCTCTAGACCAGATTGACTTGGGATTTGGAACAGTGATCCAGCTGTGGTTGATACCTAATCCAAAAATCGATGTTCCAAAAATATCTTTTCTACATTTGATCGATGATATATAGTTAATATAAAGGTAATTAAGCCGGAATTTCAGAATTTTGATCAGAACACATTTTATGCGCCTCTTACCATATGCCGTTGATAAAATTCATACTGTACAATTTTATATCAAAGTTCAGAGGATAATATGGTTTCGATGTCATAGAGTCTTGGATGCAGCGACGATGGTTCTGGTTCAGAAATACGTAATTGCATTGGCATATATGAATGAACTTCGCAGTAGGAATCGTACGAAGTCCAGAAATTCACACTGCATGGATTTTATTTTCGTGGAAAAATATATTTCTCAGTCACTAGACAAAAAAATATTTATTTCGCTATCGTTTTTTATTTATTATGATATTTTGACCGAGTGGAACCGACTTTTTTATATTGTTGATATAACAGGACAGAAATGGATATTTTTTGTATTTATTGGTTGGTTTTTAATGCTATTTGTCGTCTTGTTGAAATATTGCGTTCGTCGGCCGTGCGCTTTGGATCTGGCATCGCGTTGCCCGTTAAATATTTGAAGAGGAAAAAAAATATTAACAAGCAATGGTGACTACATTGTGTGTTGACGAGTAAACATTTCAAGAACAATGCAACTTGTGATTTTTGATTTTTTTTTATCGTAGCGTATCCAACCCAGATTTAATTAACTTTGAAAGGTTAATTTAAATCTATAAATGCACGAGGCAAGAATTTATCATTGCTAATATGACTAACAATCTTCTTTTTCTGCTGTGGATTAGAGGGTTTTCAAAAATCGCGGCGGAAGGGGCCGAGTCCGCGAACGATTTTGTCTTCTTTTTTATTTCGTATCTTCCTTTTTGATTCTTCAGTTTTTATTTCGTATCTTAATGTCGGCTTTTTAGAACATCGTTCGAAAATTTAATGCTTTTGAAAATTAGGCAAGTGATGATTAAAAAAAATACCTATAAAACGCATTTTTGGAAGTTTATTCACGAGAATTCGAAGCTATATAAAAAAAGTAATGTTCTTGAGCTTCAAACTAAATTTGTCAACCAGGCAAACATTTAGTCATGAAAGCTTGGAATCTGCTTGTTTTTTGAAAATTCTTGTGTCGACATCAACTAAACCGTATATTTCCCATCTTTGAAGGGATTTTTTCCAAATTTTTAAAACATACATTTACTTCAAATTGACCACTTTACAAATAAAAAAATGATAGAAAAATGTTTTTTTCGTGACAATTTAGGGCTGAATTTGGTTTATGCGCATTATCTTTTACTATACCTGCAGACATACAGCAATGGATGTATCGTATAATTGCTGTACATTCTGGGATGGTCAACCTAGTATGGGTGAACGTATACACAGGTATACAAGTGAGCGTAGATATAAGCTTCGGTTGCTCCGAGTTTGCGTTGTTGCCCTTATAGCAAGAGCAAGGCAATACAGATTTATGTAAGTATTTAGCGCCGGCTCTTTGCTTTATCGCGAACCTTCCAGCACAACCGACTACCCTGTAAAATCAGCCAAGACGCATCCACTTCCTCTTACTCTCTTTACTCTATACTCAGTAACAAGAGTTATGTATATATTTATAAATGTGGTTGCCTATAATTGTTATTCATTATATAGCAAATGAAATAATTAACATAAAGCAGATCTCAGGACATATTTCAGATCAGTTGAGGCTAAAATACATTATCAGAAAAATACACTGATTGTTTTGAAATAATCTGAACTCTATCAATAAAAGGATATTTTTTTTTTGTTTTTTTTTTTGTTTTTTTTTGGGTTTTTTTTTTTTTTTTTTTTTTGGGATTTTTCATAAGAAAAATCTCTTATGAATTTTTTTCCAAACGCTAGTATTAGTTTTCAGAGTTACGAATTTTCAATTTTTCTTATCGACGAATTGTTAGAGTAGTACGGGGATACACCCGGATCAAAAGAACAGTCCTAGCATCCGAGATCCTCTCGAGAGAAGGATATATAATCGTGTGTCCAGCAGTCCACACGCACACGCGAACGTGGTTTTAAGCAGTGTGGTAGGATTCTATTTGGTGAAGCGTACATAATAAATCTAAAAGCCATAACAACGACGATCCCTGAATGACCTTGCGTCAGTATCTTTTCCAGGATCACTGGCCTTCTTTACTTCGCGACTGTATAGTCGATCTGTAAAAAATTTTTGAGTGACTTTTTTATAAAATTTATTTTGAATTTTGTATGATTTCTTTCTCTATTATCATGAAAATATGAATATTATCATTATGTTTCATCATATCCACTGTGTTAATAAAAAATATTGAATAATTTAGAGTATATAGTCAAATAAATATTAAAAACCATTTTTTTTTAATTCAACTTCAAGAGACGTTTTTTTCATGTTACTTTTTAACATCGGGATTTCTTGATAGATTCGTGTCGAATGAACTTGGGTGACTGTTGCTGATTACTCGTGATCGTTTTCTTAGTGTGACGAGGGGAATAATAAACCCGTAAATGCTCGTATCAGTGTTGCAAGCATAATAATAACTGGTCACAAGACTGGTCGATCTTAATACTGTCTTAAGCCCCAGCTCGCGGGCGACATAAATTATGTATCGTGCGGGCAAGTAAGACGCAAGGATCTCGTCGAGCACCTGCTATACGTTCACTTCAGCCTCCCTGGTGAACCGCATTCTCAAGTATAATAATTATATTATAATAACAACAACGTAATGACAATAATAATTATAATAATGGAAGCTTAGTAGCAAAAGGGAATGAATCGTGTTTCGTTTGGTCGACCAATTTGGATCATTTACGTCCTTTTGTTGCTAAATCACCAATATGTGTATATATATATATTTCACACCCTTCTTTGGTCGTCTTATTCTCGATACCTGCAACCCCTTTGAGCGCAACACTCTAAACTCCTTCAACAACCCAGCAAGGAGTAAATAGACCATCTTGCCACCAATTTCTCTTCCCTACAGGTTCGTCCTACGTGTACAAAGTGACTCCCTAAATTTTCTCAAAGTCTATGCGTAAGGGTTAAGAATTAACTGGTACGCGCCTCTCTGCCTTCTCTCCTTTTCGTTGCATGCTATCCTGCGTTTACGTTTTAGCGAAAGGTTGTGGAATAAATTTATAGAAGTTATCGTGAAAAGTATTGGGTTTTGGGGTCCTAGAAAAACATTGAAAATTGAAAATTGGAGTTAGAACTCCAACAAGATGATGTTCTCTTCGTATATGATTTTTTTTTGAAGCATCGCTTAGCTTTTTTACCTACGATTTTTTTTATAGATTTATTTTCGAACATAGAATATATTTGACACACTAATTTACGTTTAGATGAATTTATTTATCATTTTATTAATTAATGTCATATAACATATTTCATAACATATTGTAACGATACCGCTTATTCTCGTGCGCGACGCGAACAGCTGATCGTCCGTCGCCATACTGAGCGAGCGCCTAGCGGACAAAACCGACACTAGCGTGCGAAGCGAGTCGCAGGTGCAAGCTCCTCGCGGAGAAAAATGTAAACTAAGATTTGGCGTAGGTGACTTTTTGCACGTTGCATTATTTAATGATAAAACAATAATTCTTATGATAAATTCGGAAATAGAAAAATTTGAGAAAAATCCTAAAATTCAAATACGATGCGAAAGCGACAAAACTATAAGTAAAATTTAAGTACAAGAGAAAAGAAAAGGAGTGTTTCTGCACATGCGCGTCGTAATCACTCTAGGGAATCTACGAATCAGACAAGCGGTTTCAATTATTGTTTAATTGTTATTAACTTTTGAAAACTACTTTTGTTATCATTACCAAAGGAAATAATCGATTGCTAAAATTCAAAAAGGAATAAGAAATTATAAAATTCGATTAAAAAAATCTAAAATTGAGAAGTTATTTATTCTCGCACATGCGCGATGTAAACTGGCCTTGAGCCGAGCCAATCTGGTCTTGCATAGCAACAAGGAGGGCCAATAAGAGAATTTAGAAGTCAGACTTTGGTTCGAGATTATTTTACGGGGCAACCGGTGCTCGAGTTATTTTTAGACTATATTATTACTATTATTCCTTTGTTTCGAACAGTATAAAAGGCCGTGCTCAGAGGCATTGGCAGCTCATTCCCGACTCAGATCTGGCTCTAATTCCAGAAGAGAATAGAGAGCTCATTCCCAGCTCGGACATAGCTTGAACTCCAAGATAGACTAGACACTATAGAGATTGGAAACTTCTCCGATTCCAGCAGCAAATAATACCTTTAAATATTCTTCTACGATTTCACATTGAGAGGGAGGGAACAATTCGGTTTCGTTTTGTTTAAAGATTTTCGGTGTAAAATTCCCTTTAACCTCACACTGGAAGGGAGGAACCCATACGGTTTCATTTGGGTCAAAGATTTTCAGTGTGAAAAACTTTCCTTGGTTCTTTACTGAGAGGGAGGAAACTATTCGGGTTCGTTTGGTTTAAAGATTCTCGGTTTAGGACATTCTTTTCTTTTTATACTGAGAGGGAGGGAACAATTCGGTTTCGTTTTGTTTGAAGATTCTCGGTGTGGAAAACCCTTACTATTTTTTTTTAATTTGCTGCTCGAATCTGAATTATTTCATTTTGTGGATTTTCATTTAAATTATTGTTTCGATTGAGCTTCTGGAGAGTCAAGCCGGGCCAAGAAAATAAAAATAAAAATCAAATCAATAAATTGTCCGGAATAATTGAATTATTGTTGAATTATATAGAATTGTGGACAAAAGCATTTTTGAATTATTTCGAGTCGAAATAAAATCGTTAATTGATTAGTTTAGACAATTAAAAGAGGGAATTTATTCTGAAACTAAAAATCCAATATTTCCCATTAATATTATTATTACTTTTTGAATTTGTCAAGAAAGACACCAAGCGTTTATTAATTTGTATCATAAGACCAAATTAGCGAAAATTTGATAAAATTATAATAAGAAAATAATATTATCGTTTCCATGATCAGAAAAGAATAGAGACAAAATAAATAATAGACAAGAACATGCGAAATAAATAAACATCGTCTTTATTTGAACAAAATTGTTGTACAAGAAAAATCATCTTTGTGTTTTTATTAATAAATTATATTGTTATTTTGTTAAAATCAAATCCCTGTCTTTTCTCACTTTCTTTCATACTTGCTCCTTATTATTAAGAAGCTCGAATTCACGCGTAGCGACGTATTGCATAAAAGCATACCGTTACAATATATTGTACGATAACGGTGTAATAATATTCTTTATGAATTAAGGACGAACCTTCTGAAAGAGGGAGAGGGCCATTTAGTAAACCTCCGAGACGAAGTTTTGCCAGTTCATAAATCAATTAAGCGAGTGGCCACATTTTCTCTTTCTTTTCTTCTTTTTCGAGTTAAACTGTCTATAAAGGAACAAAACGGCTCAGTTCCTATGACCTGACGCGATAGATCTTGCTAGTTACGACCTTTTGTGCGCTTACAATTGACATAAGAAATTCCGTACGCAGGATACGAAGCAGGCTCGGAAAAAATCCGTGAGTAGCGAGAATCACGATGCAGTTGTTTCTAATCCCACTCGGGCAAGAATCTTTCCCATTTTTTCCTCCTTCGGGAACGACTAGGGTAGATCAAGGGTGGTTATTAATCCTCGCAGAGACTCCTCGAGCTCGTAACGGCCCAATCATGGCGCAATCACCTAAATAATATTGTTTATCGCCACGCTGGAGCGCGTATAATCTCGTGATACAATGATATAAATTATGATTCTCGTGTCCTAAAGAGCCTGGATTATTTTTTTTGTGTGCTGAAATAGCTCAAAGGATTTATCAACCAACGATAAATACAAATAGGGGCGAGGAAGGAGGGGATTAATAAAGAGAAAAAAATGTCGTAACGATTGAAGAAATTTTGCTAGATTTCCTAGCTTGATCCCTGGAATGGACTCTTCAGATCTTTTGCAAGAAGGGATCTTTTATATCGAGAAGGATCCTTCAGCGTTACATTCTCTTCTGGCGAGCGCCCTCTATGCGCGGCTCATTACTTTCAATCGCTCTTCGGGTCACCCCCACATAAAATCGTAATTTTTAGTGTGTATATATATAGGAATATGGGGAATGAACGCAGTTTATAGAGTAGCTGCGTTATATATAGTAGGATTAAAGAATAAGGCGCAGTTGAAAGAGAAAGAGGGCCGAAGTTCATTTATACGACCTCATCTTACCGTCGTCGACATTCTCCCTGAGCAGGACTTCATCTCGCATCCCTCAAGGATTATGAGACCAATCCTTCGGCTAATTTGCGAGCTTTCGAATATTTCTCAGATCCCTGCTTCCCTCGTTTTTTTCTCTCATTTTCAACATGACTTCTTTATCTATCAACTGTCCAATTGACTTTGCACTTTATTTTGCCTCATTGTCAATTAATCTCGAACTCAATTTCAGTTTACATATCCGGTCAAATGTACCAGCAGTCAATATTAATTCGAGAAAATCTGTAAATAGTATACAATACATGTTTTACCCTTAACTTGTTTTCACAAGGAAACGCACAAGTATTTATATAGGAATTTCTGTTGTTTTGTCAAATATTCCCCACTGCCATAAGTCGCATCACTATTCATTCCTAAAGGGTACTGAATAGAAAGAGCGCATGGTTCAAGGTTGCAAAAGTTCACAAGGAGCATTTGAGCCAATTGTGTGCTTTATAATATTGTTATCAGTTGAGTGCCTGAGCTGATAAGGCGACAAGCAATTTTTCATACGTCCAAACTAAAACGCGTCTGGGCTATGACGCGTTGAGTGACTTCCGAAGCTCTTCTGGCAGCATCTCGTATATATGTGTTTGTAGTAATATGTATATATATGATCGTAATATTATATGCATTATCTATCTGCTGGGAAACGTCCGGCGAAAGGCATGGAAACACACAGTTGAGGGAATATCCTAGTCAGGGGCGAGATAGGACGAAGAGTTGAATACATATATATAATAATAGTACCAGAAAGAGTAGAGAAAGCAGGCCTCTCTGTGTGTCTTGTCTCTGCAGCATCCAAAGAGCCCAGAAGTATAGTGAAACGGAGAAGCACCGGAGGAAAGCAGAACAAGAGAGAGAAAGTGTACAAGGGAGATACTGAAACGCAGGGGGGTTGCCGTTATTCAGGAACTTTGCTGACAGCTCTCCGGATAGAAAGATAAGAACGTCCTGGTGAATGCCGAAGCGGGAGTGGGTGACAATGCAACCTCCTGCGTGGAGAGCAAAGCCTGTGGCATCAGTCTCCAAACAGTTAGCCCACTCTCTAACAGGTGTATAACTCAGCCCGAGAATCAACACATCCACCCCCATGTTTTGGCGAAATGTAGGGCGACGGTTTTAACGCAACTCGACGAAAATTTTTCGACCATAGAGAAGAAAATATAGGGCATGCGAAGAATTTCTATTTGGATATTTTAACTTAGTAACCCTACTTAATTAACTATAAATGAATTTGTTTGCTGACAAATTATTCTCTTAAATATTTGATTTCCTGGAAATATGCGCCACTTAATTCCATTATCCTTACAGATTTTTCTTTTCAGGGTGAAAGAATAGCTTTTTCCAATTGCTTGGTTTGCCCATGACAATGACGGTGGATATAATTATTCCGAGATCCAGAGGGGCGATTTTTTTTTAAATATTAAACGCATCGGTCACGAGTATCACTTTACCTTTTACCCCGAGCAAGTAGAGAGAACGAAAGGAAGGAAGAAAAAAGTGAGCCAATAGCGCCTGACAAATGAGGATCAGATAAAGGGATCATCTACGTGGCTGCTGACTTTCGAGTTTCTTTTTATAAGCCAAACGTTACCCTCCGTAGCATTCCACCATCCCGATCTTTTCTTTTTCCTACTACTTTTGGCCACTCTTCAAGATTCCTCCGTTAAATCGACTGTGCCGAGTGCAGACACATCGACGCAATTTGCTTATCCAGAACAGTCAGCTTCTCTGGAAGCTTTATTATTTCCTTCGCGATCCAAATTAACGTCTTCTGTACGTTTCGAGACAAGGAGAATTGAAGAAAAATCAAGGAGGGAAAAGAAATACGCATAAGCAATCGAATCTTCGAAATAAATTGGCAGTTGTCAAAGCGGCAAGTGATTGACATTGTATATGAAAGGAAAGAACGATGATTTGTTGAATAAGATTAGATCGATGATATTTCATACGGGTAGCAGGGAGAAATATGAGCTGGAAGATTGAGCAAAGTCGAAAAAATCTTGAAAAAGAATATGGAGACGTAGACGTAGAAGGATAAGAAGGGGGTCGTGAAATGATGGGCGTAGAGCATTAAGCGACGTTTTGCGAGTTCGCTCTTTCTCTACGTTCCGACTCTTCTCTCGTTTCCCGTTAGATGGATCCTTGTAAGACGTTTTAATTGGACAAATCCGCCTATCCTCATTAAATCCAGAGAACCCCGTTGCTCTCTCGCACAGCTATAGGATCGAGTCGACTCTCGTTTCGAAAACGCTCAGAAGAGAGAGCTCTCTCTTAGTCTGGTTTCATACTGCCCAGATTTATCAAAACCTACACACAACACTCCAACCGCCCTTATCATAAACGACTGTATATCTCGTCATCTTTCTGTTATTCCTACTTGCACGAAATTGAAAATCTCTCGCGTAATCTCCCGACGATCCTTGCCCTTCGGGATTCACGACTTGTCGTTTCTGTTCTCCTTTGGTACACCAGACCTTGTATATATCGTCAGCTCGCTTTTGTCCTCTTGGCAAATCTACCAGCGCCCTTCTAATCCTCCTTCTGAACAGAGAAAAAAAGTTTCGATCGCGTTCAGCCCTGTTCAGGCCATTGATATCCCCGGGAATCAGACGGTAATAATCAGACGTCAAAAAAGTAAAATTCTACAAGCTGTCCGCTAGCTTACAACCTTACCTTGGATGAAGTATATTCACATTGGGTAACTTATTTTGAATTGAGCCTATTAAGTATGAAATAAAAAAAGATATTGCTTATTACTTTACCTGAAGAACTGTCGTCCCACTTTTGTTTGCAAGGTACACGTTTTGTTTGAAGAAAAATAAATATGTCCTTCCATTTCGTTTTTAGCTTTTGAACGTCATGCTTTAAACTTCCCCGGGACTTCATAGCTCTATTAGAGAAAGTCTGAGCAGTAAGTTTAGATGTTTAATCAATGGTTCGAGTACATAGCGTTGAAACGTGAAACGTTGATGGTTGTATTTCATAGAATGATTCGTATCCATTGACCCATTGTCAAAGGTTTGAGTTAGGGCTGACTAGATGACAGAGGCAACCCTCGCTCGTTTTCTTATCTACTCGGCAGAGATAGATTTTACTCGTTTTGCCAAATGCGACATTCCAATAAGTACGTATCCACGTGTGTATCAGTAACGGTGTGTTTGCTTATTGTCAGATGCCTCAGAGCCACGAGACAGTGAACAAGCTCCCTATCTAAGCGTTTCTAAGCGCAATGACTACTAACATGTTTTCTCTCGTATCTGCGGAAACTCGTCCTCGATTCGTTTTACCATCCCTTCCCCGACTATATACTCAATCCAGACGAACGTGTAACAGCGTGAATTGAATTGAAACTGGCAGTCAGTGCCTTATCATCCATTTTGATCTTCCGACATATCATATCAACAGAAGGATAAATCTCTCATGAAAATTGATGAAAACGTTCATAGGGAAAAAAAATTGGAATAGAACATTTCGCAGGGGGGACAGAAAAAGACGATTAAAAAGGGATGAAATAGCTCGTATGTTGGCATACATTTTTATTAATCGATACCATTCGTCGTATTTACAAACTTGTTTGATTTTTTTTGTAATAATAATTCATGATGATAATTAATAATTAATAATATTTATCAATTACGTGATAATTACAGCAATAATAACAGCCTCTCGGGTAGCATACACTGGGTGCGCAAATTTTAGTTTTTTTTTTCTTCTTCTCAGGAAATACCCACATACATACATTACTTCCAGTTTTATAATCAACCACGTCACTTCTCGCCATCGCTTTCCTCGCTGCTTAGGGTATTTTTCTTTTTTTTTCTCGTTAAATTACATATCTCCGTCGAAATTATTATACAGAGGAGCAACAGTCAACTAGTCCGCGTGATAGGAATGTGGCTGCGGTGATTCACCGTCAAAAAGCGCCATCTTTAGACGCTTGCATTTGGCACGACGATTCTTGAACCAAAATTGCACGTTCTTTGGCTCGAGACGAGGAAACTTTTGACGATAGGGCATCCTGTTCAATTCTTCCGTATACTTCAGTATAAGCTAGAAAAAAAATGGTAGGGCTATATGAAACACAAATGAATTAATTATTAATACGTAATTGTTTACAGAAAAGTGTTGAAAATAAACAAAAATAATTCTATTGCAAATTTTCATAGAATGGAATTATTCAAAAAACAATTTCTAAACTGGTACAATTTTTTATTTGTTTACATTGAAACCCTATCATCATAAATATTGACAATAATTAAACAAATAAAGATTGTATTTCATATTTGAGGAGATGCTTTGCATTATTTGAATGACAAATTTATTTGTGGATATCGACAGTCTTTGCGCTCATTAATCAAAAATCTCTTACCGCATGGCTCGGATGAGTATTATGACTGAACCAGTTCTCGAGTCTCGGGACTTCCGTAACCGGATCGATGAACGTCCGGTTTCTCTTTCGCCTCTCGTCAAGCATACTCGTTGGACAACCCGGAGGTCCCCTCGGTGGTAGATACGGTGACATGTACATTATACCATGGCCAAACATTGGACTTGGCACAAGGGAGAATCCCGGTGGCAAAGAACCCGTGGGACTGGCCTCGTCGTCTTCAGAGCCTGACGATACTCTCGCCTCTTCGCGCTTAACCGCTGGCGCAGATATCGGTTGTTGTTGATCCTCCGGACGTGTTGTGAGTGACAGGGGACCAACCGGGGGACTGCTAGGTGGCCGTGGTGAAGGCGAAGTTGACTAAGAAATAGCAAAATTTTAATAAGATCTAATTAACGCCAGGAACGATTTGTATTAATTTCAAAAGTAGTCAATTAGTATGATAATTTTTATGATGATTAGTGATATTTGGATTGCAGTATATTTTAAAACCTACCTGATGTCTTGAGTCCTCTTCCTCGTCACTACAATCTTCGCTGATGATGCTTGCTCCACGAGGACTGAGTCCAGGAGGACTGTAGCCGTTAATGCCACGTGTTTCAGCCCTCTTCTGCGCTGCTCTTGCGTTCTTAAACCAATAAACGACGTTGTTCGCTTCCAATAATTTACGTCCACGCCTCGATTCCAAAGAATTTAACTCGGAAACGTAATGCTGTATCTGCTGACGTGACGGATGTTGATTCTCCCCGAACCATCTTTGTAAACGAGGCAACTCGAGTTCCGGATCGAAGCTCGTGCGCATTCGGGTTTTGTGGGAGTACGGCAACATGGCGGGATGTGGTGGACCTATTGAACCACCAAGCCCAACCGGACCACAGGAATCTGGTCTCGGGCTTTGGGTCTGATGATGATTCGACGATGGCATCATTGAATTCAATCCAAGACCCATTTGTTGCTGCTGCAACCAAGCCTCGAAATTTCTCCTCGTCTCTTCTGACAATTCATTTCCTCCGCGACACAGCGACGACAGAGTCATCTGTGGAAAATACAAAATAACAAAAACCCTAAAGTATAAACAACAGTTTGAAAAATAAAAATGGAATTAAAAAATAAATAAGTTAACCTCATTGCGCGGAAAAGAGCACGAATAGAAGGTGAACAAAGAGGATTGAAGTGAATTACGACTCGCAGACGTGAGAGAACCCCGAGATTATGGAAAAGTTCTCGTCCATATACGAAGACCGGGGTTTCGTGTGCGCTGCTTATCGACATGATTTATAAGAACAAACATGACAAGAGAGAGAGAAAAAGTCAGCGATGTGGCTGAAAAACACACGAGGATCAGTCATACGACGCCACTTAACGACGTAATCTTCGGGGATCGGACGATCTCGCGTTTTCACGGTAGCTCTCATTCCAAATTGGCTTTTAACTATCATTCCCTGAACGAGCACAACTCTTTTTGGAACTTCTTCAGTCAAAATCTGGCCCAATCTCGTGTAGAAAAACTTTAATGAATATCACGTTCTAAAGTAAATTAGGAACTGTAAGTAAACTTGTTTTAATCAGAAAAACCATGGAATTACCTTTTGTCGCGTGGTGTTAAATTGGAATTAGTTATGATCGATCTAAATATATTATCTACAGTTAATATAATTTAGTCTACCAAATATATTGTAAAATATTTTATAAAATTCCTGTAAATAATTAAGCAAAGCCGTTTTTCGAGAGCTCATAATGATAATCTCGTCATGAAAATTCCCTGGGACATAATCATTTACGACAACGACGATAAAAAAAGCAGAAGCAATTTAAGAAATCATTTGGCAAACATTGAACCAACGGGAAATTGTATCGTCACGTTCCCGCGCGACGCGGGCAAAAGAGAGAGGGAGAAACAAAGAGCATCATCTCAAAGCGCTTAGGCTTATCTTTTAGACATGTGGCTCACTCGCTTTTGAGCCTGATTTACGCGTTTTATGCATACAGAACGCCGGCGTTGCGAGAATAAACGAGACGAGCACACTTGGGAACTGGGATGACGCAGTTTAATCAGAACGGTATAAGAAAATTCGAGGATGTCAGAGACCTGCTGACGATGGCGATAATTTCTTTGACAACAATACCCAGATAGAATACTAAAGAGAGAAAAAGAGATGCGGAGGCGAATGTGGCTCGAGACGATCGTAGTAAATCAATCGGTATGCGACTCAGCCACTCAGATCAAACAGACTTTAGTCTTACTGAAGGAATTCTAGTTATTCATACGAAATATCCGTCATAGACGCAGCCAGGAGTATCCAAATTGAAGGAAACTTGTCGACTCTTTTATCAGACGATAGAAAACAATATGGCAGCTCGGGGACTGATTTATGATTCAAAGATCGAAGGTAGAAGTTAGGGTAAAGGTAGTTGATTATATTCGGTCAAGGCGTACATAGATACGGGAGCTTCGAGGACGTCCTTGGAGAAAACTCCATCGTAAATGTATATATATGTATATATTTATGTGATACGACACATAGTCATATCCATCAGCCAAGATGCAAACTGAAGCTTCGAGAGTTCGAGACCCAGTTAGGCCGAAAATTCAGAAAGCAAATATATACCTATGACTATATATGTATATTACTTATACTCGGATGCATATATATGTATAATGATAGAAGAGGATGGATGGTGAAACGTCTGTCGAGAAAATTGGTAATCATAGACCACGGTGAGCGGCATTAAAGTTCGTCGGGTACGATACATATAACGGGATCTTCAAAGAGGTGCACTTAGATAATGCCCAGCCCGGGGTTGTACAACCCCACCTCTTTCGTCCGGTTCCTTATACACTCTGTCGCTCCTGCCTTCCTTTTCTCTTCATCTCTCCCCAACGTGAGTGAGAGAACCCTATAGCCGTCAGTTTTGCCATCTTACGCCATCCCCACCAACTCTCTAAACCGTACTGCTACCGCTGCAGCGAGTCTCTTCAGCTTGCCGAGCTCACCAGACCACCATCACGAACGCCACTCTCTCGAGATCGCAGGGTGAATGTGCCCCGGTGGGGAGGCTTTTGATGAAGGCTCCGCGAATTTACTTGAGTAAAGGGTAATCCTATCACATGCTACGGCTATGAGAGATCTTCTGCATTCGAAGAGGACTCCACATCCTCTTCCATCTTCTCTACATGAGCTACGAACAACTTGAAAATGGAAGGAATGAATACAGAATGGAATTCATGATTTCGATATTCTATGAACTTGGCCCATTGGAATTTGAAATCCATTCATTCTTTTAGATAATAATGACGATGGACCAATAAATTTACTTGAAGAAACGTGGGTGTTTTTTTTATTTATGATATAATTTATCACCATACGGTTGATTTGCCCGGATGCACGTGGAAAAAAATAGAGTATTAAAAAAAAACATAAATGAGAATCAATTGAATTCAACAGTACAAAGACAATTCTCATGAAAACTCTTTATCTATGGTAAAACTCGCGATTGCTAATTCATCCGGAAGAAAATTGACACTCCTGCTTTCTGACGGCGACGGAGCTTTCTTTTTGAGCCCCCGTGAGGCTTTTTGACCGTTTCGAGAATTAGCAAGTAGTCGAGGTAAAGTCGAAACCGAGAAAGCATTTATTTAAGGTAGGGATCAGCGGGTCTCAGTGCGGTGAGTGAAACCCGGAAAGCAAAAGAGAAAGAGACGATGTTGAAGATTACTGGACGGGAGCAAAGGAATGAAGTGAAGTAGAGGTCGGCAGAATCTACGAAGACGAAGGCATGGATGACATCGAGGGAGAGTTTCCTTTCTCGCGATTTTGGGGCAAGGCTCTTTACTGGAGAACCGGTGAACCGGAGGACTTCTTAATGAGATTAAGTGTCCCGGCGACAAACACTCTCTGGCTAGATTTACATTTTATACATTTTTAAGTGATCTTACCACTGTACCAGCCACACATACATGTGCGCCCTGCTGCATAATACCAAGTTGTCTACAACTTGTCTTAATCTTCCGTCGAGATTTTCCAACAACTGGAATAACTCGACGACAAGAAAATCCTCAAGTCTAAAATTAATGGTCTTGACATCAAGAATCAGCTATGTTCAGATAGGAGTCCATTTAAAGTGAACTCACAACAAAATTAAAAAGTAACCAAACGTCAAACGCTGTTGAATAACAGGCCTTTAGAATAATCTGCTTTTTGAAAGAATGTTCAGGTATTTCTAAAATGTTCGATGTGTATTCTTTTTAAGAAATTAGTCGTAGCTAATCATGAAAAGTGCAGGAAATTTGAATAATAGACATTTCAATAAGAGGCATTTGAATAACAGACAAATGTTTCAATTGTGAAGTCAACGATTTTCTTACCTCATCCAGGGGACAACCGGCTGAGACCAAAAGTGCATGATTGTGAAGTAACAGGAGCCTCAACATTTTATCACGAACATCAGCCGTAGGACTAGGGGGAGGTGGTCGTAAACGGTAAACCTGAATCTTCAATGTAGCCACTGTCGTCAATTCAGCCAAAATATCACCAACCGTTCGCAGTGGCTCATCCGCAATTTTTTCCATCGGGAGAGGTTTCCAATTTCTTATAACAATGCTACCTCTAGCGCTGGGTATGAGATCCGTTGGATATCCGAGACGCACGAGAGCCTCGCCTACCAAATCCTGAAAGACAAACAGATCAACAAATTAAAATATTTAAATGATTTTATTCAAAAAAATAATAATTCGGAAATAAGATGATAAGAATTATTCAATGTTTTTGCTCTTTGAATCCCACCTGAAATGGCACAGCGGCGGGGATGATGACATACGTATCAATTTCCACATGTGGATTTCGCCATTTTTCACGAGCCACGCTGAGTCGACTTTCGACAATGCTGTGAATCGCTTCAACGACGCAATGAACAGGAACGGGACTTTTGCCTGCAACATGAAAATACCACAAGATGGTTGATCTTTAGTCAAATAAAGTTCCCGATTGCCAGCGTTTTGTGGGAATCATCTTTAGCCTTCTCGAACATTTATAGGGATCAGAAGAGAAGAAAGGATCAAAGGTTAGGATTGGTACTCTCAAACGCTCTTCCGAAATTTTTAGCGAATCGTAATTCAGATCTCAACTATCTTTACAGCTACTCATCATAATACCGTGAAAATCTGTTGTTCCGAATTCCGATAATAAGGTGCTCTCCTAGCCAACCAGGAGCTGAGAGAATGGTTGAGAAAAGGAAAGCACAACTAGAAAACGCTCCAGGGGAATATAATTCGACGATGGGGTCGGTTTTGGAATAGTCTGGCAAGTGGGTATGACGATTGTGGGTGGTATGGGGAAGCTACTACGAGTATAACCCTCGTGCTAAGCGTATGCAGATCCACTCGTCCGTCCCGCTCTCAGAGTACCCGAGACAATGGGCGAACGTTGCGCTCAGGCACAATGGTCCCGATCCTTGTTTAACCCTGACTTAAGTCCCGCGAAGTCTATATCCCACTCTGGTACGTCGTAATCCCAAGACCTCTTTACTCCTGGTGCTTTGTAGCATGAGCTTGGCGAATCATCAACCCTCGGCTAAAATCGGAGTCGCGTCATCAATGGAATAGAGGCTTTGCGTTCACCACCAATAAACGTGATACGAAAAATTTCCCGTCGATAAGAAAGGTAGAATTTTCCATGTCTTTCGAACGGTGGGAAATAAATCAGAATTAGGAAAGTAATCAACTGCTGTGAAGAAAGAACAAAAGATACTATTCACACGCCTATCAACAGACGAATCAAACATTTACTCAAACTTGAAAGTTTTAGGGATTAGGACTAGTGCTAAGAGGTTGAGGAAATTTTTGGCAATTAGATCACAGCTTTAATTGAATTTGAAGTCGCTTCATTCAATAAAAGTATTATCTGTACTTCCCGAATTGAAAGATAATTTCGCAAGACAAAATGCAGGCTGATTGATTGAGGATCAGCCCTAGCTGCATTATTTTAGCCAGATGGCTACAGCAGTCTAACTTATTTTCAAGTTCTATATCTGCACCAATTGAGGCAGAATATGGTCTTTATTACAAATAATATAATTATATATATGCCATTATTGCAAAAGTTTGTAGCTTCGGGATTATTACTACTAGAATATATCATTTTTTATTCAAACTTCCGTGAGCTTCTAAACATAATCGTGAGAACCAACGATTTTCACAATAACCGTGGACTGTCGAAAGCTTTGCTAATGGAAGTCAAATCCCATAATTCCGGCTGAAGTTGAGTCTTACGAGGCTTGATCATTGGAGTCGTATAAAAAATGCACGTATATCGGATAACGAAATAGATAATCCTTCCGTAAAACGCATCCGTTGACAAAGAGAGGATCGAAGGGTTTTGCAATCATGTAGACTATGTTGATGCACTAGCCGAGGTTTTCTTTGAGTTCGCTTATGTTCAATATATGATGTATATAAGCGACTGGTAAATGCACGCATATAGGTATATGAAAATCTCAGGCATCATGAACGTTCGGACTGACCAGGCTGATAGCCAACAAAGGATTTACTTTGGAGCCACTATATTAGGTGCCTCAACTTCGGTGCAGGAGGCAAGCTCGGACTTCATGGAGAGAGAGCCATTTCTCTTCAGCTGGATGTGGTCCTGCAATAGTAGTGAAGCTTGAGTATAAGATGGGTCGCAGGAGACTTCAGGGAAATGCCGAAGAGCAACCTTCGGCCTTCGATGTCGTTTATATACAATGCGCTTTACCTCTGTCTCTCTCTTTGGTTCCTTGCTCCAAAGCTCTGCTGACCGGTGGCTACCTTAATCCCAGGACTGTATAGTTTTCATTAAGGGGCGAGAAGGGGCTGAGTACCGAGAATGACGACTATCAACCCACCGTCTTTGTGCCGGGATCAGCTGGCCACGAGACCACCTCACTTTTCCACCCCCTCTCTCTCCCTCTTTCTGCATACTAGGGTAATACGGCTGGGTTTAAACCTTAGACCTCTCGCCTCAACTCCATGCTACTCAGACAGCTACCACCCTTTAGCTTCGACCTACGTGTACATCACGCGATTCTCAATCCCTCCAAGCTCTCTGACGTCATTCACCGTGTTACGGATTCCGTTTATGACTAGTGGGGGTGGTAATGCACAGATTCATCCGTGATAGGATTTCTGATTAGTGAATTATTAAATCAATCATTGTATGAAGTTAATCTGTTAATAAAATTCACCTGCGGGTTTCCTAATAAAATATAGATCTGCTGTGAGGACTGTCTTGAGGACATAAAAGGCGAAAATCCAATGCAAGATTTTAAGCAATCTTTGTAAACGGAAGGAAAGAAATGGCAACTAAAGTGTAACGAGGCGAAAAGTAGAAGAGCAAAAACATTTCTCATTTCTGGCTCTGGAGGTCAGAGAAGCGTCTCTTTCATATCGCACTCTGGTTATCTTACGCCTCACCCCTTCGTTGAACAACGTGTCTCGCTCTTGGGGCCACGACGGAAACGCCCGTTGCTTCGGAAGCTTCAGAGCAACCGCGTCTTTTCGTTCTTTGACAGTCCACGTCGAGAGATAAGCTTTTGCGCGCATTTCTTGAGAACTCGAAAAGTGAGAAGTGAAAGAGAGCACTGCGCGACCATCCGGGAAAAACCCCTTGAAAACGACGTGAAAATCCTGACTATCCCTCCACCCATCATCTTTCTTTCTCAGCGTTTGACTCTATGCTATTATTTCTTCTCTTGACGAGCAAAAGTCGAAGTCAACTTCCGTTTCTAGACTGTTGCTATTTCCTTTCGGCTCATTGATGCCCCTTTTTTCCTGTTTACTTACCCTATTTCTGGGAGAGTCCTTTTTTCTGCAAATCGGCACACAAGCAAGAACACCTATTCTTTTGAATTTATTATCATTCTTTATTCTTTTCAACAGAGCCCGATCAACGACGATAATGCGAACGAATTCTCTTTTTCTCCCCAAATCAATTTCGTGTTCATACTTCACACACAGAGTAAAGTGAAAACTTATTCCGTACGATTCGAGATCGGGTTCAGCAGAGCACGAAGCTGCGAATTTTTACTTAGCAGCATCCAGTGAGGGTGGCCGGTAAATTAGCGAAACGAGATATTCAACGCTCAAATCTCCGTGGCGTTCTCTTCCTCCTTTCCTTTCTCTCTTTCGCATACCAGTGGTGGTGATACAAGATAAAAAGTTTCGAACATATTTTTCGATACGGTTAACTTCTCACCCTCTCTCTACGAGCCCATCTCCCCATCCTCGTCCCCTTCACCCGTCTCTTTTCCATTTATGCCACTGGGTTTGCGTCTTTTAATGGCTAAGAAATGTACTAAAAATGATGAAGATCAAGATATAAATTTCGCCATTTTCTCTCTTTTTCTCCCTCGTTCTTCTGAATTACGCGATGGATAAAGAAAACTGTCCAAAGGGCACCAAAAATAAAATCATCATTTTGTCCACGCAGAGTTAAAGTTTTTAAGCTTGAAGAATCCAACTAGAAAAATATAACAACTGATGGAATAAAATGTTGACTTCGAGATCTCTCTTGGGTCATAATTATACGCGCACATTGCGTACGATATGACGCTTATATTTTATACTATACAATGTGGAGATTGCAAAGTGCTGCTGCAATTGTCGGGCCTTATCGTTATCTCGATCCGGTCGTTTCGGCTTTGCTCGTACATATGTACGGTTTTACGTTTTATGCGCACACATGTATATAACGAAAACAAGAGCTACGAAACGACGTAGACGAGGAACTAACCTAAGAGAGTGAGAGAAAAGAGAGCGGAGTGGCGGGGGGGGGGGGGGGGGGGGGAGAGTGGTCACGAGGACATGGGAATGTAGGCGAAGCAGCACGACGGATTATTTATCGGTCCTAAGGTTTCTCTTCTCCTCGATAATCCACCCAAGCAAAGAGCCTAGCGTCTTGCTGAACTTTTGTTAGACACCTTTTTAAACGATATACATATATATGTTTTTGTCTAGGCCTTACTTTATCCCTAGCGTAAAAAACGATCATTGTTTTTTTCGAAGGATTCCTTCGTGGACAAATTAAAACTATAGCAGTGAGAGGGAAATAGGATCAAGTTTAAACTGTATTTGAATTTAAAAATTTTCACTTGTAAAAAATTGGATCATATTAGAAAATAGTTGATCTACGAATTTCAACTGTTTTTCGATTACTGCGCTGCATTTTATTATTAGATAAACAATGATCATATTCTTGAAACCCATAAACAGTAATAAAAGATTTGAGTGACTCGAAAAAAAATGTACTACAAAGTCGTTGAAAAGTTTTTTTGAACACGCTCTAAATTAGCTCATTTCCGGTTCGAGAGCGAGTCTATATCCTAATCGCGGACGGTTGAGCGAGAGGACGAGAGAGAAGGAAAGCGTGGGCGTTTTAGTATCTGGAGGCTGATCCGGCGGATGTCAGACCTGGAAGATAAGAGTCCCAACTCTTTCGAAGAGACTTTTATCACACTCAGGTTTTCCTTCATTTGCGTTTTTGCATCTCGTTCCCAGTAAATCCTTAATCGGAATAGTTTCCTCGTACTTCGGTCCTCCGGATCGTTTTTTTTTTTTTGGTTTCTCATTAAGGAGTGTAGATTTGCTGGAATGCATTGAGCATTTCATTTTGTTCCATAAAATGATTCCGAACGATTCGATAAGAAACGAAAAACAAAAAATAATTAGTATGATCACTGGTATTTGTTACATTGTTATTTCGTAATCATGTACATTAGAGTTTTGTTGATACTATCGTTAAGAAATAACTTTCACTTAAACCTAAACTCAGCATGGGATTTGGAAGGTTTCGTCGCGTGGCCAGTGATCTTATAAGCTCCGGAAGGTTATCTCATTATGTCTTATCTAGTGCTTTCAGCCAACCACCCCCTTTCCCTTGCGAGGCAAAGCACGCGCTCTTTTACGCGTCTACTTTTCACGTTCAGCAAATCGAGAGAGAGAGAGAGAGAGAGAGAGAGAGAGAGAGAGAGAGAGAATGGGAGATTCGAGAGAGAGAAAGTAACGTTCAGCATAGAGCAGCTTAGAATGCACGCGAGGAGTCTCGAACTGTGAACACGCGAGAATCATTCTGGATATGTAGACAACATCGATCCCAGGATTCCGCAACGTTGACATTTCTATTCCTATCGTATGGAAATGCAGTAAAAACCATATCAATACCTCATTTTTGATTCATTATTTTTTCGCTAGCATCCACTTCAAAAAATCACTACATTATCTAACGAAGACTGCAGCTGAGGCTGACGCGTCCAATATTTAATCGACGCTATTGTATATTATGGCAATTTTTTTTCTAACGCTTAAAAAAACGTAGTAAAAGAAATAAACAATTTATTTGCGAGGGAATCGTTTTTTGTATGGCAAAAACATGAAAAGCCAAAATTCTTGAGCTGGGAAAACTCATATATGTATAGACGCCCGTACACATCGTATAACTATATGAATACGCGTTGGTAAGGAAGGGTTAAAACTTGGTCTAAGACGCTTAGGGGGTAAGCTCTTATACAAGGTGGAGAGAATAGGACAAGAGAGAAGGTCCTAGAGAGGTGAACGCGTTCACTTTCTCCCTCAGCCTCCCTTCCCTTCTTTTACTCTGACTCTTTCCACCCATCATTCGTAAGTATCACGTGTCTTATGAACTAAATATATGCGTCGCACATACACAAAAGTGAGATACATGCATTAAACGGTGACTGAATTTTCCCGAAGACACAAATCCAGAGCACACACACGAACTCAAGGATGTCCTCATGAATGTTCGTAAATAAGAGCCGAGAAGAACAAGCTCCTGAGATATCCTGGTGTGCGAACATGTGAGACGATCGGAGAATCGGAGTAAGGGATGCTGAAGAGACCGGAGAATGGTGGAGGTTGTATATAAGATGTATTAGGGGGTTCATACGAATTCTACGGGCCAGAAGCGCCCTTTATACGTGCGTGCATCCGGAGATTAAAATTACTTTGCTAAACCGAGAGAGATGAGGGCAAACGACAGAAAAAGAGGGGAAGAGAGAAGAAGAGATCCTGTAAGTGGTAAAGGGTTGGTAAGTTTGCGATGAGGTGCGCAACGGCACTATAACGATGGTCGTCTTCCTGCCTCTGGGGTGGAAAGAGAAAACGTCTCGTAAATTTCTCGACTAAGGAGCTTAATTTGGGATTTTCGGTAACGAGTTATTGCTCCTTGTAGCTGAACGGGTCTCTCCAAAAGGAAAAGGGTTACAGCGTCGACTCATTGATCGAAGGTGGAATATTTCCAATAATAAAATTCATCGATAAAGCACCATTTATTTATGTTTCTTCAAAATATAATTTTGGAGATAATAAAAATAATTGCATTTGGAAACACTTGCCAAAATTCAAAATAAAAAAACAGATAATGGTACAAATTTAGCGATTGTTTGCACATTTATCAGAATGCAAAAACCATTGAGAATTTTGATCGTTACAGGAAAATAAACACCTTTCAAAAAAAATTGGATCGTACCTGGCCATGGCAAATTTACTTTGACTCGAATACTTCATAATTTGAGGAAAGTTATTATCGAATTAAAATTTTGTTGATACAGTAGCCACTCTAGATTTGATACATAATCCTAGCAAGCGGAAGTTCGAAGAGAGATATTGGTCGGTCCTTCCGGTGGTATGTTGCCTGCTTTAGTTGTTGTATGATAGGAAAGCGTGTTCTCTTCACGTCGGCATGACGTGTGGTAAATCCCGAGGGCTATTCCGTTGTGGGCGAGCGGCTATACTCGCGAATTCTGTGTGCCGTCTTAGCTCGAATCTCTTCAGGGTTTGCATGTATAAACCTTCGCAAGGGATTCAGGAGATCTTTGCATTAAAGCATGGACAAGGGAAAATGCTGTGGAAGAGTGAGAGCGAGAGAGAGAGAGAGAGAGAGAGAGAGAGAGATGCGCTTAACGAAGGAACCAAAGGCATATAATCCACAAGGGGATTTCAGCTGACCTTCTCCCGGATAAACTAGGGGATGAAAAAATTCGCAATTTTTGTTCTAAGCGAATTAAAATTTCTTGGTTTCATAACTTTTTAAAAATTATTCAAAGAACAAACCATTCTTCATTAGTTTCAACTCCAAAACAAGTTTTTATCTCTACCCTCGGACCAAAATTTTTAGGTAAATAGAAAGGAGAGTCGACTCTGTCTATTGACTATTCTGTTTAATATTATAATTCATCCGCACTCATGAAGATCCCTTGACTAGAGGATGTAAAATTGATAAAATGGACAGGTTTGTACTCATGTATAATGTCAAAATAGTCTAGTTTTAATTTGTTTATTTTTTTATGACTTTAAAAGGCATTTTAACGTTGCTGCAACGTTTCGAACGCAAAGAGAGACTCCGTAAGACGGGAATTATTGAGTCGTAATCTTGTGGGTTTTCCGTTAGTACTGGGCTGCTGTGGTGACCTCTGGCTTGAGAGAAGGATGGCCGGAAAAGACGAAGATCTTTGCCGCGAGAGGATGGAGAATTTGCTCTAAAACGTCGTTTCTGTCTTGGTTGCTCTGGTTTGTGTATGGAAGAGTGAGATAGAAGTTTGCACTCCTTGGTGCAGAGTCTTCGCAAATTCCCGCAGAGAAAACTCTCTCTCTCTTCCTCTCTAGCTATCTCGCTCTCTATCTTTGGTTGCAGAGCGACGTGCAGGGGGTTAAAGGGCTCCTTAGCGGAGATCTTAGGCAAATCCAGCGTGAAATCGCATCAGAGCATTTCCCCCTTTACGAAAACCACCACTTACTCGTACCACGTCGGATCTTCGCTCTTCTGCCACTATCCTTGCCTCTCTCGTATTCTTAGCGCAACATCCTCGTCATCAAATTTACATACTTTCAATTATTTTTCATTTTCATTTGAAAATAAAATTGCTCGTGAGGAAAAAATGAAAAAACAATGAAGAGAATTAAAGTTTAAGATACAGTGTTTCGTCAATCTGAGAAACTCACGTATGGGACTCAATGCTAAGTTAAATAAACAGCTTTTATATTTAATTTATAATCAACAATTGAATATCCTCCAATCGTCGAATCAATTTTTGTGATGATCTTCCACTTTCTAGGGAGGTACATCAAGCACTTAATTAAAGAAAATCCATAGCCGTGATAATTCAATTTCTTATTGGATTATCGAATGAATATTATTGGGAGTTTGATGATTGCGTCACACAATTTAACGCTGAATGGTATTATGAGGAGTATTACGAGGCTGTGATATGAAGCTTGGAGGCATAACCGTATAGACTAATCGTTCGACACCTCGGAAAGTTCTAATCCGCTCGTCTCTATGTATCTCGTTTCGCATACAGCCTGCGGCTTATCTGGATTTTTGGTGCGATTCTCAATGACGAGAAGCCAGATATAGTGAAAAAGAGATAAAAAGAGAGACTGGCTGAGGGAAAATGGTCGAGCAGCTTTTGACGATCCAACAAGCGTAAGTCGACAATTACTCAAAGCGTAGCATTTTCTACTGGCTGTCACTCGGTCGGCTGATATCTCTTTTATCCCCTTTTCTTCGAGGTGGTTATGCGTATATGTAAGAGAAAGAGAACGACTCATCTCATCTTCTTTCACATTTTCCCTACTTTCCATCTCTCGGTTAAGGTTCCTTGCCTCTTAATCAAAACACAAGAAAAGACATTAAAACCCGTGCTCTCCGTGGCTCATAGCAATCTTCCCTCTCTTTCTCACTCTCTGTTTGTCTCACTCTCTCTCGTATCTTGACTCGAAATAGAGTGTACCAGTGGACTGGGAGATAACGGTCCCCCGTTGGCATTTCGCGCGATCTTCGCTGCGTTTACGCTTCCTCTTTCCTCCCCCTTGTTCTTTCTCATTTTTGCCCCCTTCGTTTTCTTTGCTCCCTTCACTCTCTCAAAGACTCTTCTCGCCTGTAGCTATCTTTCCTGCTTTTTTCTCGCTGTGCGTTAAGCTGCCTTCTTTTTTCTTTCTTACAACGATCCGAGATATGAGTGGCACTTTGGTACGTTACAATGTTATGGAAAGAGCGAAGAATCAAAGACAATGCAAACATTGATTAGTAAGAGATAAAAATTCGAGAGAAGAAAGAACGCGACGCGTTAATTTTTTGTTACACGTTTACAGTCGATAATTAATAAACTCTTTTTTTTAATACTGGAAATTCAAGATGAAATAAGTCTGATTGAATCGTGACTGATCAGAAAGGAACATCGATCTCTCGCAAAATTGTACGCATTGCGAGATCCACGCGCCTTGGCCCGCAAGAAAACTAGATCTCTCAATACACATCGGGTGAATACATAATGTGTAATCCTCAGGGTATGCGGACTCGACGTCTTAGGCTAATCTTGTTAGTTGCCTTAAGCCTTCGGGCTGACCCTCTCTCTCTCTCTCTCTCTCTTTCTCTGTCTTTCGCTGCGCTCTTTCTCTCGTTCTCTCATCTTCGCATGTACGTACAATACCCTTCACGATGTTCTATATTTGTGTACACACACACACACGCGCGTGCGCGCGCGCGCACACACACACACACACACATATTTTCTTAATGCATACTAAGCTACGTAACGCTATAGCAGAGACTTTTAATCCCTGAACACGCTATACACGAGCATTCGTTACTCTGCATAAGAAAGAAATAGGATTGCGCTTCAAAACATCATCCACATATATTTGTCAGTTTCCCTAGATTTTTTTGCCCTGCAGAAAAATTTTCGATGCAACAGAGCTGCATGCAATCCTTGCTGATCAATTTAAGAAGAAAACAATATTGAATAACATGATAGGCCCCAATCTTTGCGAAGATTCCCACATTTTTTAAATTTTTTCGTTAAACATTTCTGTAAAAAGTTCAAACTTGCCAAAAATGAATGTATTTTTTATCGGTTAAACTGATATATGTACATAACTTTAACAATATCAAAATCGTGAACTCGAGTGCTAGTTTTGAATTACATTGATACCTGTAGTAGCTGCTACCTGCGGCTTCGCTCGCGTGGTAGTAGTGAAACAACGGAATCTGTGATTCAACATCAAAAGACCGAAAAATGGGATTTAAACTTCCCAGCAAATAAAAAAATTGATTTATTTTTTATTTTTATTATATGTTTTATTCCGTCATACGATCTATGCATGTCAAATTTGGCATTCGTTGATTGGTTGCGGAGTTATGAGGTAACTAATGAACAAACATTTGGATTGTTAATATTAGTTAGGATTAGGATTAGGAAGTTTGGATAGGATTTGGATCAAGATTAAGATAGAATAGGATAAATGTTTACAAAGGACAAGATTTATCGATGAAGAGATAAAAACAACGAAAGGAAGATGCATGTAGCGATTACGACGACCTATTTAAAACCCAGCCTTATAGAAGGCGTTAAACAAAAAAAAGAAGTTCGTGAGAAGCTTTAAAAGCTGAGTGATAAGTGAAGTTGTGGAGTCTATGAAGTCTATAGAGTTTCTGGAATCATTCGCTCAAAGAGACACTTTTCATACTTCATATTTATATTTAAGAGTATTAAAATATCATCATAGTGGAAAAGAGAGAAGAGGGGAAAAGGGGTCCTGGTACAATGGAAAATAAATTATAATGACAATAAAGAAGGAAGAGAGATGAAATTGTGCGAGGGTGCTCCTGTAAATCGTGCCTTGCTCTCTTTGACGTAATTAATTCTCAACCCTTGAAATCAAAATGGAATTAACATCCTTGTATATTCATTCTGGTACATAAAATAGTATTAATCATTTTTTTTTAATACTTTATTTATTAATTTTAGAAAAATTGAGTGAAAAGATTGAAATTCAATAGAATTACTCAAAACCAGTTCACGTTTAATGAAGCATCGGGATTGAAAACTGTGCGGTTTCGACGCACAAAGGGTTTTTACATATATGAGACTTTTCATACCATCACAGCGTTGCATCAAATCTGAACATTAAAATTTCATTGGCAATGCTGGCATCAAAATGGCGAAAGCGAAGATATTTTCATATTTATAAAAATTTACCACTTAACTTTATTAACATAATGATTTATCACAATGAAATTTGAATTCGTATGCATTGAACTATTTACCGTCCCGTTAACTCTGAAAATTCGTAAGTCCGAAACGAATTTTCTAAAAAAAAGTCGAACAATACTGTTTTTGTATAATCGTCTGCGATTGGGGAGGTGAAAATGCATCAAAAAAATAATGAACCAATTGAGAATAGAAAGCCTTGTATGTATTATAGATCTGTATAAATTCGTACATAATGGCAGAATAAAATGAACACGTGAACGTGATAATATACATGTACACTGATACTAAACGAGGTGGATTGTGAGAGTTAATGCTATTCTCACACCATAACGCCAACTTGGAGGATTATCCCAGCCGGGGATATTTTTGATCGTGCAATAATCCCTAATACGATTTACACAGCTCTTCGGTGTGCTCTCGCACGCGCAGGGCAACTCATAGGAATAAATAAGCGTTCTAATACGACCAGCATATATAAATATATAAAATAAATATACAAATACATGTACATACACTTTGGGTAAGCATTTTTTTTATATTTTCTTTAACAGGACCTGATTCAAAGCCCACCCATTTTCGAACTTGTATTGATTCGTTTTGGTAAATTGAAAACAATTTTTGGAAACGCAAGACGATAGAAACTCCCGGAAAAAGCAATTTATTTATTATGCTTTAATGTTTTTTTATTGGAATTATTGTAAAATCCCAAAAATGCATACTTTTCAATTAAGATTTAATAAACAATTACTAATTGCTGATAATCAATGGAATCACGACTTTTCATGAATGGAAAAAAATCACAATCGGTTTTTCTGCTTTTTCTACAAATCAAACAATCGTTTGTATGAATGTTCTGGAATTTTTCAGATAATTCACGAAAATTCCCAACACTATGCGCTGCCAATGAGGAATATTAAAGTGACGAGATAAAGTGTCAGCGATTAAATGAAAGTCTTTGAGAGGGAGATTAACCGTTGACGATGATGGTGAAAGCGTTATAATGGCATACAAAAAAGGGAGAGAGTTCGGATTTATCAACGTTTCGACATGTCCTTTCATTGATAATAATTCGAAACATAAAGACAAGCATATGTTAATGTACTACGTAAACTACCTATAACACGAGTACGAGAGTGTATTTGGTGGCTACGCGGTTGTTAAGTCAAGTTGATGGTTCCAACTCTCATACTATATGGAAAAATCTCCCACCGCGTCAGGTGGCTCGGAGTCTTCGAACAGTTTCTTGAAAATCCCATAGGGGTATCGACACTCTATGTAAAACCCCTTGAAGACGATGCTATTTAGCACGAAAAAGCGGCATTGTACGCAAAGGGTTTGATTTCTTTCTCATTGAATACAAGTAGACTTGTTTCAGTTTTTTTCACACGCATTAAATTACAAGCTCTTCCGCTCTTGATATTTATGTCTACGTATGTATATGTGTGTTGGCATGTAGGTGTGGGTATTTTTTCGATACTTTTTACTCTCGAAAGACCGCAGATAAAGGCACCCAGCTGCGTCTTGAGACCCTTGGCTAGTAGCTTCTTCTTTTACTTCATAATACTTTAGAGCTTCAGATATTTTGGCCTCCCTTTCGATCTCTCTGTGTCCCTCTTTCTCACCATTATTACAACCATCCGAAGATTAAGCCATGAACGGTTATAGCGTTGACCCATGAAGATAAGCAACCTATAGATATGTATAAGCTTTAAATTGCTCTTGCATGTGCATTTAAGACACGAGTATTTTTTTTATCAACCCCTCGTGTGTACTCGCACTTTCGATGCCATTGAACGAGTTAATGAAAAAGTTCATTAGCGTTTCGAGCCATGAGATAACTTTTTTCTTTTCTTTCGCTCTCATGATTTCTCATTTTCTTACACCCGTTTAATGACGATGCAGCATTTTTCGGAATTACATTAATCGATTTGATATATACACACGTATATATATATTCATTTGCACATATTTATACAATGAGTCGTGCTTTGAGCGATTCTATTGCATGCTTCAATGCTTTAAACATCAAGAAATTGTATATCAAGTTCAGTGACACACACGTTTTCTCTCCCCCACTTTTTTCTTTCTTTCTCGATCTCGCTCTCTTTTTGATACACATACGGAGGGATAGCGTGCGTCGATTCGTGAAGAAGCAATTGTTACGAGATTGTTTCATGGAATGATCAAAAGCATGAGGTATTCCGAGTAAAAGAAAAACATTCTCAGCTCGAGTATACCGGAACAATTCCAAACGTTTTTTGGTTATGCAGAAAAGTTTCTGAGACGCTTCTCGATGGTTAATAATAAAAGTGGGTTTTCCGTTAATTTCCATTTTTTAAAAAGTACAGGGGGAAGAATGTACATATCGTTGAAGAATTCCCCATATAAGTGGCGAGAACCAGGGATAGAATACGAGGTATCATAACAATAATAATCGTTTGTTTGGGATTGATGAAATAATGAAAGCTGATTATCTCGACGTCTCGATCAACGGATCAACTTTCTGTCAATATTAGGTACGAAAAAAAATCCGTGACTTTTGCAGGCTAGCGTATTTCTATTGTTAAATTTTTTTTCGTCTTGAACGTATATACAATATACACAAAAACGCGACGTTTGCGCGTTATTTTTTTCGTACGCGTAACCAGTCTCGGGTTCAATGGTAAAACGAATGGATGGATTTGGAAAACAGGACAGAGGAAATAGAAACAGAAAAAAGGGAGAAGAGGCAAACGATGAGAAAGACAGAATGATGGATATAGAGTTAAATCCTCGCGCATCGTCCCCGGACTATATGCTTTAATCCGCGAGCTAAAAATCAATACTCTCCTCTCCCCCTTGGACGAGGTATATCCCGAGAGGGAGAGAGAGAGAGAGAGACCGCTGGAGGGAGAGAAAGAGAAAGATCGCGACAAAGCCTCCCTCGGGATAAGCCCGAGGGTCCTGGGATTTAGTTAAATAAATCCTGGATCAACGGATAAGCCGATTTTTTATATAATTTTTTTTTTCATCTTCCCAATGTCCCCTTTTTCGAAGGGTGGTTCATTCCTTCCCTCGACTTTGGGGAGGGTGGTTCATTTCTCCCATCGAGCAGGACCTTGAGCGACGTCGCTGCTTTTCACCCCCTCTGCTTCTCCACCATTTCCTTTTGCCACGTCTTCTTATCTACGTGAACGAGTGTCCCCAACCCCCTAGTCACATCTCGTCACTGTCATATCCACTGGGACTCGATCTCCACTACAGCCACTTTTCTTCAGTCTTTTTTTCTCTCTCTTTCTTTCTAGTACTTTTGCCGGTGCGGATTATTTCTCAAGGATCGTAACTTATGAATTTTAACTCCACCACCAGCCCAGTCCTATGATCCCAATCGTCCCAAAATTTACTGGATCTAAGAGGGCGAGCAAGTTGAGAAATCATTCCGTATTATCTTGATACAGCACCAACAGCGTTTCAAGACATTGAATTTTTTATTTTCTTGCCAACGTTGCATTTTATTTTCAAGTCAAACTTTTCAAAGCTGCACAGTTTTCCAACCTCGAACTTCTTTCATAAATATCTTCACCTTTCACTCATGCTTTTGTTCAATCGAAAAAAAATATTCAACAACATTGATCTTTTCGATTTTTTCAAAATTGGAGAATTCCGGCTGGAACGTTGTTGACAAGTTTATCTTTTATAAATGTGGTTCAAAAACCTCTAATTGATAATTCAATGATTTAACGTAATCTCTCATTACACAGTAAACGAAAAGAATCTTATATATATATGTGTAACTTTTTTTCCCTATAATAGGGGAGACCGGGGCTAGTTGGCTATAGGGGTAAGTTGACTAACTAACAATAACATCCAAACCACGGAATGTAAACATACGCGAGTTTGTTATTACGTTCATTTTAACCTCTCGCTCATTCATGTGTCTTAATACGTCGCAGCGACACGTCGTTTAGGAGCAGTGAAAGATTTTCGAAAATCCGGGTACCAAAGTAAATTTTTTCGTTGATCTTTTCTATCTCTTCCTGCCCCGGACACTTTTCCAATTGTTACAATGGTCCATTATACAAGAGTACATATATTGAACTATAGTTTTGCGTAATAATTTTTTCCAATTATTGTTATAATTCGCGTGTAGGACGTTTGTTTCTAAAAAAACGGGGTGAGGTAAGTAGGCCAACATTGGTATGGAGTTGATTGATACATGTGTAAACTGCAATTCTGATTAGGATGACGAGGAAACTGGTGAAGAGAATTAAGGGGCACCACTAGTGTGACACTTTTAAAAAATCGATTTTTTTTTGCATTTTTCGATAGTCTATACCTTCAAGAATAACATACTAACATTTCAAGTGCAGATCTCAAATAGTTATAACAATGAAATCAATATTTTTATCTTTCAACGCGTTTCTCTGAAAAAGACATTTTTCAAATTTGCTGCTGCAGTTCTAGCTCGAATACAAATCATCCGATCGACTTGAATCTTGTTTTGCCGTATTTAGTATTTGTTTCTTCATACAATGACCCTCCAGTTTTTCGATTGGATAAAAAATGTCAATTTGCCATGCAAAAAACCATCAGATTTTTAAGCGTAACTTGCAACTTTTTTTCAAAACTCTGCCATATTGTTGGATTTTATTTTTTTTTACAATTCTGCGTCATTGTACAGGCAATACCTTCTAGTTTAACGAACTTTTTTTATTTTTTGATTTCCGGCACTCTGAAGGTCGCGATTACTGCAGCAGTGGGAGAACTTTTTTTTTTGGAGATTCGGGAGACGGCGTATAAGTCGCTGAAAATTGAATATTTTCATACAAAAAAATGACTGTATATATACATAATTTATACACAAATATAACCTCGAAATTTCAAAACATTCGATGCAATACTTTTTTTTCAATAAATTCCTGAAAATCACCGTTTTTGGGCAGTCACACTAGTGGTGCGCCTTAAATACTCCTTTTTTCCACAATTATCACCAAAAATAACCTTTAATTTCATTCATATAAAAATTTGTGTTAATTTTTTGAATGATTAAATAAATAATATTGGTAACCATCCGTTTTTTTTATTCATTCGTAGTGATTATCAAGTAAAATTAAATGTCTTAATTAATTTATTAACCGTAGTGATTATCAGGTAAAAATCGTAGTA
The DNA here is from genome assembly GCA_963989365.1 of Rhimphoctona megacephalus. Lineage (NCBI taxonomy): Eukaryota > Metazoa > Arthropoda > Insecta > Hymenoptera > Ichneumonidae > Rhimphoctona > Rhimphoctona megacephalus. The sequence continues at coordinate 8,610,010 of OZ022417.1, forward strand.
TAGTCAACTTGCCCCATACCTTGAGTCAACTTACCCCAACAACACTGGGGTTGGTTGACACAAAAACGGATTTTCAAAAAAATCGATTAAATAACCCACTTAGTATTTTATAAAAAAAATCTTAAATAATTATCTGAGATAGTGGAAGAATGCTTCTATGCAGAACAGCAATTTGTTTTTTGAAATATTGTTCAGTTCATTTTTTACAAGCAATAGACTAAAAAGTTTGCCAACTAGCTCCGGTCTCCCCTACTCTCGTTTCCATTAGTGGCTAAACTTCTACCTCAGCCTTCAGGAATTATCGTGATCGTATTATTAAGATCAAATTCCACCAACCATTGTCGCTGTTCGATGCCACGGTTGCTGCACTTCCTTTTTTATTGAATTATTATTATTATTATTATTATTATATTTTTTTGTTTTCTTGCTCATTTTTTATAGCCGTGTAATACGTAGAATGCCGAATCGTCCTGTTTTGTATGGGTTAGTAACTGTATATCTATGCAGATTCGAATCCCTTGTACGAACAGACAAACGAGTACTATATTATATATATATGTGTGTAGAAAGGTACAAATGCGCTTCGTAAATCCGCGCAGGCACATATACACACGCTCTCGCGCATAAGTACGGCTATACGTATTTTAATCTCGGATTAATTCCGTAGCCGCCGCGCCCGTTTTGTGCCCTGTATCCCTCGATCTCTTTCTCTCCACGTCTCTCTTTCTATCTGTCTCCCTCTCGCTACCACTGAGTACAACCGCTTCGAGGATTAGGGATTGAGTCGAGATCCTGATTCTTTTGCGCAACACGATATAGGCTTAGCCGCCCGAGAGATCGACTGGACGAGAGAAATCTGCGCAAGAGGACACACGACTAACTCATATATACATATATTTATGGACGTATATCCAAAGGTTCACGCATACAGAATGCTAAACAATGTGAAACGAGCTTTGATTCATTGATCGTTTTTTCCTAACTGGAAATGACGAGGGTGCCGTTAACTAATAAGCGTTTCTCTATTCGTAGCAAAGACTACATGCCCGTTGTTGTAATTTTTTATTGTAATAATTTATATGGGACGAACGAACATTTTTTACATGACACAACGAATGTTTGATTAATCATTCATTTGTGATTGAGTTATTGATGACGTATGTTGAATTATTGCTGAAAATACTTTTGATTAGTATCTACGTTTTTGAAGGTACATTAATCCTTTTAAAATTTTAAAGGGAAAACCTACCCTATGAATTATTACGAAGGATAATCATAAATGTATGAATGCAGAACCATGGCTGCACTTGCAGAAAAAAACTACCTTCACTTTACTGGATTGAATAGATTAGAGACTAAGGGTACGATTAAGCTTACAAACGATTGAGGCTATGGTCACGTATACCAGGACTCTTTGTTGGATTTCTAAGGATAAGCGAATCCTTGCGTCAGCAGGAAAACATAGAGGAGTCGAATCGGTGTCTATCCGCGTTGCGTTCCTTTTCGTCGGTAAACACACATGTACGGGTAGCCACATCGTGTTTGGTAGGACCTTCGTGAAGCCAATCGGTTCCAGGACTTTCCAGTTCAGGATTTGGGTTGATTTTCAGTGGTTTCTCGTATCAGGATGATACTAATATTGAAGAGGACCTTCGTGGCTGGTTTAGACGCGAAATATCTCGTTTTGCTTTCAAGTCCCTCCCACCAAACTGGAGGGAACGCCAATCCTGTGATTGCGGTGTCAACAACTCAGTAACACAAAGGGGAATTGGAAACGTTACTATCGCGACCATCCATAGGCCGCTACGCATTCTAGATTTCGGCTAAGTTTAGGGGGTTCGCGTATCAGGATCGCAGCAAGTGTTCCGCGCGTGGGAAAGGACAATGTCCCATTTATAGTGGAGCATGATCCTACAAGGACTTTTGGTATAGAGATTGTGGACAAATCATCACTGTCTTATATTTTATCTGGAAAACATGATATAAATGTAAAAGACAAGGAATTTGGTGATCCACTTATTGCATCATTTGCTGTATTTGAAGAATTGGATAGAATCTAAAACGCGTCGTTCTAAAATTTTTTGGTAGTACATCTGCGAAAATATGGAATATGTAATAATTATGATTAATTGGAAGATTTGATTAATTTATTTAATTTATAAAACGAATGGTTGCAATTACATAAACGTTTCAATCTCAAGCGTGCGTGTACGACCTACGACAATGCGACCAGATATTCCTCGTACTGTTCTTGGTCCTTCTGCGCTCCTGATATTCGACCGTGCGTATATCCCCTCTAAATCGCCTGAGGCTGCCGAGAATTGCGTCGCGGCAGGCTCTAAATGGTGGCGCGCGGGCGCATTAGCGACCCTGATCCCGGAACCCAATATACCCATCAAAACCCAGTCATTGAAGTGAATGTGCTGTTGATTGGAGCGAAGGTAGAGACGAACGTTTGTGTTTCCTTTGCGAGCCAATGCCATTTCGATAGAGCGAAGGGTTGAAGGGGCAAATATAGGGGAATAAAGTACAGGTAGAGTGGGTGGTTTAGGAATAACCCCGAATACCCGGGGCTACAAGGAATCCCATGGGAACGTGGGTAAGGCTACCCTGTGACCTCTTCGTCTCAGGAGAACATAATCAACGGGGGTAGTTCGAGAAGAGTTAAATGCAAAAGGATTTTCTATCTTCCTCTCTCCTTCTCTCTTCCTCGTTTATAATCCCGCGTATATACGCGATTCCGGAATCAGGAAAAGGCCGGGTGATCTCGAAACTGTCTGACATTTAGAGACGCGGGAAGAGAACTACCCTGTTGTTTCATCCACTTGAACACTTCTCAACTCTTTCCTTGCCTGTTACAAACGATGAGAAAAGGAAAAGGATTGTGCTTTAAAAATGAGCCTGGAGAATGGAAAGACGCGGGGATAGTAGCCACGGGGAATGAATGCTTTACTGAGAACGAGAGCGAGGGTTGTTTGCCCCTGAACTAGGAGAACAGCATTGGGGACTTTGTTCCTCATTGCCATTCATGAACTGCCAAATGTTTTTTTAGCATTTTTCATACTTATTGTTATTGATTTTTAAGGATTTTACAATTCGATAATCTCAAAATATTTTTTTTTGTTTCAGCTCTGATGCGAGTCTCGAGTTAAGTTTGTTTGAAGAACAAAAAAATTATTTCAAAATCAATTACTTAATAATCATTCGATTACAAAGAAATTCAAAAATCTGTTAACTACATTCATTGATTTTCATCACCCCCATTCTTTTTCTCACGCTCTTTCTCTCTTTCCTGGACGGTTTTTTTACGTTTCTGGTGCGTAAACAAGTAGCAGGATAGCATGCAAGTACGTTCCGAGGAGTCGGCTTCCCGTGGAATCCTGATCCACGATCCTTCGGGATTGGCGCGGCTCGAGAATATGCGTGAATGGTTTGGTGCGTGTGCGCCCCGTGTCACCTTTTCGGAGCGCACACATCAGGATTAACAGCGGCATGCTCCTGTTCTCCTATTCCTTGGGGTCCTACAAAAGCCCTTATTTGGGTCACGGGGCATATCAACGTGGTTCAAGCGTGAAAAGTTCGTTCGGGTTGGCGCAAAAATTCTTACCCTCTCCTGTATCTCTCTCTCTCTCTCTCTCTCTCTCTCTCTCTTACGTCTCTTTCTTTCATCGACCTGCTTTCCACTCATGCTAGCCTTGCCGCAAAAATAAGCCGGCAGGTATCGAACAAAGGACCTCATTTACATATTTCTAACCAGAGCTCTTGGGGATCCTCATCGTTACCAACGTGATGACGACTGTAGGCATTGCTCGAGTCACGAAACTACACCCTCCATTCCCAACAATCATTCCAGCAGTGAGCTTAAGCGGCTGGGCTAACCACTACCATAGAAAGCAAACATCGTCGTTCCGCGCTCGTTCCTAGGCTCCTGATACTGGAGATGTTTGGTAGGCCTACAAATTATCAGGCTACGATCGATTAAGCTTCTAGCGACTCACACACCGTTTGATTCTGAATGTTTATCTTTTTATGCTGAGAACTTCACTTTAATTTGAACTAACCCGGTAGTAATTCTTGAAAAAGGATAATTCTATTCTATAATTTTTTTAAATAGCAATTGCGACGTTTTCCTCCGACTAACTTCGAAGGCAATATATTGTTGTTTGATGCAAAAATGTTTATCGCCAAGTCAAACAAGTAATTGTTTCATCTTGAAAAAAATGCATATGTAGATTTATCATGGTTCTAATCATAATTCTTAATGATTGTTGAATGCTTTCGAAATCTGTTGAAATGTTGGGAGTACTGAACAAACTAAAAACATAAAAATACAATTGCCAAATTTTTCATAGAGTTTCAAATCTTCCCTCGTACTCTTAAGGTTTCTAGCTATTGTAAATAATAAACAGAGGCACCTAATGATAGCTTTCTCAGAGCAAAAAAAGGTATCAGCTGACCCTTGAGAAACAGGAAAACAGAATGGAGTTTCAAGGACATTTGTTAACGCGATAAAAGCGGGTGTCCTAAAAAAAGAAAACTTTCCTGGAAGTACGGAGAAATGTGTTGATAATCCTTCGGGTTAGGAATTCTCTCGAACATTGAAACTTCTCAAGGAACAGGCAGCCAGCAAAACATCGCTGGCTATTTGGCAAACGCTGGAGTTTCTCATCATGCAGGCGCGAAGAAAACTTCTTCTCTCCTGGATCCTTCTGCTAGCCTGATTGCCCTGAGCGCTCTTCATCCCAATTCTCCTCCTGGATAAGATAGTCTCGAAATATAACCTTACGATTATCCTCTTTCTCGAAGTTTCACTTCTTGCGAGTCGAATCTTAGTCTTCATTGCGAAAAAAAAATACGTCAAGATCCTTTAGTTTCTTATTGCATTCCGTGCAGATTCTGGGACACGTTGTTTGAATCCTCATCTCGGGAAGTTTTTCCATCAGGATGTGCGAAGTGGTTGTCGAGGTTTTTCTCAGCATTCCTGGAAAAGCAACAGGCTTTCCCCCTTTTTCTTCCATGGGGAAAATCTATTAAGGATGGAAAAGAAGACGATTCCAGAAAATTCACTTTTGTTCCTCGATTCGGCTGTTATCCTGGGATTCTGGACTCTGAGAAACCCCTGAAAGGAGCTGGGATAGTGGATTGGCGTAAGCATGGCCATGCTGTCCCAAGGTCATTGAATAATTCTTGTCTTCAACTAATTATTCAACCTCCTTTGAGGAATCGCGCGTGAATGATTGAATCAAATCGATCATCGTTTATAATTGGCTGGTCGAGTGAAACAGAATGAGTCGATACAATAGAGTTACGGCAATGTCGAAGATTTATTAATTACATTGATATCGTAAAGTCATTTTATGACTCAAATAAAAGCATGTACAACGAGTGGCCAATCTGTTAGTGATTGTCGAGTAATTTTAGTAAAAAGTTCTTTAGAAGCTTAAACAATCAATGCAAAAATTCTTTTATGAAAAAATATTTGAAAGGTCATCACAATACAGCTTGGTATGTGATTTTCTAGACACAAAATTATGCAATCTACCTTTATGTTACTGATTAAATAGAATAGTCTGAGAATAGCTTTTCTTCTTTTCTGTAAATAAAAAGTACATTTTTTTTGACATGGCTTTGTCGGAATCATCTTTTAACAGGACGCGGTCTCTTGGCTTTCATAATGGATGCTGAGTAGAGTGAGAAAGACAAAATATGCGCCTTCTATTCGCGCGGTGTATGTATCGTAGAACGAGATGTAAAGCTTGGTCCGTGGATGAGCCGCTTAGACTCTAAACCTTATGTGCTTCTCTATTTTCGTTCCCTTATCCCTCGTATCTTTCTCGCTCTGTACACTCCCCCTTGTCCATTTCCTTTGTACCCGCATGCACACATATACCAAGACGGGAGATATCTCTGGCGTAACTTCAGTTGTGTGTGAGTTAGTCGGATTGGAGAAGCGCGTGTATGGGTGGAAACATATAGTCCAATGAAGATCGCACACATAAACGTTTGGTTAACGTAGTTGGGATGACTACAACACGGCTCTGTGCACGGGGATTATCCAGGCTCTGAATAGATGTAGGATTATCTGTAGAGAGAACGCGTTATCCGCATATGCATGTGCGTATGCGAGAGTGAGTGTGTTTAGCGCGTATATGTATGCGCTCGGATCCTGGAGTAGCCAAATCCTTTAGTGGTTGGATCCATAGCTGTTATAACCCTACTCTCCACGGACATATATCCCTTTATACCTGAAACTCTAAATGTTAATATAGCTATATCGATTATTTATAGCCAAAGGGCGTAACTAACTTCACTTTATATGTTAATTCGTGTGAGTTAAATGCCCAATTGTGTGGCAATGTGCACGTATACGAAGATGGATTCGTGTTTGCCATCTCTAACTACATTTATGCCTACGTATTCTCGTGGCTCTACGTGTGCGAGTGTGCGTTTGTCTACGTATATGTTTATCTTTTGTATTGAACGCTATTGCATGGTGCATGTATCCATAAGAGGACAGAGTTTGACCAGGATTCACGACACACACTATTATATGCTTTCCACATGCATTATCTCATGTATATATGTGTGCAACACTATCTAATGCACAGAAGGTTCTAACCCACATTAAGTTTGACGGTTAAAACAGGTCGTTTGAGCCCTTCGGTAAGGTAGCACTGGATTCATGCATGGAATATGCAATCCTTGTTCATACGTCCCGTTTGTGTGGTGGCTTGTTTTTGGATAGAGCATCCATATCCCCGTTTGCGTGTTCGTGGATCCTGGATCGAGTTAGGGATACAGGGATGCGTTTATAGGGGTGAGCTTCGATAGATGTATATTCATATGATGTTACTGTGTTGGTGAATTACGTTTGTGCGCGAGAAGGATTAATCCGGGATTATTGGTCGTGTGTGAGACGGGAGGAAGGCTCGTCGTCTAAATCCCAAATCCAACGCACACAACGCAGCTAATACTAACTCTGTGACACTCTATCTCTCCCTCCCTTTCTCTCTCTCTCTCTCTCTCTCTCTCTCCTTCCTACAAAAGTGGGAAAGAGAAAGACAGTCCGTTTCAGCACACGAGGTTATTCGCGAATCTACGTGACGCATCGGATCCACGGAACACATTCGTCTCCACGATCCAAGCACACACGACTTCTGCGAAAGGGATTTAGCCGTTTCCTCGTCGAGGACTCCAGAGGGAAAATGAGAGAGGGTAATCCGATTTCATGATGGTTACGAAAGAATTGTACTCGATGGATTATTCTAATTTTTTTCGCTCTTCTTTCACCCTGTAAGGATTTCATTTCAAGGTTGAAAGGACTACATTCGTATGACTATAGGGAAATTAATTTGAACCGTAAAAATTCATGTTGCATTGTCAAACTATTTAATAGCGAATTACCTCAGTGTCATGGTTAGATAAATTTTGCTGACTCAAAGATCGTTAATTTTATTATATTTCCGGAACAATTAGTTGGAACATTAAAATTTTACAAACTCAAATGGAACATTGATAGAATTTCAAAATTTTTGTATGGGCCAAAATGATTTTTCGGATCCAGGAATAAGGATAGTTGGTGTTAAAGTGAAGAAGCCATATCGAGTGTGTGTTAAACCGCTACAGAGAGATACATCTCCGGAGCAGCTTATGCTACGTGTGTGAAATCGGGGAGATCCGGTTTAGCCGTGGCTTTATACCATAAGACGTAAATCAACGGGTTCGCGCGCATAGCCACTGCGGAGCGGGCCCGAACACAGTCCGGACGTTTATCCCGAAATTTCCAGTGGCTCCCAATTAGGGTTTCCAGGATCAGTCGGTGCAAAGTCACACGAACTCTCGTGGCGTGTTCTATGTATACATAAATATATATATATACCTGAAATATATGCGTATGTATATATATACAAACTTGGCTTTTCTTTGTGTTATGCATCAGCCAGTCGGCCGAAGTGTCTCATGGGTGGGGATAAAAGATATGGTTCCCGAGCGTCCTTTACCATGGAACCCATTTATCAGTGAACAAGTTTGGTTTGTCCACTATATGGCAAACTCGATACACACATTTACGGAGTATTATCCAACAATATGCTATCCTATCGAGTCGATGGTGTTTGTACGTGTGTGCATGGCAAACCTTGTTGGAAGGGTTGAACTTCGCTTAACGAGTTCGATCGTACGAATACGGTGGAAAGAGCTCGAGGACAAGGAAAGCATCGTTAGTGAGGGACCGAGAGACAGAGAAAGAGAAGGATCAAAGAACCAGAAGGATATGTTTATTCACTTATATACGCATACATATACATATATTTATGCAGGAAGGTGCACGGACACTTTCGAAGCGTGCACAGTGTGCATGTTCACAGGTCGCCTAGCCACATAACCCTGGGATCCGTACTTAATCCGGATTAGTTCCCGAGGGGTCACAATATCCTCCTCTCAGCTTACCCGCATCTCTCATCCCTTTCACCCTTTCCTCCTTGTTCCTGTTATCCCCTTCCAGCTCCCCTCGTACAGTGCATTCGGGGACAAAAACACTAATACGTACAAATGTGAATATATGTGTGTCTGCATAGCCATAGAAAGAGACGAGTACATCCAGCACCTATATTGCGTACAAATGTAACGAAGATCACATACAGTAGAGAACTGGGAGGCGCACCGAATATCACATACGCATATACGCGTAATATTGAATCTTGCGATTAACGTTCATACGAACAATGGGCCAAACACAGATATGAGGAACTATATGTATTGTTACGTGCATTCGAATTCGTGTCAAATATCCGATGAAACAACGGATGTATGGAGCTTCTGTAATCACAATGAGTGAGTGGCATAAGGCAGTAAATCTGTAAGTGTTGAAAATTATTTATTATTTTTGTACGACTGGATTTTTTACTTTTCTCTATCACTCATTCACGATAAATTGTATTATAAATTTATCCAGTAGATATAGCATAAGTGTACAGGAGGTAGGAAGGGTTAGTGGTTAAAGAATAAACTAAGGGACATATTGGGAACGAAATAAGAAGTCGATTCACGCCACAGGGTTACATGGATTCTTTGTTCATGTCGTTCCTTCGCTTGGCTGTGTATTTCTAAAATATTTTGTGCATATGTGCGTATGTGTTCATTGTGCAACGGCGATTAGTCAAACGAAGCCAGAGGAGGCCGAGGAGTAAAGGCATGAGGCAGTTTCATGTGGAGCCGGACGTGAAAGGGAAGGAAAAGTCGTACAGTAAAAGGGCGAGGAAATTACACGTAAATATATACGTATTTGGATGTATGGATATCCACATGTATATTCGCATACCACGAGACTCTAGAGTCGGATAAGGGTGCGAGAACGTTAGTGGTATTTCCTACACAACGTTCTTACACGTTACCAAGAAACCCCGGAGGGTCGAGCCTTGTAATAGCATCATGTACGTTTGTACGAGTGGTGAAGGGAAATAAAAAAGAATCCAACATGCCACTATACATACGTCTATTCGAGGGAGGAAAGAAGAAATTCTAGGTTGTAGGTTCAGGATTAAGAATGACGCTAACGCCGTCCTTGCCGTCACCATTTCTGATCTCAATGGCGATCCCTTACGGGCTGATCGTCGTATGGGATTTGTTAAGCATATACACAAACTATACTTTCTAGTATTGCACCATTCGAAATGTAAAGACATATATATTCTTGTCATGAGAGTCACGAAGGCACACATTTGTATTTTTCATTCTAGTCGAAAGATTCCATTATGTCCTTGAACCACGAAGATCGCAAGGCTATTCGAATGAAAAATTACTCAAAAACGTTTTATAAAGCTGAAGAATCATTTATTTTTAATCCATAATCCGGATAAATTGACTTACCGGTTACGGTCGAATTCTTGCTGAGATCGAAACCTTCATGTTTCGGGCTCGAGTTGACTTCCTGTTTAGGATGCTGACCGTGGGCGTTGAAAGGTGGTGCCTGCGGCGGATTTGCCACAACCGGAGGTTGTGACTGGTGAGAAGAGTGAATGGATGAGGGTTGGGGTGTATTTCGTTGCTGTGTTTGATGCTGTTGTGACTGTTGATGAGGTTGGTGAGATGGTGGAGTTCTTGGCAACGAGGTTACGCTACTGGGCCTTGATGGCGGCGATGCCTTATGGGTCAACGCCAGGGCTTGACTCTGAAACATTCCGATAATTTGGATACAGATTTTTAGTAAAAAGTATGCTTATTAACCTCAAAATTAGGTGGATTAAATACATATTCCATTTGTTGTGAGAAACAGTGTGAAAAACTTCCGTATCGTGAATTTCCTGAGGGTCAACTTGTCAAAAACTTGACAAAACTAATTTTTAAATGTTTCAAATACTTTGTGATGAGCAACAACACAATGTGCATTATCACCAAAAGTGTTCGAGGCTCTTAATACACCTCCTTTGCTCTCTGTCTTACTCGCCATAAAGTGTCGAGGGTTCTTCTGCACGTGTGTCTCATTAGCCCGGACGACTGGTTGAACCGGGTAGTCTGCTCTCTTGCTCTCTTCTCTGGCCCGAGCCTGTCGATCCGTGGCAGCATGCGTGCGCCACGCCAACAATTCCAGCCAGAGAGCTCAACTGATTCATTGCCCCCGCAAGACTAACGAATAGCGAGATAACCCCTTAGGGATTTAACCGTACTAACGAAAAAAATGGGATTTTTAAAAAAACGAACGCGACCTAATTCGAAAGCTAAACTACAATGTAGCAACCGAACCAGGAATATAATCTTCGTCGGCTCTGATCGATCCGGGCCAATTTTTGGTGAGCAATTCTTATCCACCCTGTATACAAATCCTGACATTAGGTCGTTGTGCAATAAAAGAAAAACGTTTAATTATCATTATTATAAGAACTGAGATAATTAGTGATAATTGAAATATTTAATTATTTAATTAATTATTGGTCTGTAAAATCAAAATCAAGCATAGCGATTATTTTAATATATAATGTTGCGGTGTAATATCGTGCGTAAATTATCAACCGTGGGTTAGTGAGGACCGATTGGAAATATTTTTCGGGCTTTTTTTTTTTAAATTGAATGATAAATCAACTTAGTGGCGATTTCCCGATCGCTGAAATTCGTAATTCACCAAAGATTGGACTCGTCTCTCTCATCCACTTGCGCGCTATAGCATCTTTTGACAACTGTATCGCGACGTGACAAACTACTTCGGGCTTCGATGGTGTGATATACTAATATATGTAAGTAGATTCCAATTATTTTTAAATGATCCCGCTCAACCCAAAACTGCATCGACAATTTATGTAGACAATAATTACAAACAGGTTCATCCAATCAAGTGTACTAGGCACATTTCAAGGGATTACTGAATAAATTTAACTGTGATTCTTAAGAAATGAAGTCAACGCAATCGATGAAGTCAACGAGTCAATGAAGATTATTATTACGTCCTCTCAAATATAGCTGTTTTCGATCATCATAAAGAAATGAAATTTTCATACCGGGTAACAAGATTACCAGAATAATTAATTAGTTTTCGTTACACGTCTCTCATATGTATTAAAAAAGAATATCTAGAAATTGCTTCAAATTTAAAGTTTGGTTGAATGATTCAAGATGTGAGACATTCAGAAAAAAAGAAAGAGAGAGGCAAGCGAATAGACCCTGGATGATCTAACCGGCAGCAACATATCGAGCTCGGTTTATAACAGAAGCTCTCAGCCCCCCACGAGAGGAGAGCTATGTTGCTTTGCTGCAAGACCAGAGAGAGAAAGAGAGAGAGAGAGAGAGAGAGAGAGAGAGAGAGGGGTGAGGAGGGGAGGGAGAGGTCCCCCGGGCCGAACTCGCCGAGACGACACGATGAAATCTGAGCACGTGCTCAATTCGCTGCGAGAGAATCGAGAGATTGCCCGCTGCTCGACAGAGTTTGAAAGAGGGCGAGCAATGAGCGTGTATATGATAAAATGAGAAGAAGCAAGAGAGAGAGGGGAAGACAAAGAGAGAGCGAGCTAAGACATAAGTGCGGACTTAGATTTATGTATGAGTGAACTTAACACTAACGGCTAAGCCGTGTCCGCAGTGTCAACTAGGGTCAACTGGGCCCAGAATGCGACAATCCCTTCTACTTCATGTACCAGAAGTGCGAATGCTAACACACTACATGCATCGTCCTCATGATTAATAACAGACTGGTAATAATATACTCCAGTCACGTATAATCTAAAACATTTTTAAATATGGACTGCATGAATTTTCGGGAATTCAGTAAATTTGTTTTGTCGGTAAAAATATTATAATGATAAATCGCTCCGTCAAACTTGTTTACGACGCCAAAACACCACCCAATTCTTATAATTCTCGAAGTCATTTGGGTGGTAGCGACTTTATTCCATGTTTAATTATAGGGCCCCATTTAATTACGATCATTTTAATGAGGCGCCGCAGTGATTTTTGTCTCTTCCACCCTAAGCCTTCGCTTGACTCTAAGAAGACTGAATTAAAAGTTAGATTAATTCAAGCACGTTAAAGTGATGTCCCAAAATAAAAAATGTTGTTATCTTTAATTTTAATAATGTTCGCGTGGAAGCCTTGCCAGATGCGATAGATAATTTTTATCCTGACGGTTCACATGTCTTACAGGCTTCAAATGAATTTCTCTTCTCTTAAATTGTTATATGAATATATATTATACGTACACACCTATATATTGACGTTAGGATCGTTCAGAGCACGCCGAGGAGATTGCCTTCCACGTTTTTTTCGCTTGCCAAGACTGTACCAAAGAGAGGCTTATAACATGGGATGAGAGGTCCGAGAAGGCGCGCGGGCTACTGTTTCGGGAGCTGTGCTCTGCCTCCGGAGGCATGCACGGGCAAAAAACACGTCAGACCGCTGAAGAGTCCAGAGGGCCCCGAGGGAACTCGACGAGAGATAGAGTGCGCGATGGAGTTGACGAAGCAAAAGGGAGTAAAAAAAGGGGTTCGAGAAAGATGAACGCGAGAAAAAGAATGAGAGAGCAAGAAAGAAAGAGAGAGAGAGAAAGAGAGAGAGAGAGAGAGAGAGAGAGAGAGAGAGAGAGAGAGAGAGAGAGAGAGAGAGAGAGAGAGAGATTGACGTCGATCTTTGTCGATCGCAAGCCTCTTCTTCGTCTCTTTCTCCTTCGCCCTCTTGAGGCTCTTTCTCGTTCTCTCTTGTCCCGTGTCCGGTCCCGTGGAGCACCACAAAATGAGATCCGGCGAACTGCGAGAGAAAGAAAGAGAGAGAAAGAGAGAGAGAGAGAGAGAGAGAGAGAGAGAGAGAGAGAGAGAGAGAGAGAGAGAGAGAGAGAGAGAGAGAGAGAGAGAGGGAGAGAGAGAGAGAGGGAGGGAGGGAGGGAGGGAGGGAGGCAGGGAGAGATAGTGAGAGAGAACGAAAATTGAAGGGAAAGATGAGGTAAAGGAAAAGAGGATGAGGGGAAAGTTAGGGGGAGGAAGAGAGATGGATAAAGATAGAGGATATTCTCTCGTTGAATCCTGGCATTCCATGACTGCGTTGCTTATATACGTGAAAAGAGAACGAGAGAAAGAGCCAAAGGGAGAGACAGAACCCCAAACCAGGAGCAGAAATGTACCAGAATGTCCAATATATATATATATCTATATATATATATATATATGTTCCGTTGTACATACACGTTACACATACCACTTGGGAACGAGAAGAGCAAAAGGATAGTCGGCAAGGGCCTCGTTTCCGAACACGACAGACGAGGACGTTGTTGTACTAAAACACACACCGGTACAAATACAGAACCACCAGCACCACCATGCCCTAGGCACAAAGCCGCCTCTGCATCGACACCGTGTACGTAAGAAGGGGCAACAGGTGGATGGGGTTATCCAGCTTATCCAGCTATAACGCCCGAAGTGATACCAGCAAGGAAACACCGGCTATATCCATGCTACTATGCTGTACTTCTCGGTCTACTAAGGCTGCTTTTACTCTTTCGTCCCTTCCTACCGAGACGACGGACAAAGTGAAACTCTTCCGGTTACTAAAGAGAGGATGATCTTATCCATTAGAATTTTCAAAAAGGAGCATAATTCAACGCAAGTTTCACAAATTGCAGCTTTACCTTTTAAAAATGAAGAAAACCTATAAGATTTTCTTAATATGTCACATATGAACAAACTTGAACTTTCTACATTCAAACATATGGAACAGTTTAACCTAATTTTTTTTACAGTTGGGTTGAAGATAAGTATATCAACAATTCTAAATTTTTAAGAAAAATTATAATTTATTAGCTATATGCGTTAACGCGGCGAGATGAAAGAACCAAAGAGAAAGAAAAAATAAATCAAGGTCGATCGATCTAGAAAAATTCGGCCGACAGATCTGCAACCGTCTCCGTTGAGGTCATTAAATGGCTTACGTAAGATTAAACGAAGACCAAGGATTTATAGTTATATGTATGCTGACGAGCCTCTCGCGAACTCTTTTATGTCCCATAAATACATATCTATATATATAAACATTACTGTCTGTGATATTTGGCAATTGGATGACCGTTTCTGTTGCTTATCATTACGTCAGACAAATTCAGAACAAACTTGTCATTTAATTGATCAATTTTTATACCAATCTAAGCGTGCATCGAATCGTCAATCTATGAGACAGAAATACGAATCGCATTAAACATTACAGGAACTTTATTGCTTCTTTATATTCGTGTTTTCTTTCGATAACTAAATTCGAATTTCATAAGATATTTAAAAAAAATACAAGCAATAATTAAAGAACAAAGCAGAGCTTCATTTGACAGTCGATATTTTTTATTATTTTTTTTTTCAACTCATTATTTTGTCTTCAGTCAAAGAAAAACTGAAGTAGGCACATTGAAGAGATTTGTCTGGATTGCAATAAAAAATTCAAAGTAGATCACTTTCAATCAACAATAAAATTTTATTTTGTATCATTCAAATTCGACGAAAAATTGAGATAGAAACTGAGGTTAGTTTATATATTCATGAGTGGAAAACTGTATGTATGGTACATTACAAATGCACAGGTTTGACGTATAGGCCGGATAGATGGATAACAATTATTCCGAACTCGGTTGGGGTGGTCAAATAGCGTGACCATGCGTATGCTTACAACCGTCGTCCATGTCCTCTCATCGTCGTCGTCGTTTTCGTCGTCGTCGTCGTCATCGTCATCTTCGCTGTCATCGTTTTAATACTTGTCAACTATAAGTGTCACAATTTTTGTCAAAAACTTCAACATTCAAATTATATACTAAGAAATCACTCAATTTATTATAATTTATCTCCAAATATCTATTTGGTAAATATTTGCATTCCCTAAATACGATCTTCCAATAATATTTCCGAATATTTGATTCAAAGATTTAAAAAATTTACGAAACTGCTCTTAGTTACAGTTCACGTAACCATTTCCATTGTTCCAACGATTTGTTTAATACTTAAAGTGCTTCAAGTTTTAACAAATGGATAACTAATATTCAAAACGTTTTCAATTTTGTTTAAAAATAAGGTTTCGAGATAAATCAAATGCCATTTTTGTCGACTCTAATGAACTTTCCGAGGAATTATTAAAAAATTAATAGTTTTAAATCTTCCATAATATTTATTTATTTTGCTATTATCAGAAAATTTGATGAATGATAAAGTTCTTGATGATTCATACATTTTTCGCGGTCAACTTACTCAATTACTTCAGATAAGTATACGTTTCCCCTGCTATTAATCGTAATGTATATCATAAAGAAGAAAAAGGAAATTATCAAAATTCTAGGCAATGTCTGATATGTTAATCTCCTTGAGGCTGGTGTTCTCGATACTTCCGGTTGAATGACTTGTGGCTTAAAACTTTTTTTGATTGTTCGATCGGTTTGTCAGCCAAGTCCGAGGTGAGATGACGGATGATCGAGCGAGGAGCGAAAAGAAGAAAAGAAGGTAAGACACGAGGGAACGAAATCGTCAAGTCCGTCTTTCTTTTCCTCCCTTTTTCTTTCTCGTGTTCCTTCTTGCCGATCTCGTTGGGCATTATTCCTTCGAGTGGAGAACGAAATGCAATACACCGATACAGATGCATATATACATGTATAAGAAAATAAAAAAAGAAAGTTTGAGACTCCGTGAACATTATGTATATGTATGTGTGATATGGTTGATGGTTTCTGTTCGTCCGCGATTGCCTTTGCTCGCTTTAGCCAGGTCGCTCGGACCACCGTACTCTCTTTCTCTCTCCCTCTTTCTCTCTCCTCTTTCGGGTTCTTATGTTATACGTCCGTTGAAAAAACGCGCCGGGCGTTGCGTCGATTCTCGTGGTCGTCGTCACAGGAAGAAGGCAGGGGCACATCCGTATCGTGGTCAGAATCCGTGACCCCCCACGTACACGTATATGGAAAAATGCACACACTCACCTATTCCTCACCAACGACCAACAATCGCAAAAGAGCCAACCACACGTTCACGCCCACACGTGGAAAAAAGTGACGGGAGGATACCAGGAAAATATTTCCAACTAGCAGAATATCGGCTATACACATTTTTATTAATATGTAAAAAAGTCGAATCGAAACAATTTGGAGCAAAGTTAACGATTTCCTGAGGCGAGACTCCTGACACAATTTTGGCATTTTTATGCGTTATAGCTACAAAAATTCTAGGTGCTCTAAAGAGAAACATGCCCGTGATATTCGATTGAAAAATTTGAATAATTTTCAAACCAAAATAAAATATTCTTTCAAAATTTTTTGGTTAATAAGTTGACAATTTTTTAGCGCTCGTAAACATCGAATAATTTTCAAATGTGAAAACATTCTTTGTGGCATATTAATTTCTGATATCTATAATAAAAAATGAAATCGGAAATTATCGAGAAAAAATTCAAATGTTCTTATTCTTCAAGTAGAAAACAAGCCAAAAAAGATTTTAGAAATTCCGCCTATAGATCGATATTTACGAGATGAAATGTTGCAACCGAAACTTCGTTTGACGTGTATATCAATTGGGATGAGTTACGCCCTTTTGCTTCGAAATCGGTATCCAAATTTTACCCGTTATCCTCTACGTAACTCACGTCCATATTCATATCTGTTTTTCATCCTTTTTCCATCTCTGTCATTCTTTTTACGGCTACACCTCCGTTCCCCTTTCCCTTTTTATCTATTTCGGTTATTCTTCGTACGTAAAAATACCCGTGGTTTTTTAATCAAGGATTATCCCACGCGTTCCTTTTCTCGTGTGTAAAGCGCCACATGGTTCGTTCTAGATCGTGTGTATGTGTGTGTACATGCGTGAGTGTGTTTATTCGTAAGCACGGCTTTGGGTTTCAATATGCGCATTTTCAAAACGTTTCGACGTAGATTTGCTAATCCCTCGCGTTGTGATTCGGTCGATGCCCAGATTCTCATATATATCTATATATTTGATTCGCAGAAAAATGAATACAGCGAGGGATTAGAAAATGTTTTTTTAAAACGCGTAAAAAAATGTATAAAATAACCTTTTTTTTATTTGGAATGCGAATGTATGCAGGGCGAGGGGTTTGCGAATATTCTTCGCTAATCCCTCACCTCGCATTGTACATTTTTCGCTTCGTATAATACGATAAAAACAACTAAGTTTTGTATTTTATAATAACAACAAGTGCAAGGATAACTAAATTAATCTCGTGATAATTTTCTGCTCTTTATGACCTGACAAATATTTCAATGTAAATTTTCTTGATATCGAGAAGAAAATTCGGATTGAAATGAAGAAGAATGCAGAAAATGAAATGAGATGACCAAGTTTTTTTTAGTGTATTATTATTTCTACCAGGCGTGGATAAAATCAACGAATTAGTTGTGCAAGGACTTGGGAATTCACGATTTTGCGTTGGGGGGGGGGGGAGGGGGTGCGTAAAATCGAGAGGGGTGCTGGCCAATTGGCCGTGTAATGCTATGGGGCGAAAAAGGGGCTCGAAATTCTCTCTTTATATCCGTCTCCCTTTCTCTCTCTCCCTCTGTGGCTTTTCTCTCGTATATACACGTTGGTAATTCGGCGTTTAATTCTACAACCCCGCATGAATTTCTTCTCTTCCTCTCTCAAATAAACACACCCCTTTAACCGAAAATTTCGCCTCGTCGTGCCGAATCTCCACTAATATATAGATATATTCATGTACTTGCTCTTGGTGGATTATTATACGAGGGGATGTCACGATTATGGTCGTTGGCCTCGTGAACCTCATTCAACCTGCTGTCCGTCGGCAATACATGCATATATATGACGCCATTTTTTCTTGTATGAAAATAAAGCTATCCACAGTATTTTTGTACTTTATTTCACGAATATAATCACCCCATAAATATTAAAATTCTATTTGATATTCGAAAAAATAAAAAGCACTCATCTCGATCATTTTATGTGGCATAAAAATTATCACGACACATGTTGTTGTATTGTTATTTTTTTTTTATGATAAAAACGCTCTCCTCGTTCCAAGGCATTGCACTGTTTTTTTTTCTCTAATGCATAATGCCATCAGCTTGTTTTCTATCACGAAACGAGCAAAACTTATCGGAAAACGTTTTTTTTCAATACTCGATTAATCGCTTTGCGATGTGAAGAAACTCCTAGAATATTTTAATCCGAAGCACGAAGCATTAAAAAAATAATTGCCAGTATCGATAGAAAAAAAGTGTCCTTAATTAATTAAAGCTGCGACGCAGTCTTGTGCTGCAGCGTATAAAGAGAAGGGGAAAGGGTGCCAGTGGATGAAGCGTGAAACGAAGAAATGTATGATGTAAAGTGTATAACTTTCGTCATGATAGAAGCTACAGCCTCGGGTTTACTGTCCTCCGATTTTTATCTTGGTGCTATAAACATGTCAGACATAAAGGAATTTACACGGGGGCGTAGATACACTTGTTCCTCGTTCGGATTTGTAAAAGAATCCATCATTTTCCAATTTTTAATTGCCGAACATTATCAAATTATTGCTTTTGGAAACTCCGTTGTTATAACTTACAGTAAATACCGAAGAATGGTACATTGTTGAATTCTTATTTTTACACAAATAAAAATCGAGAAAATTCAACACGTTATGACAATATTTACAACAAACATTTTTTCGGGACTTTGGAAATGATACTATTTTTCTGCAATATCAAACTTTCCTAAGGGAAAAACAAGGGAAATATGTATGGATTTTTTAAAATTACCTGAACTTGATCAGTTTTCGTGTTAGCAGCCACCCATGCTTCGGCAAAAGTCTCCATTGCGCTCTGAAAATCCATACCCCCCTCCTCAGGCCGAGGACCCAGCTCAATGACTGCCCGTTGACTCGATGACCAGCACCGCCATATCTTTTCTTGTGTTTTTTGCTATTTAAATTCCTTTGATTAAATATTTTGATCACATCACACAGCTCTCGAAATGCACTGAATGTTGTTCACGTTTATAATACACGAAATTCGACGAAGGCATTTAGTTATAAGTTTTTTTCATCGAGAGAATGATCAATTAATTAACAATTAATTATTCATAGCTGAAATTGTTGCTTGATATTTAAATATTTATAATCAATTGGTTAGTCAACCGATCGATTTATAATCTCCTAATGTTTCATTCACCTTCGATAATTGATCGATGTAATCGAATTATCGGATGTCCAACGAAATTTGAAGTTTCGTAGTTAAATTGGCGGGAGAATGATAGAAATTGTCTACCAATCGTTTCGCGCATCTCCTCGTGACTTTTCCTCGTGCACAAATTTAACAATCCCACGATCATTACGAGTGTCCTTCTTCTCGTAACTGTCACTTCTTTTTTATCACCAATTTAATCACTTTTCAATAGTTTAGTCGAGCAATAAACGCTCTGACATACTTTTTAATGAAGCGGACATGAAATCACGTTCGCGAAAACACGTGCATGAAGTTTTGTTTGACATTAATAAAAATTCTCAATTTAGAACAGTTTTGTATCATTCTCGTTGAATGGATCATCGTGATTTCAAAAGTCATTGGGTTTCACATATGTAATTATGTATACAATCAATGTTGACAGAATATTCAAAAAATAGATTGCACATTAATTCATTTAAAATGAATATTATTAAATTTTATTCAACTTTAATTTCATAATCATCATTTCATCAGTGTTTACTCAAATTTATTGTTATTTAGGTTCGAGCCTAGTTCCTCAAATCATTCACAGTTTAGAAATAAGTATAGTGTTGAAAATCTGATAAGTTTTTATTTCGCGACCTTGTCCCGCATTTGAGTGTGAAAATTGGAGCGATTATCATAAAACACGTTGGGAAGACGAAAGAAAATGTTAATTTTTGAGTAACACGTGGAGCACGATACGCAGACGGCGGCGCTCGGCCCGCGACTGTGTGTGCCCGAGCGTCGCGGCGCTCGTTCTGCCCCTCCAGCCGCCCTTCCACGGCTATCCACTGTCAATCCCCCACTACTATATTTTGCGCGAGCCTCTCCTGTGATGCTGAAACATCCTCGCGACCACTGGCTTCACCCTCGAGCTTCTTTATCATCCCCTTCAACTCTCTCGAGAAGAACCTCGATTTCTTCTTCATCTCTCGAGTGGCACTCTCTCAGCATCCTAATTCGAGATCAATCTACTCTCCTTCCTTTTTTATTTCCTTCCTTTACTAGGAAAAAAAGTCTTGTGCATTTTACTGATTCGTAACACACACTGGTTTTATCCTCGAAAGAAAAGTTTATCAAAAGGTACAGAAAGTGAGAAACAGCTAGAGAAAAAGACAATTGTGAGAGTTCATCCCTGGCAAAAGTAATAATCGAAGAAATTGAGCCTCCAGCTCACCTTTCCTAGAAACGCTAGACCATATCGGACATCCTGCAGTTCCACTTGAACTTCTCGTCTTTCCACCGCCCGCACGATCTTCTCATCGTGAATTCTCCCTCTTCGAAACATGAAATCCAACCCTTGTCGCATTCCCCTTCGGTCACGACGCTGACCCATAGCGCAGAGCTCTCTTCCACCTCATCCACCCCCTCCTAGTTCTCACGAGCTAGGCTTGAGAAACTGGGAGATGGAAAAGCAACGAGGGTGTGTCCTCCACTCGACGAGATAAGGCGTAGAGGGACCTAACCGCGATGAGAAAAGGTGGAGCTGAAGATGAGGCAGAATATTGCACCAGTGCAGTCGTTCCGAGCTTACGATGCTCGTGGTAGGTTGAATTTCTCGTATACGGGAGCTTAGAAGCCTTGGAAATTTGTATGAGATCCTTCTAGGTTGTTCTTATCCTTGTTGGAAAAATAATTGTTGTTATATCGACCGAAATAAATGATCTAATTGATAAAAACTTCATTTTATTACAATTGGTTCTTTCCTTGTTCTTATGAGGAATGAAAACTTGATTAAATCTTATAAAAACTGATTTATTTACGATTTTCAAATAGTTTATATCATATATATAGTTCGTCGTAATTATAATAAACAATTTATTGATATGTGCATATGAGTTCGTTGCTATAGTTTGTAATTTCATCAAATTAAGTGTTCATTTAGAGCTTATAACATGCCGTTTTTTTACGACGTTTTGTGATCGTTTGTCGACTATCTCTCCAGACCAGTTTCCGGCGAGTGGTCCACGATAATACGCTGATTATTCTCTTCGCATTAACTGCCAGCAGCGTTTGCGTTTTCCTTTCCCTAAAATCTTCTTATTCTTTTTCCTGCTGCCATACCCGATCATTATGGTTTTCAAATTTTCGACTTGTTTCTACTAATAAATTTGTTAATTGCAATTACACAGTTATATTAATTAGGCATTTTGATGGAAAGGATTTGATTTGCTCCAACTAATTTGCATGAAAGTGCCTCAATCTTAGTGCAACTTTATAATTTCTAAGCTCATGAGAACCAGCAAAAGTGATTAGGTTCAATGTTTTATCAGTAATTCGTACGATGCAGCAAACTTGAGGCTTACTCTATAATTCACATCATACTGGGTTGAAGTTCATCAGTTTAATTGATCTTTAATCATGATAGTAGTAAAACAGAAATAGTAGTTTAACGATTTGCCAAAGTCAGGGTTTACTTTATTTTTTTTCGACATCTGATTGATTGAAAACCAAAATAAAAATGGTTTACTCATAATTTTTTTGTGGATACATGAATGTAACGTTTTCCATTTTTTGATAAAACGTAGAGCTTAAGAATTTATATATTTGTACGTATGTACGTATGTGTAAGAAATATGTGTATGGATACATATATTTGTTTAGACAACCTCGAGCTCCCACGAGATTTGCCTCTCTTATAACGTTACACTGTGATAGAACAGAGGAAACGAAGTGTAACACGTATCCGACGGATACAGCGTTTCACACTCGACAAATCCGATTGCATACATGTCACTTTTCGTCTATCTGGATGAATAAGCCGATGGAAGCCAATCTTTTTTTGCCACTACACCAGGTGGATTCTAGCCAAAAATTTTCCGCGTTTTCTTTGAAATTATCGTAAAACTCTTTATCCAAGTTCTGTAACAAAAGTCAGTACCTAACCTTAAGACAAATCGATTTATTAGACAAAAACAATGCTACGTTTGGCAATAATTAAAAAAAGATTTTTGTTGACTGAAGTTATCTTGTTTTCTTGATTTATTTTTTATATTGAAATTAGGTTTAAGTCAATCCAAAACTTAATTCGACTGTAACATCTTTTTTTTGTTTCGTGTAACAGTTTTTATAAGCGCTATAAAATTTCTTCGGCGAGAAAACAATTTCATAATAAATTTTGATCGGCGTTGATTAAACAGTATTAAGTAAGGTATTTTTGCAATTATCATTATTAAATCCATGATTACAAATATTCGACGATCAATTGCTTTGGATTTTAAGATATTGATATTTTTTAAGTTCCACAAGCAGTAAGGGATTCTGAGTTTTACAAGAGGAGGTCATCTAAGGGTGAGCTTTCCTCCAGACTGTTGGCAAACTCTCTCCCACCTCAATTTCTTCGATCCTCTTTAATATCCCTTCCAGAAACTGTGCAATGATCCTTAGAAGGCTGGAGAGGAGAACATGACCTCAAAAAGTGGGGGTGGAAGGAGATCTCGTCGACCAAGACCGTACAAAGTAACGATTGCATCCGAGCCGGCTGGGCAATGCAACGCGGGGAAAGACTGGGGTGGCGTAGGTGAGGGAATCTTCTCGAGAAGGGGTTGTTTCCTCTCTCACTAGCTCTCTTTCTTCCTCTTTCCAGAGCAAAAGCATCGCGGAGGGGATACATAGAGGGGATTTTGTATGCAATCTGTGCGTAAAGCTCACCGGGGAAGTTGAAGCTTCATGTAGGGTTACATTATCGTGCTTTTGGCTCCGGGAAAACGAGCAAGAGAGAGAAAATGCATTTGAGTGTTTTCATGAAGAACGCAGGACGAGTTATTCCGGAGTTTGCGCGACCACGTCAGATATACCGCCATGTATACACTTTGTTCTATGTAAAATGAGTGCTTCACGAAATTTAAATTTTCAACTAGACTATAAATGTATGAAAAAAGAACGGTCGAATAAAGTCTATTTCGTATCTTGAAAATCTATTTCTTCACGGGTGAAAAAAGGATTTTTTTCCATTGAAATCAACAGTATTGTATAAAAGCTTTTTCAAAATCGAATTCTGATTTTTGAAAATTCAAGAACCTTGGTGTTAAGCTAAGTATTGAAAGACCATAAAAATGATGGTGCTGCCTTGATCAATTTATTAAGGAAGTAAATCGTTATCTGTTGTTATAATAAATTTTTTTTTATCGTAAACGAATGATTTTATCGTAGTTGATTCGAGATTGAATTTCCTATACAAATGCACTAAAACACGTAAGAGTAATATTTTATAGACGTTTTGCAACAAGAGTCTGAAGAGCGAGGTAGAGAAAGACGAGAATACACCGGAGGCTGGATGAGAAGAGGATGAAGATAACAGTAAGAGAGGGAAAGAGAGGTAATGAGAGAGTGAGACAAAAGTTGAGCTAGAGAGGGAAACTGTGAGTATCACGAAGCTTCCCGGGGCGTGTCGTCGAGGCGTTTCCAATCTGAGCTTGCAGGCGGAGCTTTCCCGAACCGCCTTCGACCCTTTTTTCTACTACGAAAGCTCTTATATTTTCCACGAAAGGATGGTTGACGGAAAGAGGAATATTCTTTTTTTTTCATCCTTCCATCCCTGCTCGAGCTTTTCCATCCTTTACCCATATCTTTTTACCTCGTCGTTCGTTTTCTTTTTCTTCTCAGCTTCACTCTTTTCCCTTTCTTAGTCTCTGCTTTTTTCCAGAGAGCTTTCCGTGGCTTGGCATCGCGAATTTTTCCTTTTCTCGCCGATCGTTCTTACGAATTTCGTAAGTCCTCGATACAATGTATTTATATTTCATGCATGACGGCTCAACATCGCTCAAGCTTTTTTCCCTCCAAGTGTATTTGTCGTTGCATTTTGAAAAATGTTCAACTCAGAAATTTTGTGAAGTTCGATCACCTTCTGAATCTTCCGTGCAGATATTCATTTAGATTTGAAGACTTTCGGAATTCTATTCACTGATTTTCTCTCTCTCTCTCTCTCTCTCTCTCTCTCTCTCTCTCTCTCTTTCTTGTATATTCTATTCTTTTTCGATTTTATCGATAAGTTAGTCTATTCTTTACCTATGTATTATTTCACTTTGTATTATTTTTCATTACCATATTCTATATCATGTATTATTTAGTTTTAGTGTATTATTTGGTATTATTATTATTATTATTTTGTATTATTTTGTATCATTTTGCTTTATTGTATACCTCGAATTTGCCCAATAGCACAGCTAGGGCGTAATAAACATCAAATCAAATCAAATCTCTCTCTCCTTTTCCTTCTCTTCATCCTCTATCTGTCACCCCTCTCTGAGGCTATTTGCCCAGGTGGTTATGCCCGTTTTAACGCAAGCTCCGATAGAATCCTTCCCGCCCATCCTTACCTTCCTCCCAATCTCTGAAAGAGACCAACGAATCGCAAGGAAGAGTGGGAGACATCTCTCGAGTCTCTCTCCTCTTTCTCTCGTCACGATTCCACCACCTTCAGGATTCCCTCCCTCATTGTATATCCTGAAAAATTTTTCCAGCCGAGCGAAGCCTGGAATTTCGCACTAGGGGAAGTCTGACGGAGGACGTGAAACGTGAGATAGAAAGGAAATGTTCTATACATATATATTGAGAGAGTTAGTCGAGGGTAACGTATGCCCGGAGCTAATTTGCCGGGGCTTTCGTGAAAATTACGAGCATCCCGCCTGATGCATCCGAATATCCTCGTCCGCCTCTTTTTCTTTCTCCCTTTCTCCCTCATTCGCTCTCTTCATGGCTCAAATCGGATCGTCTGGCTGCAGGTGCCCACACGAGATGCAACGTATCATAGTGTATGTATGAGAGAACCCACGAAAGATGTACCTCCTTGTAAGGATCAGAAGGGCGTAAGCTACCTCGTAGTAAAAGGGTAAATAATATTCGGGACACCTTCATCTCTTTCAGTAGATATATTTACGGTATTTTTATTCCTCTTAGTCTTCCCTTTCTCTCTTTTTCTCTTTCTGTATACACATTCTGTTCCCGATGTAATCTTTCTACATGAAAGCTACGATCAATTTGTTGAATAAAATGATATTCTGTGAGTTTTTATAAATTGTGGGATCAATATATCAAGGAATTACGTAAGAATTTGGGTTTTCCTTTTTAAAAACATGTTTTATAAAAGAACCATATTTCCAATTCTGGATCAAAGAAAATTTACCTCGAACATTCAGAAAAAATCGTGTCCAAAAACTCTGTATCCGAGAATTCAAAATTCCGTGGATCACAGAGCGCCTGAGTTTATGCAACCACGATTACTCGAGTGCAAAAATTACTGCATTTCATCGGATGTTTCGTAGCTTTTGAATTTCTTTAATATTTTTTTCTGTTATTCATCGAAACATCTTTACTGGGTAAAAAAAGTTCAGAATATGGATTTGACTATCTAAATACCAGTTAGGAATATTATATAAATGTGTTGGGAGAGACGAAGAAAATCGTGGACTCCCACGAATGCAAAAGAATACAGAACAATTATGCCAGCCTGTTTATTCGCTCCCTCACTCTGCATTGAGCCCTATAGTTGTATGGAAATCTCACATTTTTCCATACAATAATAGATAATATATAATAACATGACGTTTAAACGTCGAAAGAGGGTAATATAATATGGGTCGAGCAGGGTAAGTAAAGAGGCGTGCAATCTGTGGTCATAGACATGTGTGGTTACGAGTAAAGGTGGCTCCCGCCTGCGATACAAATTGAAAACCATTTAGCGAATCTCCCCATCGTTCCAAGTGTTAATAAATTCAGGTTTACGAGGGGGTCGCCTCCGATAGACAGAATAAGAGAGAGGGAGAGCGATAAATGGGAGGGAGAAAAGAACCACGAGCTGCACATTATGAATCTGCTATAACACTTGCTGTTCTACTTCCCCGCCTCTCTTCTTTGGGTAAATCATCCCAAAGCACATTTGCTCTTCCTTTACTTCCGTCTTCATCGACCGTTCTTCGTCATAATCGTGAGATTGTAAAACAGTACTCGATATTTATGTCTTCGTCCATTAAACTTAAGAAAACTTAGCTTTTTTTTGTTGGTAACTCGAATTTACGGTTTGAGAATGATTATCGTGTCACGATAAAATAAAATTATAAATTGACTTAATTATTGATTAAATTGATTTAATTATCGTTTCTGCTTTGGCAAGGACTAACACATTCGATAACTTTAGTCGAATTTGTGTACATTAACTGTTGAACAAACTGAAAGAATGGAATTCCATGCAGGAAAAATAGTATCTCGATGGATTAAATTGAGACGTTACGACTTTTTGTTCCCAAGCAATCGACGAATCT
The DNA here is from genome assembly GCA_963989365.1 of Rhimphoctona megacephalus. Classification (NCBI taxonomy): domain Eukaryota; kingdom Metazoa; phylum Arthropoda; class Insecta; order Hymenoptera; family Ichneumonidae; genus Rhimphoctona; species Rhimphoctona megacephalus. The sequence continues at coordinate 8,636,917 of OZ022417.1, forward strand.
CTTCTCAGATTTTCTCTTTCTCCTTAGTGCTGTACATCTAGGATATTATATACCAAATTCTGGCCCTATGAAGTTTTGGAAGCAGCGAACCACGGAAGCTTTCATAGGTAATCCTCGAATCGTTTCGTTTCCTTTGAGAGAGATATGGTAATGCAATGAAACCATGTGTGGATAGCGGAAAGGAAAGAAAATCGGATGGAAGCGAGGTTAAATCAAAGGGACTGAAAGCTTCATGCAATATTAAGGGCGGGGTAACGTTTTTAAACTTTTTTTTGCATTTTTTTTATTTGATTTTCTGAAAGGAGAACTTTTCAAGAATATTGTGTGAAAATTTGAGATGAATCGGAGCCAAACAAACGAAGATACAGCGGTTTAAGCAACCGCGCGTCATACATGACTTAGCGCATCAGAAAACACCTGCCGCGTTTTTCCCACAACTCACGTTTTCAAAGTCGGTGCCCCTCATAACCTCAAAACTACTGCACCGATCCTTTTGAAATTTTGAACACTATTTCTGTACATAATTTACGAGGTAACGCTGGAGAGTTTTTTTTTCAAATTTGTTAATATTTTTTATTTTACAATAACAAATTAGCCGATTTTTTTCGCAAAAATCGCGTTTTTCACTTCAAAGTGTTCCCAAAAAGTGAAAAATTGAAATTTCGAAAAACCCTCCCAGCGTTACCTGGGGAAAGCGATTATCTAACGAAAGAACTTTGATTTTTTGATGTCAGATAATCCAGCACCGAGTTATGAGGGGCACCGCAATTCTACTTTTTTCTGAGACGCTTCCGAATAATTGCTGCCATTACCGTATTTTTTAATATTTCTTCATGAAAATTTTACACAATATTCTTCGAATGTTATACTTTAATGTACTATTGGTTTTAATAAATAGATTTTAACTGTGTCGTCAAAAAAAATTCACAAAAATGTGCCTTTTTTTGCACGAATTAACGTTACCCCGCCCTTAAGAAAATGACACGACAATCCGTGATTTTTGAACATTGCCAAATTTTCTTAAAAATTGAATATACTGTGCAGTCGATACATTTATTTCATTTTCATTATTATTTATTTAATTACTTATAAAAAAAGTTTAATTGATCGATTATTGAATGATTAGCTTATTTACAGATAATTAATTGCGTAGACATATTCGTTGTAGTTTTGTCATTTACTTCATCAGTTTCACGAGGCTCAAAGGCAAATTTGAGGTTTTGGAATTCGGATTAGGACTCACTGTCGTTGTCGAAGGGTTGACTACGTAGCTTTTGCAGAGATTCTACACTGGTAGTATACACACATGTATATCGACCTCAATCGTCCTTTAGAACTGCGTCTTTCATGGATTCCTTCCTAAACGTATACATAGGTCTTCGATTCTACATATAGCCAATGTTACATACCTGAATTACCATATTTCGTTATGTATAAGATAAACATGTATATACGGGACATTCTCGGTGAAAACGAAGACCATTCAACTTTTCATTTTTATTTCGTTAATTTTTTGTCTTTTATTCCCTTTGAGAACAACTTTCCTGTTTTTTTTTTTTTTTAAGGAAGCTTTCCAGTGTGACAGCCCGAAAAATCGCTGTTTTTCGCGATTTTTTTTTTTAAAGAAAAAATAATCTAATCGGTCTGGTTTTTTTTTTGTATATTAATTGGGTATTGAAGAATACAAAACAATTTTTTAAAGATCGATTTATTTATTAATTAATATCTATAAAAATGATGAAACAATTGTTGCAGAAAATGCACTTGGATGTGGTGTCCACGTTGGGGGTCACAATTTTGATCTGAAACAAAAAACACAAAAAGATTATTGATCGGTATATAATTGGCTTTCGTGCTATGGAGGCTTTTATTTTTTTTTTTTTGCAAAAATGGCGCCGGTTTGAACAAAAAGTATCGATTTTAGCATTTTTTTTGGCAGTTTTTTTACAAAAAAATAGGAAGATGTCAAAAAAAAAAGCTTCCATAGCACGATAAACAATGACGTTAAGAATATTGTGTAAAAAATTCAACTCGATAGCTTTAAAACTCTGCCCTCCAAGTTGGACACCGTTTTGAAAAATGCTGTTTCGAGAAAAACGCGTTCAAAGTCGACGCGGCAGCTGTAGCGCTCCGTTGCCTTCTTCCAAGAAATGCTGTACAGTAACCGAAATAATCTGAATTTCGGCATGAAAATTTCAGGGAATATTCGGAAGAGTGTATACTATTCGATAAAGCAAAAAAAAAAATCGATTTTTTGAAAATTTCACACTGGAAAGCTTCCTTAAGTTTTAGATCCACATTTTTTGATCATTTTTAAATGCTTCCGAGTCCTCATACATTTCCTCGCGAAATATACTATTCGTATAAAGATATGTGTTGACTTATTTAAAAATGTGCTTAAAATGTTTTTCTTACAAAGCATGTAACGATTCATATTCTCCATAAGTTTTGATTGGGAATTACTGATTTAATGTGTTTTATAAACTTAGTCCGATCGTGAGAAAATATTTTGTTCTATTTTTGTCTATAATTTCATTTATCAACATGATAAACACATCATGATTCTTAATATTACACAATATCAATCATTTTCATAGATTTTTTAACTTACGAAACAATATTTTCTTAATGATCTTGATGTGCTGATTATCAGAGAATATTGTATCTAAGAAGAAAAATTGATTCATTTAATGTGCGAATATTTAAAGTAGGAAATCTAGTATCTATTTTCGTAGAAGATTGAAAATTTTATTCAGTACTTGAGTAGTTGATATTCGTTTGTTTCATCCCCTTAAGGAAATTACATAGCTAAGAATAAAATCGATAGTGGATACATGAACGGGAGATGGTATGTTCAAAATTTAATTATTTTTACAATCTAATGAAATATGACATTTTTCAAACGTTAACGAAAATAAATACCTATTGAGTTTCTGAAGTTCAAATACTCACCGAGTTCGAATGAGCGAGTTATTTTTTAACGCCAATGGCTTATTACTTTCAGCCTATTGAGATAATGTAATTATTGTATGCTGTGTAAAAATTGATGAAAATTATCCATATTAAACTGTTATTTCGGTGACACGACAAAATGCCGATGACAAAACGCCGAGTGACTAAATGCCGGCGACTATACGCCGAGCGACTATATGTCGACCGGACTATCCGTTGATCGAAAAACGCTGATGTGACGAAATAAAAAAAAGTGAATTAATTGTGTGAGAGACTCACTGCTATGGTCTACAATTATAGAATGGGAACGATTGTTGTGATCTACAATTTTGTTACATTACTATTATATCATTATTATGATCTGAAAAATGTTAATAAATCGTGTGAGAGAATTATCACATTATTATTATGATTTATAATTATACAATATCGTGTGAATTTATCACACGACTGCCAGGCATTTGTGCCCAATTTAAGTATTAAACGATCCTCGGATCGTGACGTGCACGATGTCACTTAAGGAAGTAACGCAGGAAATAGAATTGATGGACAGACAAATACCAAACTTGGCAAAATGTTCGATTATAATATAAAAGAAACTCATACAAATTTTTAAGGTCCGAGGTGGGTTTTTACGCGAGATATTTATAATTTTGTTTATCTCTTTGCAAGCCAATTCAACATGGCCTCTTATGAGAAATCACGGAGTTAGCGCTACATTATTCCTCATATCTCCATAATTGATGGATAGATCAAGACGAAATTTAAACAGCAGAGAGATGAAATACTTAGAATCATTTATCTGGCTTAAAAATATTGAAAGGTGACTTATGACAGGAATAATAAGAACAATAAAAAGTACTCATAGCAAATTTTCGGACCTTTGCTCGAAGTGCTGCAACGTCGCATATTCGAGGTTATGAGCGCGCATTTTGAAATTTTAACGTATGTAAAAGTTCGTGCCGGTTGACTGCTACATATTTTTATAATTTTGTGTTTTTTGTTTACATGACATATTATATTTAATATCAATAGAATAAATAAATAAATTACATATTCAAAAACAATTTTATTTTTCATACGTATTATCTTACATATACGTAGAATATTTTTTAACTCAAATAATATTCGTAATATTAACACAGTCTCAATTACTTTTCAAATAATTGAGATACATATACACTTGAAATCTTTTTGTTATCACGCAATGATGTGCTCCGAACGTTTCTGCCTGCTTCATGCTGATTAATTCTAGCCCGGTACACCTTTTCGGTAACTATTTTACCTTTCCAATAAAATCTCGGCTTTTTTTCTTTTGGCATAACGAACGCGCGATTAAATTAAACGAAAATTCACTGACACAGCTGATGACCTGTCAACGGCATATGCAATGCTTTGAACACGCATATACACGCGCACACATATCAACCGAAAGCGACGTTGCCAAATTAAGTACTACTTAGGTCAAATTTTTTTATGACTAGGTGGGTAGTTGCGTTCCTTCCTTAAATTACTTCCAAGCCAATTATTTATGTTTGTCGGATGTTATTGGAAAAGTAAGTATTGCTGTATGGTTTGCTGAGTGTATGTCTGTTGTGTTTGGGTGTATGGTGTGATATGATTGTGTATGGTGTAGTGATGACGTACGCTGTAATATGCAAACCTAGGAGGGTTATTCCTTAAAGAATGACCTGGAAACCTGGAAACTAATATATCCACTGGACATTACTACTATTTGTACTCGCTGTGATGCCTGAGCGGTCGGTGTACGGCTTCGGGTGCCTCCCGTGGACGGTTCTCATCATGCGGATGGTGGCCCTCTAGCCGTGTACTGGCTAGCTCATTGCATTACAGCTGAGGAGGTACCTTTCTTAAGCGTCTCTGGTAGCTGTGCTTGAGCATGCTCGCATTACTACCCGGGGAAATTAGGTAGGTACCGGCCGTATCGGCAAGGTTTTCTGCAGTTTCCCTTCGCCCTCGGCAAATGCGATACAGTTGGGGATAAGTCGGCTGCAGCTGCACAGGGGAGTGTCTTTGGAAAGGGGGGGGGGGATAAGCTAAAATGGGGAGAACCCTGGACAATGGCAAATACAATTAAAAAAAAAAAACTACTATTTGTATTTTGTCGCATCGGCGTATAGTCGCATTGGCATACAGATGCATCGGCGTTTTGTCACTCGGCATATAGTCGCCGACATTTAGTCACTCGGCATTTTGTCATGGACCTGTTATTTATATTGTTTTTGTTGTTTGTAAGCAAAACATAACATGTTTTGCTTATAATGTAAAAACTGTTTGGAGCAATTTTCTAATGAATTTTTGCATATTTTTAAACGAAAGTATATTCAAAAACGACCATTTTGACGATCTTATAAATTCGGTTTGCTCGATTTTTCAAAAATTCAATATTTGACAAACAAAAAAATATGATTAAAAAAAAAATTGTAACCCAATGAATGTGTTGAGGTAAAAAAGTAAAAACTCGGTGAGTTGTTTTCAATGGAAATTTGAAGCAGGGAAAAATTGAACAATTCAATGAAATAAAAAATGTGAAAGTAAAATGCGGTTGTTGATTTGGCATGGATGGCCCCATATAACGTTGAAAATTCACATAACGCGAAATAAAGTTAAGAGCGGGCTAAAGCTCGTAGCTCGTCTCATTTCGCGTTAGAAATGCTCATACGTTTCCCAGAAATGAGAACATCAAGCCGCTTAGAAGACAGATCATCGGTTCCCGGAAAATCGTTGATATCTCAAGATAGAAGGATTACTCCTAACTGACGTAATTCCTAATTGAACTGGTAGTTTTTTTTTTGCATAGTCTATTCGAACAAATTTTGCTATAACTCTAATAGCAGCTAATTCTATAAGCATCAAGATTCGGAGATAAATACAAGCAAAATGTGAAAATCGATTCTTTCTATTCATTCCATAAATGAAATAAACTAAAAAATGAATTTACTGAAAAATATCATTCTTTGATTTTAAACGTTACACTCGATTTTTAAATACTGCGTTAAATACTCATCGATTACTTGAATAATAATGAATCAAATATTACGTAGTGACTTAATCGTTTATTATCGAGCTAAACGTGATAAGGATTTATTCAATATATTTTTTATTTGTATTACCGTGAATGTGACAATCAGCTAAGAGTCTCAAATGTTTGAAATTGCCAGGGTTTACCCTCTATAGATCTTTGCGGAGTGTTGCGAGCAGATTAATTGCGAGTGTATGCCGGCAATTGGCCCGGATCGGTGGCTCCTCGTAGATAAGTGCGTTGAGCGTTTGCGGACTAAGTGCAACGAATGGGCAGACAGTAAGATGGTACAGTGAAGAGGGGCAAGTGACGCGAGGGGTAGATCTTTTATACATATATTGCAGGTTTGCTTGGTATTTTCTACCTCTCTCAATCTCTCGAGCTTTCACTGCTTTCATTTCTCTCTCTCTCTCTCTCTCTCTCTCTCTCTCTCTCTCTCTCTCTCTTTCAGTGTATATTCACCATATACTATAATACAAGTCGCCCGGGCCGCATAATAATTCAGAAATTTGCATGTACGCGGGCTAACTCCTCAAGTAGGTTATCTATGCTGGAAGTTTTCTTCACTTGATATATAACGCATTTTCCTTCTACGTCTCTCTTTTCTCCTCCGGCAGAATGGGAGAAGCATTCTCTTTCCCTTACGCGAATTCGGTTGGGGCTGCCGCTTTTCTTCGGTCCTCTTGTAACGCCATTTTCTCCGTGCTTTTCCCTATTCTCATCCCATTTACTCCACGATACTGCATTCTCAGTTAAGCATAGTATATCACGAGCTCGAGGTAACTTACGTAACTCTCCATCGTTGCCGGAAGTGCATACTGCATTTGCGGAGATACAGGACCGTGGGACGCAGTATAATTCGTACGGCGTAGTCATCTCAAGACCTTCGTCCGTTATTATCTTTCAAAATTTGAATAGCTTCGGACTCTGGTCGGTTCTACAAATTAACCTTAGAATCTTCAACGTTGATTAACTTCATTTATTCTCAAAAAATTGCATGGGGAAAGTTATGAAACGATAAGAAATATTTCACTTCGTCGTTTTTGGTTTCACTCCCTTCATCGTAACTCGACGTTCCTTCTCTATATATATATATATATATACATGCACATAGAGCATAAACCATCGAAAGAAATTCCCTTATCATTTTATTATACGTATTTCAACTCTTTCTCTCGGCAAGAACAAGAAGCTTTTCCATCGGTAATTGGCCTAATTGTCCGTGCAATATCAGGCGGCAATTAAGCTGCTCGTGGCTAATTAAGTTCGCGAGAGAGAGAGTAGACGACGTCAACGCCGATGGTTATAGCAAAGAGAGGGATAGAGATAGTGGGAAAGAGGATAGAGAGGTAGGGCGAGAGAGCGAGAGAGAGAGAGAAAGCGAGCGGACGGTATCCCTATCGGGGATGGTCCTCTGCGTTCCTACTCGCCATCCCGTTCTTCTCTCATCCTTTACCTACGGCTCGCAGGACACAAAGCTCTTGACTAACTGAATTTTCTTGAGCAGTGCAGGAAGCGTCCATCAAAGATCATGTCCTCCATATAGTAAGTCTCTACACTCGATGACAAGGAGACTTCCAAAGACAGGAGGTTTCCGTTCTTGTGATAGCAGGACCTGTTTGAGGGTGTGCTGAGATGTTCTATGAAGCTCGATGGCACATATTTATATATCTATAGTTGTGTATGAGAGTGGATCTGGTATTTTGAGTAAGGACCATGGCGTAGGGCGAAGTCTAGCGTTCACCCTTACACGTTCTTCCTTCCAGGATGAGGAATATCGAGGCGAAGCATCGTTGTGGAAATCGAGCTCGCTTTGCTCTTAGGTATAACCAAGATAGGCTTCAGCATCATTGACAACGTCGTCACCGATTTCTCTATGTTGTTACGTCCCAATAAGGTACCTGATAGGTCGTGTCCCCCTCTCCAATCCAAGCTATGACATACACCTAAACGCATCCAATCTCTGTTATATACCGGCTGTACGCGATAAATAATTCACTTATTTCCTACCACCCTAAGGACGATATTGAGTTAACTCTTGGTACTGCCATCCGCGTAGGCCATGTCTAAATTTCTGTGTCTCCATTTAACCTCGGAAAATACGCTTTTGCCTGGTTCCTATAAAATCAACTCTCCCACCATTTCTTCCTGCCCCCTCATTCACCTCCCCGCTCATCCCGCTTTCCTTCAATGCTTCCAGGCACCCCCGTTTCAATACTAAAACCTTCCAGCTATGTACGCGCTTCGACATTTTGTTGTGGTATAACTCACTCACGAACGTACATACATATGCGTGTTCGCGGGTCACGTTAACTCGACCCGTCTACGTATCCCTTGTGAACTTTCCGCTCGCTGAAAAAGTCGAGGGTCAAACCCGCTACCATTTGTTTGGAGGCTTTTCGACCCACCAGTTTTACAGACCTCTCGTGTATTATGATGCGGCATTTTCGCACTGGCGTAGCAATAATTAAATATCCTCCTCGGCGTTTCCTAAATTCGATTGTGTTGTTATAATCGGATTTTTTGTTGTTGGTATGTATACATTGAAAAAAAAAATTCTTCCTTTTTTGAGATGGGCTCAATAATCAACGTATGGAAAATAATCACTGATGATCAATTGAATTTATTCACGCTAGATGTTCTAGCATTTTCAAGGTAATCAAAACTGGGATTGATAATGACTCGTATACTTATTGTTTAAAGCTCGATTTAGCAAACCTCGACAATTAATTCAAGCGGACATCGTAAGTTTATTATCTTTCAAAATACAAGCAAAAACGCTACATGATTATATGAATATACATAATGCAATAAAGCTATTGAAGAAATTGAGGTTAAAGGTATTGCGGATAGGCAAAGTAAGTATCAATCTCTGGAGGAATTTCTTGGGTGAAGGATGAGAGAATCGGGGAACTGCAGCATCCAGGGTGGGTTTGATACTATGTGGAAACCTGGAAACCACCGGGGTAAGACCACTTAGGGGCAAAAGCACCGAGTGGACTTGCCCTCTTCTCTCCTCTTTGGCAAAGCTTAGGTCTACCCTCAAAGTGGCCATTACGAGAGAAGGCTAGAATGGTCCAACCTTTTGCTATGTGGTCGTCTTGCAATTCCTTCATATATATGTATACTGTATCACTGATGATAGACCATGGGGTTTCGGAAATCAGTGACCCAAGACTCGTTTCCACTTTATGACTAATGCATCTGCATTTATATATAGAAATATAGACACATATATAAATATAATTTCTCAAGGATCCTCTTCTTAGTAACTCAGTCTCGTCTTACTCCATCGATATCGTGCACTCTCTATTCACAAACTGACTATCTTCTTCTCGGTAGAAATCTTCTTGGACGCGTTTACCAAACTTACCTTCAACTTCTCCAATTAGGGGCATCGATTCGTCTCTCGAGAAGCAACCATCGATAATAATCTGTCTACTTAATGTCTTAGACTGACCAACACTCGACAGCGAGTTTGCGGTTTCCCCCTCCCCCCGCCCTCTTTTCAACCTCATCTGTGGTACACATTATTGATACGAATCATCGTTATCCGTGAAAGGGTGTACTAGGTTTCAAACCTTACTATTCAAATTCATGTCCAGTCTTCGGTTGTAAAAACTCTAGGAAATATCCAACGTTTTTGACTCTGATGAGAAGTTTTTCGCAGCATGTTTAATTGACACGAACTAAATTCAATTTTCCGTCAGTGGCCCAACTGTTCCTTCAGGGATCATCTTCTTGCGATTATCATTTAAAGATTATCGAGCAGTAGATTTATTAACTGATATGGACAACATCAAAAAGTAGAAAGAGATGAAGAGCGCGGATGTTCAAAGAATGAAAATATCTAATGCGAAAGAAAAGGTGGTAGATGGCGGCTTTTCGAAGCTCGGGAGTGGGGTGGGGGGGGGGGTCGAAGCGGTTTGAAAAGCGAAGCATTGTCTGCTCTTAAGCCTGGCATTCAGTAGCCTCTTCTCTTCTCTATATCTTGCTCTCTCTCCCTCTCTCTCTCTCTCTCTCTCTCTCTTTCTCTGTCTTTCTTTCTCTTTTGCTCCAAAACTAAGGAGAGTAGTGGAGTATTCCCTTTTGCGAGTATAAATTGCGAAAGAAGAGGATCTTCGCTGGTTTTCTTGGCCATGGTACAAGAAGAAGGAAAGCGTGAGGGATTGAGAAAGAAGACTAGATGAGTGAGGCTATGAGAAAGGAGAAAGAAAGAGGTGAAATAAGAAAAAGCGAGAGCGAACAATCTCGCGCAGCAAAGGGATCGGGAAACGAGGAAGAAATAAGAAATTAAGAGAGAGTCTTAGAGAGAATAAAGCTAAGAATTAAGACGACTGTGGATGGAGAAACGAAAGGGAGAGAGAGAGAGAGAGAGAGAGAGAGAGAGAGAGAGAGAGAGAGAGAGAGAGAGGGAGGGAGGGAGGGAGGGAGAGAGAGGGAGAGAGAGAGAGAGAGAGAGAGAGAGAGAGAGAGAGAATGTAGTGGTACAGAGAAAATGCCAGAAGGGGACAAGCCGAATGAGAGAACGTGAGAAACCTCTCCACCAGGCAGCAGCACAAGCAAGGCAGCTCGCCTCGCGTCGGGGCTTAAGTCCTTCAGGGATTCTTACTCGCGCGTCATTTAACAAAACAATTAGAAGTTAACCCCTTTTCCTTCTATATTCCACGGTGCTTTCTTTCGAATCGCCTTCGACCGAGCTCTCATTCTCCCGGAATGAAGATACTCTGTAGCTGTACTATCCGCCATGCCCAGCCATCCTGGCTAGTGCAGACTTACTACAAATACATATATACTTATATAAATACTATACTATAAGTACATATATCAGTATTTATATATAAATGGACAGAACCCTGTGGACAAATGCGAGAAAGCCAAAAGAGATTGCAAGTCCCTACGGTTGATCTCCTCAGAATAATAGAACAATAATATGATAGTGATGGCATAGATTATGGGACATTTTATGACAACTTGAACCATTTTTATCGCAATAAATTATGCTCATTATACAAAGAGCCTCTAATGATCGTGAGTGCTTATTACGGAGCTTTTTATACGAATTCTTTGTAAAGAGTACAAAAGAAGAAAGTGATAATAATTGCAAATTCAACTCACGAAATTACGAGATGATTTTTTTTCTGGAGTCCTGTAGGGTAAAATTTTTTAAGCCTATTTGGCTACGCCGCCGTGTATCAATGTTGACCTTAAATTTTCTCTTTTTCTCTTTCTGTCATCTACTTTTCTGCTCTATCGACTCCCTTGCTCCCTTTTTTATGGGTACTTTTTTCTCCTCCCAAAGTTCTTTCGAGGAAGCCTCTTCGCCTGGCACAGCTTTTGGTCGCATCAACCGTGTATTTATATGAATATATATATATATATATATATATATATATATATATATATATTCACTCTTCCATAGAAATAAATAAAAGCAAACCGAGCAGAGGAAAGAAGCGTAACATATATATTTATTTTTTTTTGCTAGGAGTTCCCTCGTTTCTCACTCTCGAAGCTTTTCTCTTTCATTTTCCGGTGCTTCGCCTTCTCTCAGTTTTTCTCTGATGCATGTATATCAAGTCCCCTTGCTATAGCGTTTCGTATCCGAATATAACGCGACGAGTCATCCTCTCAACCCCATATCGATATTTCGCACAGATGAAATAAATGTATATAAAACTTTTCTTTCATTGGTAGAGAGAGACATGCGAGAGAGAAATCGAGCGAGTGAAAAAGGGACGTAAGAGAGTTAACGAATGTTGGAAAGGCGCGTGTGTCACGACCACAGGATGGCAAACACGTAAAGGGGTTGGAAAAATGTGTGTTTATGTGTGTGTATATGTAGGTAGATGGAACTGAGAAAAGCGAGGGCAAAAGATTTTCCACCAATTATCGATACTGAGAAGCGCCTTTTGATCTCGCACAAAGTATACCTCTCAGTTTGTCTGTTGATTTTTCAAAACTCTCTCTTACTCTCTTATTTTTATTACTGGGGTAAATACAAAAAAATAAAATAAATGCGAGCATTTTATGCGCTGATATTCTTCTTTTTACGCATTCATTTTTACTTCTCTTTGCAAAAGGGCGCTTCGCTACTCATCTCGGATGGAAAAATAAAATGGAGGGCTTTCGCGTTTTTACGCCAAGACCCGCAAAAGAGCGAGAGTACTCCACCCACTTGGAATACTCGAATAGAGACAGAGAGAGAGAGAGAGAGAGAGAGAGAGAGAGAGAGAGAGAGAGAGAGAGAGAGAGAGAGCCCTTTACCTTTCATATACACTCTTAGTACTTCTTTCAGTCTTTCGTTTTATTTTGTAATACCCTGTCTTTTCCTCTTCTTTGTATTATTCTTCGATTCATTTGATTTCGCGTGAGAGATTGCTGATAACGTATAAGTACTGACGCTCAAAGGTGCTTCAAACTCTTTTCGTCTCAGAAGAAAATTCTATTAATTTGTTGCAATCCAATTCAATGAAATGATTTCTTTCGTGCCAGTATATTCGAGTCAAACGAATGACGTGTGGACATTTTTCCCATTCATATAACATTTGATACAATATTGAAAGAGTCGAATTAATAATATTTTTCTGTACATTTATCGTTACTCTATTGAAAAGTATCAATCTGCTTGGATCATTATACTTGGAGATTCTCACAACCTGCTTAAAAAATCCATCACATTTCATTAAAAATTGTAATTTTGGTTCATTTTTAAATTTAAACCAAGCTCAAATAAAGAAAAGCTACCAATATTCTAATTCATAGTTTATTAATTAATAACAAGTCCAACAATAATAATCACGATAATAATAGTTTTTAAACAATGAATACAATATAAAATTCAATAGTTATAGAATTATTTAACAAAGATTTTTGTTACGTGGCTGTACGCGGTCGTACACCCTCATTTTAAAAATATCGATTTCGAAACAACATTTCCATACCGGAAATATATTTGAGAAGCTTGACGGTACCATCAGAGGCAAAAAATGTGAAAAAATGAGATGACGACGAAAGAAGAGGACGTTGCAAACTGAGGCAGGGTCGATTCATCAAGATCTCCGATTCATAAAAGACTTCTAATCCTTAGTCGCTTCTCTCGTACTTTGACTATATACGTTCTATATAGCTTGGATGGGTCTTCGGCTATTGTCATGGTAATTATCGAGCTACCCCTTGTAACAACCTCCAACTCCCTCGCACTCTCTTTCTCTTCTTCATTCTGTATTCCTTCTTTCCTCGAGGTCTTTAAAGAAAATTTGCGTGATTTTTCATCCTGCTGCTTTGGCCCTGCGAACAAAAGTACAACAAAAATGATCTTTGGAAAAATCATCTTATGAAGTTGCATGGAAATTTAAAGAGAAAAAAGCGTAACTAATATGAAAAAAACAGCAAACGAGCATAATCAGTAAAATCTGTGCACCATTGACAGACGAATAAGAAGTTTGCTTTGTATCGTGGTTTTATCATATTTCATTTGTGATAAAAGGATCAGCGAAAAATCTGTTGGAATTTTTTTTTTCAAACAGTCAATTTTTTGATGGGTTTGCGGGATGAGCACTTTCAATGAAAACCGATCGAAAGCGTACCATGAGAATATTAGTGCAAAGAGCGCCTCTGCCCTTCACCCCCGTCCCCTAGAGTCACGTATCAGTGACACCCCAACTAGGGTGGCTTCTCGGTCGAGAGCCGGATCAAACCTGGAACATTGGCTTTTTACCCACGCGCCACACCCCTTCCTCTTTGACCAAAGTGGACCAGAGTGTTCCTATCGTTGAGAATTCCTGCGTGTGTTTGTGTGTCCTGTGCATTGAGCTCGCCCAACAGCATCATCGTCGAGAGTTCCCGATCGTCACTCTTCATATAACCAGCTCTGAACCAGATTAATTTCATTATGAATGTTGGCGCAACACTCGAGATCCACCAGGTGGTCAAACATCCTCGACTCTATTAACAGTTTAAAGGGTATTACGAACGGACGGTAGAGCGATTCGAAAATAACTCTTGCCTCACTCTCTATTTCCCCAAAACACTATCCACGAGATCTCTTCGAAATCTTCATTAATCCGATGGATCAAAAACGACAATTACAACATTTGAAGTTTCATTCAGAGTTCCAAAGTCAGAAACTCCTTAAGGTAGATTGAGATTGCTGCTAGAAATTTATAACAATAAATAATTAAGTGCAGGATTGAATAGAGCTGCATCTTCGAATCTTCTATTTTTGATGAGTTCATGAATCCTTTTATTGCGAATCATCATTGTAAAAACAGCCGTGGTATTTTCCCGGGTCGACAATAGTAAACGATATTTCTCAGAAACGAAGATTTCATTCATTAAATTTCCTATTTACTGTAGATAATACCCATATTGGTTGTAGATGGAAACCGCCAGAATCCAAGACGAGAAATCACGATTGTTGGCAGTTTCGGGGGAGAGAAAAGAAAAAAAACATTAAACTCCCTACACCCTTTTTCTGTTGTATCTACTAATAAAGGCGGTCTTGGCTCGCGAAGAACGTATATTATATATATATATGTCTGTATGAAAGAGACGAGGATCGTTTCTTGGTGCCGCGTAAAATAGGAGGGATTAGTTTTCTACGGGAGCGCCGTCGGGGCTTAGGGCATTGATGAGGTTTTTAAATGGGTTCTTCTTTGATGGCGGGGCGAGTGTGCCTTCTACCCTCTCCTTTTCCTGGTGCAGAAGGGGCCGGCCGGTGAGTTCCAACTCCCGGAAGGACCAAGCTTTCTGAACACGCTACCAAACCGCCTCCGCCTCACCTCACCCCATCCCTTATCTTGCAGGGGTAAAGGGACGATATATTTACCAGGGGGATTAAAAAATCGAGAGAAAAATTAAGTGTTACGGGGCTCTCTTTCTTTCTCGCTATCCATTGGCCTCTCTTGGTTCGACCCCGCGCCGTTCCCATACCGACTTAATTCGATGTAATCCCACGCTAAGATCTTCAACCCCTGCGCAACGCGATAGAGACCTCCTCATCTTTCGCCGCGACCCCGTTCAGATTCTTTTTCTTCCTTTCTTTTTTTAATTCTTTTATCCTACCACGCTTCTCGTTGTACCTACTCTAAACTTTTGTATTGATGATAACCACGTTTCGTACTTTGCCGAGGAAATCATTCGAGAAAACATAATTCCTTTCGCAAGTATACGGAGAGCGAATATAAATGGAGTGGAAACCAAAAAAGTTATTCTAAAGAAATACTCGTGATGTTTATTTGAAGTATCTCTTCATTTTTAATTATGGAAAGTCCGTTAGAATATTTTCAGCTCTGCAGATGATTGATAGTGAACCTTAATTATATAACTGGGAATATTATCGATATATGTGTATATCTATATATGTGTTTATGTGTTGACGATACAAATATTTAGATGACAACGCTGGGACTATCGAAGCAGGGGAATGGTTCTCTCAATCTGTCGTTATGCGCCATCCGATGTTATTAGTAAATTAACTGACATCAAAGAAAATTCGTACGATGGTCACTTACTCTACTAATGGAAAGGTTCCCTGACCTTTTGTAAATATATATATATGAGTATGAATGTGTATGCGATTGTCGTGATTTCAGTATTTTCCTTCTGGACCTGAACGAAGGTGAAACACGTAGGAAAAGGTTTATTCGATCTAGTAACTTTACCAAGGTCCGTTGGACTTATGGCAAAGTTCACGTGAAAAAGGTATTCAAACCAACATTTAAGGCGTTTTTTTTATTCATTTACTTTGTTCAGTAACACGATGTTTTTTTTTTTAATGATTCGAGAATATTCATTTTACCGAATAACTTTCGAAAAAAGAACAACTGATCTGCAACGCCCCGTATAAATTCATTGGGTTCTCGAAATAATAATTCAAGCTTGATGAGATACCGTACTCGATCGAGCCTGGAGACTTTTTGCAGACAACATCGCCGGCGAATCGCATCTCGTCAAAAAGTTTCAAGAGTGTATAAAAAAAAAACATCCTCAAACATAATCAATGAGAACCGTAGAAAACTCCAATAAACGGGAGCTGGTGAAACTAA
The DNA here is from genome assembly GCA_963989365.1 of Rhimphoctona megacephalus. Classification (NCBI taxonomy): domain Eukaryota; kingdom Metazoa; phylum Arthropoda; class Insecta; order Hymenoptera; family Ichneumonidae; genus Rhimphoctona; species Rhimphoctona megacephalus. The sequence continues at coordinate 8,652,961 of OZ022417.1, forward strand.
AATTATGGAAAGTTAATTTATTCGAAGTTTATTTCACAATTACGTAATATAATTAGTCTTTTCAAATTAGTTCTGGGATTGAAAAATCGTTTTTCTAATAAGATATGCTTTTGCGTATATTGCATGATTTCTTACTCACGTAAATATCCTATTTTTACCATCCCATATGCCCTTCCCCGTCTCTCAATCTCTTTCGGTTATTTCACCGAGAAATCGTAGATGGCTTTTTTCCTCCGCGGACGCGAAGGACTAAATTTTGCGCGTTAAGCCCTCAGTGTAATCCCACCCTTAATATTCAAAAACGTGATCGTCCTGCCAAGTGTTCGAAGCCGAAGACTCGTGAGAGAGGCCAAGTAGAGAGCCGCTCTCTTCGAGTCCGAGAGAGCCCCGGGCTTTTCATATGCTAATTGGCATTCGTCATTTTCTTACGGCGAACGACTTAAGTGAGCTTAAGGTAACTCCTTCGGAGATATGGACGAGCAACTTGAGAGAAACATTCGACACAGCCATATTATATTTTCTCTCTTTTCATTTCTCTTCTAAATTGGAGATTTCACTGTTTACGAACAAAAAGATCGAGACACTTGAAAATCATGAAAATTAAACTACGACGTTGTAAATTTAGTTTTATATTCATAATCCTCTGAGTAAATAGATTATTTTTAACATCTCATTTAAATTATCTATGGTCAGTACAGAACTTATTTCGTTTCTTTGCTGTTTCGCGAGAACTTTCACCTAAACAAACAAAAAACTGTATATTACCTATTCATATAATAAAATTTTATTTCTCATGAAATTTCGATTTATAGTAATATTTATTGATTATTTTCGATCTCATTATAGCAGAATCATTATTGATTTGTATTGAATTTGAAAAAAATTTAAATAATGTATTTATTTCCTGTAATGAATGTTCATGACAAAAAAACGTGAGTAATGGAAGTTCCAGTCACGCCTTCTCTATTCAACTTCCGATGAACCCATTTTTTTTCTCCATCTGACGAGCGCTTTTTCGTGAGCAATCGCGGTGTGAGTAATACGATTCCCATGATAGAGCACATGGTGAGTTGGATCGGAGAGTTGCTTTTTTCCTTTCGTATATTTTTATCGTCGAGATATCTCGAACTCCATATCTGTAGTAAGATAACACAGACTAACGTGCCTGGTAGAGCCCACCTTGTCGACGTTCACACCGCTACGTGCTCTCTCCTCGAATTAGTACGTGGAGTAAAACACGCCTGGGATAATCGTGTCACGAATAGGAGTGGTGCGTTTATCTCTCTCTCTCTCTCTCTCTCTCTCTCTCTCTCTCTCTCTCTCTCTCTCTCTCTCTCTCTCTCTCGTTTGTTCTCGCGAGAAACCGCGTTTTCTATTGCTGCCAATACCATGTGTTGTGAATCGAAAATTATTGAAAAATTTAAGAGCAGACATTAAAACGAAAATATTCATTAATTGTGCTATTCCCAGTTGGATATCGTGCGGAGCGTGACGATAAGCTGCATTCGGTGTAATTATAAATTCATTAAGTTCCAAATAAACGTTGATTGACCTGGTGAAAAACTATTTCCAAAAAATGTGTGAGTGTAATTAGTGAGATTCATTATTGAATGAAAATGAATTTCGCTGAGAATGCTTTAATATAACGTGTGATTATCGATCGTTTGACACGATATAAATTTCCAGTGAAGAATTGTTTTACGCGTGACTCATGACTCGATAGATAACTGCGATGAGACTCATTTACAAAATTGTTTAGTGTTATATTTTTTTTCCGATACACATCTATTACTAGAATGAGTGATAAATGAATTGTTTTCGTTTCAACGTTTTGCTCACGGTGGACATTTAATGGCGTCTCTATAAAGATTATCTCGATGAAAAATAATAAAAAAACAGTTGACCCTGTAAATGCTCGAGGCGCTTTCATTGTCCAAAAAATATTTGTATTTTGAAGGTTAACGCTGATCGTATTTTTTTTATAACAAAAAAAAAGGTTTCTCCATTTATAAAACTATATACTGTACAATATAAATAATTGAAACGTCGGGTGATAAATCAACACACCTGATTTGTATACAGTACCCGGTGAGGTTAGAAAAAAATCTAATTTATTCAGCCAATCGAAGCATTAATCTGACGAGATGATTCTTTTTTCTTTTCCGGTAAAGTCTGACAGGAAGTGATGGCAATAGGGCCTCAGGAGGTCATGAGATCCGAGGTTGAAGGTGGCCTTTCCGGTCCGGCGAATCCCATTCCCAGTGAATCGTTGGATTGCGGTTGCAGACAATTTCCATGTCCGAAATTGGCAAAATTTGCGACTCGACGTTTGTTCGTTGGTCTCTTATGCTGGATTGGTATTATACAGGGAGCTGCGCAAGCATATTTGTATATGACTAGTCCAACGATCGCTCGAAGATTTCAACTCGATCTAATTTTAATGGGTGATTATTTTGCTATTCAATTATATGTTTTTTAACTCTTTGAGGCATACATTTTTCTTTACGTACAATTTACTCAAAAATTTGCAAGCATAGATTTTTGGGGTGGCTGATTATGAATCTGAACTAACAAGTCCAAAATAAATGAATGTTTTCAGTCAATACTATTGTTAATTTGGATCTAGTACAGTAACGATTGTATCTATTTTTTTCGGCAAAAACCAAAGATCAAAAAATTTTGCAAAAATTCTGAACCATTCTTTGGAGTGTATTGAGATTGTGAAAAAATTGCCATCGCGATTTTCATAGGAGATTAGTAGAAATTGCATTTTTTCATAAAAAAGTACGGATTTTTACTAATTGTTTATACATAGTATTTATGCAATTAACAAACAATGGATATACATATTTCTTGTACATTCATGAATGTCCTATGGATCATATACAAACAAAAAATCCGGTGTTTGTTGCAGCAAAAGCAGTTAAATAATTAAAAACTGCAAAAAAAGTTGGGACAACGTAAATCCCACTATGGTTCAAAGGGTTAAAAGAGTTTTATTTTTTTTTATCACAAAATAAAATGAATGATATTTCGTATTGAATGAAAGAATAAATTAAAAGATTACAATTCTATCAGAATGGACTCTTATTGTTGCTGAATTGACGCCCTTCTTGGCGGGATTTCTCGTGGCTTACTGGGGCGATAGAATACACAGAGCTGCGTGGATAGGAGCACTCGTGCTAATCCAAAGCGCTGGCTTTCTTATTCTTCTTACTCCCCACTTTGCCCACAACATGAGGGTTATCGAAGAACCGGAGAACGTCACACACATGTCTATTTATGCCGGTTAGTACAAACGATTGACCCATCATTTCTAGCCCTTCTCGCATGATCTATGATGACCCATTTCGTTATCAGAAATCTTATCAGTTGGGTGTTATTGATCATTGAAACTTTGGACATTAGATCAAATTTACCACCGACCATTTTGACGGTTCATTTCAAATCATAATCAAACTATGTACTTATTTTTATGTTAAGAGGACAATCCCGAATTATGTTCATCCGGATTGGCCAGACTTGTTATCGAGGAGAATGAACTCTGTTACGTCGTTTTGGCTCATCTCATTGGTGTTCAAATATTGATTGGAATGGCCAACGTGGCTTATTATGCTTTAGGCATTTCTTATCTCGATGACAATACGAGAAAAGGACGTATCGAAGTTCTCATTGGAATCGTCATTGCCGTAAAAATTATGGGACTTCTAGTTGGTTACGTTCTTGCCTGGGGATGCCTCAAACTTGATTCAGAAAATTTACAAATAGTCGTAACTTATCAAGAACAAATCGGTGCATGGTGGCTCGGATGGCCAATACTCGCTTTTCTCCTCATTGTCCCTGGGATTTTCATGTCGTGGCTACCAAGGAGACTACCATCAGAGGTATTGATAACATTGTAGAAAAATCGTCAGAAATTTGAAGAAAAACGAAGATAGCTGTTACGAAAAATCACAGACAGTACAAACATCAGAAAGATGTCAATAACACGTTTTTCTGATGTTTTGCAGACAAAAGTCATCAGAAAGTGTCTTAAAGACTTCCTTCTGATGACTTTTTCTTGTTTTTGCTGTTTGGAACGTGAAAATACGTAAATAATTATTCTTCAGGTGGTAGAACAAGCTGCAGCCTCAATCCTCGATCTCGCAGGACGTGCAAGTCCGCAGAGTATTGAAACGACCGAAATTCGAAAAGTTGGTGATACCGGTTATTGTTCCTCGCTCCTTCGATTGTTCAGCAATAAAATGCTCGCTTGTAGCGTTGTAACGGCTATTTTTTGCTGCACTGCGTTGATCAACTTCGTGGCCAATGAAAATATAATTCTCGAGTCACGCTATCACGTGCCAAGACCAACTGGAATGTTATTGGGTTTCGGGGATCCATTCTGGTCAAGAATAATCACAAGTAAGTCCGGATTCATCATGGTTACAAAGCAGTCCCATTATAACAGAATAGATTCTCGATTAAAAAATACCGAAACGGATCTAACAATAAATTCGACAGATTTTCAGTGACGCATTGCATCATCTTATCTTTCAGATGTACTAAAACCAATTATTATTCATCTTATCTTTCAGATGTACTAAAACCAATTCTTATTGGATTGGTAATAATCATCTCAGGAATTGTTATCTCAAAGGCGCGGCCTCGTGCAAGAACCTTAACTATTTACAACATTGTCGCTTATATTCTGGCAGCAGCAATAATATTTTCATTGGTTTATGCAACTTGTGAGAAATCACCAGTCCCCCTAGAACGCAGAGGATCGTGAGTAAGAAATAAGTTATCGAATTAGCGACGGGCCATCAAAAACATGTGTCACTGTGATTTTTGTTTGTTACAGGATTTTTTTACTGAAATATTGTAACAAAGGTTGTCGTTGCTCGAAGGATGCTGACTTTAGACCGATATGCGATGCCAAATCGAACTTCACGTTTTACAGTCCATGTCATGCTGGATGTAAGACTGTAGAGGAAGTGGACAATGTCAAGGTTTACGACGGTTGCAGTTGTATTGAGGGGATGACGGCCAAAGAAGGTCCTTGCGGCTCGAACGCTTGTCAAATCGGTTGGTTGGTGTTCGAGGTTAGTCAAAAATTTTTTTATAGTTGTTAACTTAATTTTTTGATTTATTTTTTACTCATATTTTTTCACTATTTCCACAATTTTTAGATTGCAACTACAATCGCTTACTGTCTCGTAGCATCAAGTATAGTTGGAAGTTTATTAATAGTTCTGAGGTCTGTTTACCCCCAAGACAAAGCTTTGGCGATAGGATTCTGGATGACATTCGTTTCTTTATTCGTTTACGTGCCCGGAAAGTTAGCTTATAAAAAAATCGCAGATATGACCTGCAAACATTGGGGCAGCGGTTCGATCTGTCATCTTCACGAAGACGACGATTTCGGTAATTACATGTGCTACCTCACATCGTTTCTTCTCATCCTCGCTGCTGCTTTCCAAATCGTTCTCTGGTATTTTTGCCGGAAATTACGACTCTATGGAAATTCGATCTCGGAATTACCACGAGAAACGGAATTGCGACCAGTTGAAAGAAATCAATCGGTTCCATTGCTGGCAGAAAACGCTGCTGCGCCATCGGCAATTACCAATGAAAGTAAGTTGATTCTTTTTCGATATTTAATCTTTCAAAAATTGGGTATGATAATTATAAACGTACATTGGGTATTATTATTATTATTATTATTATTATTATTATTATTATTATTATTTTACTTCAGACGACGCCCCAAGCGTCGTTGATCAAATGATCGTTATTGAGACATCGGTTCTTGATCTTCGGGAACGTCGAGTCGATGAGGAGTCCGAGCAGCAATCGCAACAACTTAAATACGGACCATTAGGCCCTGGTGATCGTAGAACAAACGGTGCTGTCTCCAATTCTCAAAGTCTCGAAGCTGCAAAGAACAAAATGCGAAATGAGGATACGGACGACGAGCTGGACAGTTCTAGTGACGAAGAGGGAGGAACCAAAAGAAAAATGTTGGGTTCGAGCCCGCAAATCTCTTACAAACCCCTGGAGTTGGATTCTGACGTGGAAAGTGACCTCAGTAGTATTGGTCCACGGTCACGCAGACGAGTCGCTAGTAGCGTTTCCGACGACCTTGGCAAAGACTTTCAAGCCAACGTTTCGTCCTCAACTAACAAGCGGCAATTCCCAAACCCTGATGATTACGAGGATCCTTTGAGAAGATCATCTCCTTTCGGTACAGCAGCAAATCAACGAAACGGAAAAAGTCTCGATGACCTCGAATCGACAAATACACATGGAGGTTTCTCGAGAACGAACAGTTTTGAGTTTGCTAAAAATAAGGCCAACAAAAACGAATCATTGAGAAGTCACACGGGTGACTTTAACGAAGTTGGCATTCCGGTCATGACACCCCTCGTCGCCGCTTCCATTTTAACGACTTCCGCTTCCCCTGGGTCAGCAGTCGCCCAACAAGAAGTTAAAGTCCTTTTGCCAAGGCATCAAAAACAAGCGAGCCAAGAGAGGCTCGAGACTATACGCTCGTTGCTCGAATCAGTCGACGAGACACGTAGACATCATTTGGAAAGTGACACATTACGGGAAGAAGAAAACGAGAATTATCCCGATGTTCCTCCACCGATTAGGGGCAGACCACCCTCGCGTGATCAGGCCTCATCCGGATTCGGCAGTTCAACGGACATCGGAGACAAATCCGAGATTTTCTCGCCTTCGCCAGACCGCATTCTTGACAAATCAACTTCTTCCACTTCCAGAACTCATTCTCCAAGAAGTGGCCCTTCCAAGGGTGGCCCACTTTCTACTGCCTTGTAAATAAATCTAGAAGTAGGAAAAAAATCATATTTAATGGAATATTCATCAGGCTGATTGTTCAGTAACTTAGATAGTCGTCTCTATTCACTTTTCTTTCTAGCGAATAAGCCCTTCATCCTACAGTATGTTTACAAGTTTAATATTCATTCCAATAATCATTTTTTTAATAGAAAACGTCGATACTTTGATGTTGATTCGAATAAATGATCATCGAGCACTGTACAAAAAATAATTCTACTAGACATGAAATTTCCATGCGTGTAAGTTCAAAGCTTTCGTAAAAAAAACGAATCAATAGCTTTTACACGATCAATAACCATCATTAATCGTAAAACACTATTTTAATACATAGAGAAAAAGGTATAATTGTTCTTTTTTTATATTTATTCAAATAAATTGTATTTTTTCTTCTAATTTATATCGTTTTATGCACTGCTCCCTTCCGATATTATCTCTTATAACTGTCTCCGTTTTCGTGGCAAGCTCCACGGAAATCTCGCTAATTTGATGCAGTATAATATTTTTACATGTATACAGTTTCTATAAATATCTATAACAATGTGCTTAAGGTACTTGAAAAGTCTTTATTCTTCACGCTGACTCTCACTCATTTCCTTGTCGGCGATTTTTTTATTTTTCACGTATTCTCCCCTATTTTTTTTCTGTTTGAACTCGTCTTAAATCAAAAAATAAAAAATTTAGTGACAAATTTAACGAAACGTTGGTTTTTCACTACGTCACTATGGTTTCTCCTGGGTCGTCCGCTATTTGTTCGAGCTCAATCTCCTCGTCGAATATCTTGACATCCTTTACGTAATACCAGACTCCAATATCAAATAACGTGCCGATTGTAACGAAACCTTAATGATGTCATCGAAAAAGAAGAAAAACACATGATAAATTCATATCATCAAAATTTCTGTAATCGGAGAAAGTTAAGCTTGATTAAAAGTAAAAAAAAAAACAGTGGCTCATATTTATTTTCGCGATTTTGGTAAGCTAATTTCATATTTTTTCTATTAAATCAATAAAAACAAATGCGAAAAAAGATTTTTGATGAAAATTTCAGTCAAGTTGTTATAAAATATGAAAACTCACTTGCTGCAGTAAAATTCAGCAGATATCTCAACGCCTCACCATTGTAGAGCCAGCAATTTCCCGTACCGGAGCAAGTTTTACCCCATACAATGCACGTTTTATCTAGCAAAAAAAAAGTATAAAATAATAACACTCAATTTAGGCAAACAGTGAATAATTTTGAAGGGAAACATTTCTAATTACCGAGAATAAATCCAAACAGAATGGGCGATGGTATAAAGGCAAAAAGACTCATTATCGTAAGTCCAAAGCCCATAGCGACTGTTTTGTCTTTTTCGTCGACGCATCTCACAGAAACGAGGAAATTGGAAGCTCTGCCGGTGGCACCACTGAACTTGAGAAGACAGACGACCGCCAGAAAAACGTAAAACTTGTGCATACAATCGACCGGACAAGAACCAGGTATAGCAGTGCCGAGATTGGGATTGTCTGATTTAGCGTAGAATTCAGTAGTCGTCTTAAACGGCAAATCCGTGGTGAACGACGACCAATTGCCGGCAACGTAAGATAGTGCTTGGGTTCTTTGTGATCTTACGCAATTGCAATCCGTGTAAATTTTATTGCCGTGTTTGTCGGTCTACGAGAATTAGAAAAAGCCCCGAGAAACAAAAATCCGTTAGAATTGTGGTATTTACATAACGATAAGGATCTCTCAATAAACAATGGGTGTTTTTTCGTTTTATAATTTTAGTTATCCACGTTTATCGCATTATTCTGTTTTATACGTTTTATATCAGTAAAAAGCTAGACATTTCTAGAGTTAACGAACCTTGAGACCTCGGCATCCAGCATGACAAGCCGATATGAAAGTTTGGCCCTCTTCCGAACAAACCGGATTGTAGGTGACGTAATCGCAGTGACAACGTTCGTTGCAAGTCAAATGAGTTTTGAGCGCACCGTCCGATTGCACCGCCATTTGATTGTCGTTTGCCGAACAGCCGAGGAACGCGTACGAGATCATTCCCATAACTGATACAGCGCCAACCATTACGTTCCAAGCTGCCAGATATCTCGCTTTTGGTTTGTACTTGGAGATTATTAGGCCTGAGAGAAGGATACCGAATGCGCTAAACACGAGGCCAACGGTACCGGTTATCAACGAGGATACCGAAGCCGATTGTTTATACTGGGTCTCGATGTATTTTGGCATGAAGATCCAGTAGGGCATGTAACCCATGAAGTAGAAAACGGTGGCTAGATTATTGCACATGAGGGTGGTATTGGTTAACAATCGTTTGAACGTTCTAAGCATATCACCGATCGAAGCTGGCAGTTCGGGTTCTTGAGGTCCGTCCTTTATACTGGATGCCGATTTGTTGCGCTCCAAAGCGATCATTTTTCGGGCTGCAGCCCGCGGTAGAGTCTTTGGAAAAAGGGCAATTACGCTTGCAAAGAGAAACAGTAGAATCGCCAGAATTATCCAACCTAGCCACCAAGCCCCGAGCCACCTGTTGATCAAAGGATTATCGTTATCTTTCGGCCAGATATGGTTTAATCGAAAAACAAAACTGACTGAGAAAAGCTTACCTTGGATCCTGCATATTGATTGTAGGACTCAAAGTTGGACTGATGTAAAATTTGAGAGCAAACGAGGCCAATCCATAGCCAATTGCTGGCCCCAACATCCGAAGAAAATACGAAACGCTTATAAGCATCGGTGTCTTTGATTTTTGTATGTTGTCGTCCATATAAGAGGTGCCAAGGGTATAATACAGTGAACCACCTACACCCGAGACCAATTGAGCCATAAACAGTAAAACCTGTGGTGCAAAGTTACCCTCTTCACCCTCGTGGCATTCTTTGCCACGACCCTCTTTCCCGAGACAGAGAAACTTCCGTTGTCTGTCAAATATTTTTGTACTAGAATTTCCACTCGTGTTTGTCGCTGGCCTTGAGCCATATTCCTTCGTCAATAGAAGAGCATCCTCACCAGGTCCATAGAGGAAATGTGGGAGCATCGTCAGACAGCAAAACAGCACAACCTATTATGATCATTGCAAGAAGATCATTTCTTTTCTGTCCCTCATTTTCAAAATCATTGCCATAACTTAGCGAATATCACAAAAATCCTGATTAATTTAGAAAGATTCAATCAGACACGCTATTCGATTCCAAAAACAATTCTAAAGTCTTAAAAGAACGAAAATATCAATAAAATATAAGCGGGCGTCGCTGAGCTTTATCAAACGTTATCTCGTCTGGTCGGCCGTCTATCAGTTTGCCGTATAAGACGTCTTTTGTGCATTTAATATTGCGACAATAAAAAGATCGAATTGATAAGTAAGTCAACATCATTTTTCGTTATTATCGATGTTTGATGTATTGAATAAAAAGAATTTCAATCAGTCGGGGAAAAGATTAAGAATATTGAATTTGCAGTCAGATCAATATCTATGGTGTAAATTCATCGTTCTTGCGCGAAGATATAATATTGTACGAATAAATAGGCTGCTATGTGGTGTGTCACATCTTTGTATTCTTGAGATCTACGACCTTCCCTCTACATTCGTCGCGTGTGTCATGTCTTAGTGAATGAAGCTCGAACTAGAGCTAACTTTTGCTAGATACGTATATAATTAGAGCACAGAGACAGAGATGGGCGTGAATGGTCGTAGGCTTGGGTCTACGATATTCACTGCACGCTTGCCACTTTAACCACAAACTGCGAGAGACCAGCGTCAGTTGCTATTACGTCGACCAATTCGAACAGCTGTCCCTCGCACACTTAGCTCTATTATTGTTGTTATCATTATCATCTTTATTATAGTTAAGATTTGAGCAACAAAAATAAGATTCGCAAAAGATCTTGATGTCTGATATAATTTCATTTGTTTTATTTTGCTTTATCATTTTCGTTCTTACATAGAAAATAAAAGATGCAAACTACTGATTAAAACTAGTATTTTATTGTCATCTTCGAAAGTAAGATTGGATAAAAATAAAAACTCACGGAATAAATTCCAACGGCGATCCATCTTGGCCTGTGCCCTCTCCCCGCGTAGTAGGACAGAACGACCGATACGAAAAGTTGAGAAATGTCGTTGCCAACGGTGATGAGACCTGAACATTCGTAGATAGATCATGAATTTTTCTCATGTAAGCTGATTGTTTCGCAAAACTTGATCGGATTATGGCCAACATTTGCATAAAACATCATTGACGGAATAAAACAATCACGAAATAATGAGATGTGTCGATTATCATTTTTTGTCTTCCGATAATCACAACAAATATTTTAATCGATTTTATTTAGTTTCATAACTTTGATGATCAATTAATTAAATCATTGATAAACCTGGGTGGAATTTACATCAATTTAGGCTCATCCAAAATGAAGGAAAATCGCAGAACTTGGTGTGAATGAATAAATGTACAAACTTACCAGTTGTTTTAGACGGTATTTTGAACCTCTTCTCGATCGTCGTAATCGTTCCATTGAAATACGCGTAACTAGCTGAGAATATGCAGCCAAGTACACCATAGAGAAATACGTATGCTTTTTTGTTTGCGAAACGTTGCAGATTCGGGCCCTTGAAGCACCATATACCGCAAGATGTCTCATCGGTAATGGGTATACCCTTAAAAAATTCATCAATATCACGTCCAGTGAGTGGTGTACTCGGTGTGACTGGTGGAGTCGTTGGCACTTTTAACAATTTAACGCTTTCCGGGCCATTTTTCTCGTTATTTATCGCATTACTCGTCAAATTCTCCGTGTCCTTCATGGTTCCGTTTGAGATTCGATTATGCATATATAGAAGTGTTATTTATGCAATAACAGAGAAAAAAAATAGTCCTGAATCGCGCACTTCGTCACAAAATCTCGACACTCTCACTTTTTCTGCTTTCTCTTTTTGTACGCTTGATTATCCTGTACAAGATGAACACTCCTTTTGTTTCTCGGTGTGTTAAAATCGATTGATGATTACGACAGAACGTTTCGCAGGATCTATCGCGTCAAGGTCGATGATCCTTGACATTTTTTCGCCCTTTTCTTTCACGATAATTCGCGGGTCTTCAAATCCATCATATCCGCATGTTTCCAAACGCGCCCAGCTACACAAACAACGTAATGATAAACTGTTATTCGTTAAAAAGCTTGATTACGAAGCAATGCTGAAAGAGGGGATGAGGGTGGTGTTCATGATCATTGTAAACGAGGTGTGTAAGAAAAATGAAGAGAAAAATAAAACAAAAGCGCCCGGACCACCTACCGTCTAGAGGGCAACGCGCGAAGCGCGAGAGCGAAATTCCTCTCTCGTCCAAGAGGCAAAAGCTCGAGCTACCTCTGAGACAAGGAAGATCACGAAGACTACTCTCTACGAGATCTCTTTAGGGCTATCTTTTAACTCGTGCGGGGGAAGGGGTAAGGGCGCTTTTAACGTGGCCCCAATGAATTTGCGCGTCCGTGAACGCTCGATATCCTTTCACAACTGAGGTTCAGAGCCGCGTGTAACAAGACGTGTATGAAAATCGGACGTGAATCTTTTGGTACTCGTGCATTACCCCTCCCCCCCTTCGCCTTGCTTGCTCTGTTTCCCGCTCCGTATTTACGTCCACGTGAAGACCCCAAGCCGTGCGTATGCTCGACGTCTTATTCGTGAAGAGCAAGGTAGATAAGACCGGAGCAAGATAGACTTCTATGTTCATCCATATATATGTAAAACGATATACGAGACCGTGAAGTAGTAAGGAACACGCAATGACTTGGTTTGTCATATATCGTCGTTCTAGCAAGATTTGTCGCTGGGTCGGGGAAGAATTTGTCTAGTAGTGTAAGTATATTTCGTCGAGTTTCATGTGTATATAGATATTTATGGATCCACACTCGCGAATCCACCTCACGTCTTCCTAACGAGAATCGAGCTCTCGTGTGCCCTCGTCGACGTCGTTGATTATCTTTTCGTCCTTTTCTCGCGATCTCTCTCAATTTCTCTCTCTCTCTCTCTCTCTCTCTCTCTCTCTCTCTCTCTCTCTCTTTCTCTCTCTTTCTTTCACCCACTATACGATGAACAAATACTTATCGCCCAAGCTGAGTCTCGAACAAAAATCCCCTCTCCACATACTTTTCTAATCACCCCCAATCGATAAAATCTTCTATGTAAATTTCCACTTGGAAATCATGATAATGAAAACATTTACACTTTCGTTACGGAGTAATCTTAACTTTTTTGACATCTTCCTGGTCTCTTGATCCGCGTCAAGATTATTGCGATTCAAAATTAATTGGCATAATAAATAGAAAGTTCATAAGTACTACTTTCATCAATGTTCATTACTATTTTGCGTTCGTGAACAAAAATATATGATAATCATTTGATCAAATAGTTCAATTAATTGAAAAGCAGTCAGTCGACCCTGCTAGTTCGATAAACTTCCTCCCACCTGTGATGCATTTGTGATGTCAGCAAACCATGCATGCTTTCCATATCGATTCAATTGAAACCCAAGCGCTTTCCAATGTTTATCAATCTATGAATAATTTATGAGAAGGAAAAATGCTTTTTTATTTAACTTTAAAATAAATCGAAACTGGATTAGTCGAACTGGAAAATGGATTAGTTAAAAAAATGTTTTACATGGCATGAAATGATGAAAATCAAATGGGTAACATGTTCTTGCTATACATTAATAAACGAATCATAGTGAAAAGTACACATTACCGATTTGATTCCCGATTCTACATATAATACTTCAAGCTATAGATCATCAAATTTTTGCAAAATGATAATGTACAAGGTATTCGTAAATAAACAGTAAAAACATTAAAGTCTTAGAAATGAAAACCTGCTAAAATCGCTATCAGTATCTATCGTGTATTTTGCTCACACATCTATTAAAATCCATGAATACAATGAGTGTTTATGATTAATCTGATGATTCTATTATAGTTACGGTTGCCTGAAATATACGCGCATATTTCGGTCTTCTTCTTTTCCGAAGTTAAATCTGGATTGGTTCATTGGTTTGGTTGGCTGGAACTGGCTCGGCTGATTTTATAGGCATCACGTTATTTGTGTGTTTGCACACATACTTATATATCTATATGTATATATGTACAAGTACTTTGTGTACATGGATACATGTGTATATGTATAAATTTTGTACGCAAGCTCTCTTGTGACGTCCTAGAGAGCTCTCGGTTTGCTCGAGCGAAGCTAGATACCATAAGCTATGTAGCGCTCTATCCTCTATATTGTGAGCCCATTATGATTTAATAGAGAAACCGCGAGCGTAACGGTAACGCGCCGCGTTGTCACCAGGCAAGAGGGGAAAATAGGTGGAAGATGCTGCCTCACGTACCCGTCTGCACGATTTCTCTTTGACATATTCATGCACTAAAGTCTTCCGTGCCCAACCTTCTACGTAAATTCATATTCACCCACATGACCATTGTATTTATGCGCTAATTGCTATCTCGTTATTATTAAAAATCTTCATTTGCATTTCGAACGATTTGATAATTGTTCTTTCGTTTCATGATTCGGATTATTGGTGGTTGATCGTTTCTAAAGTACGAATATTTCGAATGAAAAATGATCGAGGGTGAAAAAAAATAATTATGAATTGAGGGGTTGATTTAGTCGATTTTTTAATATTGATTTTTGATATTGAATCTACGATAGATTCTTAAAAAAATTTAAGTTCATTTCGTCTATCACTTTATACAGTTTTGTGTATTTTATTAAATATTTTCAAGATTTTTTAATAAACGGTCTCATGACGAAAATTTTAAAGAGGCACGATTGTGTAAGTCGGTTTGTACGCGAATAGCGGAAGGCGTAGTAATATGACTTGCGGAAAATGTAAAGTTATATTTTACACATTTTTTTATCTATTTTGTGGGCAAGCTTTCGTCTTGGTTGATTTCCTTGTCGACGAACGAGACGTAAAACAAACTGCAGCTACCGTGGCTCTGATAAGAACATCAGCGTCGTAATTTCTTGTGAACAGGTAATTCGCTGGTCGATTATTTCTGTCACAGTGCTAGTGAAACTAATTTTTCTCTGTTTATTATTAAATAAGAACATTTTTTTATATTCAACAACTTTTTTTTTAAACTAGTTTTATTATATAGGCTCATTATATTTTTCTAGTGAGCAAATCAAGTAATATGCTGAATGATAATTCAGGGACTTTATTTTTTAAAGCTTATTTGCACAAGATTTGTCTTCATCTATTTTGAAACTGTACTATTTACAATTAAAAATTTCAATCTTGATGTGGTTTGAGAAGAAGTCTAATATTCGAAAAGGTGTTGATATTATATATAAAACAATGTAAAATTGAATTGCATGTGCAGCGTCAAGTCATGTAATCGATTTACAAGCAAGAAATTACGTGGCAAATATTTTATTCGACTGATGATTTTCTCATTCTAGGAAAATCGTTTATGCTGTGCTAAAATTTATATATAGAGAGATAACAAAGTGAATAAATTATTACCCATTATGCACCACTTGAAAAAAAAACATTCAAAAGCCTCCTTAATGATTTATTGAAGAACTGCGATGCAGTGATTGGCAATGTTGTCACTCTCTAACCCTTACGATGCGGTGACAATTTGATTTGCGCAATCTTGCAGAACGCGCGAGTAAACTCGATGTTTACAATAACCCCAGAAGACCGCCGTCGCGACAATTGTAAAATAATAACAATTGTAAATTAAAAGTAAACACAACATTTTATTTGTATTTTCGTTTACGATAAATTATCATGTCGGTTTCATAATTTTCTTTTCTGACAATAAAAGATTGTCTATCGTAAAAAACAGATTATTTACGTTGCTCAACTCCAAGCTGCATAAATGGAAGTATAATTTCTAAACAGATAAAAATATTTAATTGATTTCTTTTTCGTTGAAATCGTAGAATTGATAACTTAAAATCCGAGATATTTTGATATTTGGGAGGTAGCGTGAGTATTTCTTATCTATTGTGTTTTTTTTTTTCGTGAAAGTTTAACGAGGAGGAGTTTGTAAGTCGTGCCTGTCAACAAAGCCGAGAAAGATAGAACAGAAAAAAATTCTACATCTCATTTTGTCCTCGTGAAAAGCTCTTGCTATGTTGTACGTGCGAAAACTTTTTTCTTTTTTTCATTTCGACATGTACACGCGATAGCGCGGGGAAAATTGTACGGTGTTGCTGCACCGACCCACTGTTAGGTACGAGAACGCGATGGCTCTAAATTGCGACATTCAGAGAACGTCGACAAGGCCGGACGAGCAAGATTAGGATCGTCGTAGACTTTATTATGCACATGCTGTCTCCCGTTCTAATAATCGTTTTCTACGCAAAGAACAAGATTCGTTAAAGACCAAAAAGGAGCTTTTTCTTCGTCACACTTCCGGTTTTCAATCAATAATTTCTTTTTCACTGTTTTAAAGGCAACCAAATTTTGATTAAAACATAAAATTATTCTGTATTTTTAATTTAATTTATTATTAACTAATGGAATCATTTACACAAAAAACCTGCGCTATTTATTTTTTAATCACATTATTTATAAAAATGATCATATTTGTCAAGTGAAAATCGATGTGCATAAACGCTGCATTCGTTCTTATTTTCGTAGTTTGTAAAAGCAAACTCATGCGGCTGAGATTTTTATAATTTACTTAAGCAAAGATAAACTTTCAATAAAAAGTTAATGAAATCAATCACAATTTTGTTTCTATCGTTGTAAAAGATTCGATTTGAATTCGATTCTATCGATTCGTGTTTTTTTCTTCAATTTCATTATCTCTTGGTCCTGTGAACTGAAGATTACGGTCAACCACAATTCCTTCGTGCTCTACTACGTATTTCGTAGCACAACAGTTACGAGTGTAATAGTTTTGTAAAGACTGTACTTCGTCTTGAAAGACGCTGATGAGTTCTGTATGAAAGATGGGTCAGGGTCATCCACTGATGCAAGTCGGTACACACAATGGCAAAATCAATTTTATTATGAAGAGAGCGTGTCTTATAATGTAACAGTTTTTTTAATTTTTTTATTTCATTTATATTTATGAATATTTATACTGAAAAGTGAACCAGTAGCTAAAAATAATGTATTTACCTAAACAAAATGAAAGTCGGATAATGAAAAAATTCTTTCTAAAAATTATTTATGATACACTTTCGTAATCTTTGTTAATTCCACACGGTTTTGATACTACGGCCCTTCGGCAGGATAGAGGAAACCCGATCGATATGGAAAAGCGTGATGGCGAAGAGACGACGCGAAAAGAGGAAGACGGAGGGGGGGGGGGGTCAATTTGCCCGACGCCAGTGTGGGCGAGAGAGGTTCGAGTAGAAAAGCGAGCTCTGCTCGCGGAAAGCCGAATTCATTAGTCGGGAGATCTAGGAGGCTTAAAAATTAAAAGGCTCTCAAACAAAAACTCTCGAGCCCCAATGTCGTATACCCTTTTTTCGTCTCTCTCCCTCACTCCTCTAGGATACTTTCTCATTTTGTTATTATTATTATTTTTGTTATAATTATGATTATTATAATGTGGGTATTCGAGGAATTCGCTGCGAGTCTCGGTGGAGACTTAATCCTATGCTTCTTTTTCGAAGCTTTTGGTCCTTGTGTCGTCCTCGATTCCTTCAAGGGATCTTTGGTGACTCGCACTTCAAACTCGTACTCCCCCATCACAAATCTCTTTATTCTTGCACGGATCAGTTATTTTTTTACTGGAGCAGTTGTATTTTTAATAAGAATCACTAAAACAGACGCTTGATGTTGGATAATGCTTTGTGATAATAAAGCATCGTTTCATGGATTCAAATACAAGTAAAAAATTTCGCTTTAAGGTAATATGGCTACTTCACACTAGTCAAATGGGTGCTAAATTTTCAAAATACATTTATGCAAAGTTCAATGCACTAATTAAATTAATTGAAGGTTAGTGTGTATTACAGAATGTCTTATTAAATTTAAAAAAATGCAATAACGATAGATTTGCGAAATCATCAACTGATAACTGCAAAATTCCATGATGTCATATTTTCATTGAGATTTTTCTGAGAATAATTCGTATTTTTCAACCAATTTTAATGCACTGTGTCTTATTTTATTCCTCAAGAGATCCTCTACGAATTCACCATGTACATTTTTTTCTAAACATGTCAATATGAAAATTACAGCAATTGATTGATCAACATTTTTTTAGCCAATTAAACAATTAGCTGCAACAGAAAAACGATGAAACTCCGAAGAAAATCCACTGGATGAATTCGTAAAGGATTTCTTGGGGAACAAAATAAGACGTGATGCATTGAAATCGGTTGAAAAATACGGATTATTCTTTGAAAAATCCCGATCAAAACATGACATCGTGGAATTTTGCATTTATCAGTTGATCTTTTTGCAAATCTATTGTTATTAATATTTTTTTAGGTTAATAAGACATGCCGTAATACAAATCAACCGTCAATGCATTTAATTAGTGCATTAAACTTTGCATAAATGTATTTTGAAAATTTAGCACTCATTCGACTAGTCTGCATCAGCTATTTTAACCTTAACTCGTCGAAGAAATGGTTTAGTTACTGAAATATTTTCTTGCCCGAGTTACATTCTTACAAACCAAAAAATAGTAAATTAAAACTGATTCTTGTTAACGTCAAAGCACCAAATTAAAGAAATATTATTAATAGAATTTTATTTGTCTTCATCTGAGTTATGAAGAATAAAAATAATTCATCCAACTTTCTATCATATCACAATATTAATGAAATCATTTTTATAAATTTACTGTATGTTTGGAATAACGTACATTACGTAGAAATATATAATACAAGTCCGCGGTTTTTCTTAGGAGTTGTCTAATTTATTTACAAAATTAACGTCCATCTCAATCTATTCTTGCCTTTGTCAAGGCACAAACTCAATTCTTTTCTGGAACAGATTAAATACGATCTTTTTTCTATCTATAGAAAAAGAACGTTCCGTTGAAAAAAGCTTTGCGTGGAACTCTTATGTTCTCTTTTTCATTGCTCCAAAGACTTTGTCTCGATTTATCGTACCGAATATGAGAAGAAATAAATCCTTAAAATTTGGAACTCCCATCGATATCGTCGGGTTTTTCGGCGAGTGAGGATGTTAATCCATTCACCTCGATCTGGGAATTTCCGGATGGGAATGCAATAATATCCTTGATGAATTCACGACGGTTGTCGTCCTTAAGACCATAGAGATCGAGATTTCGAGCCAGATAACAGAGAATCCCATCGAGGATTACGGAACACAGGATAAATGCTGAAAATCATTAAAAATATATCTCAATCGTAAAAATAATAATAATAATAATATCAATTTGCAGAAGCGACTTTTTTAATCGCATGACTGCTACGGAAGAACGATTCGTACTTGCAGAAACATAATTGACGATGTACCGGAAATTCTCCTTGTCATAGTACCAACAGTTTCCTCGTACTCCACAAGTATGGTCCCAAATGAGACAGGTCGAGTCTATGAGAGCGCCGTAAATAATGGGTCCTGGTATAAGAGCAAATAGCGATACGAACATCAGTGTTACACCCTGAGCAAAGCTCTTGTCTCTTTTCTCGACGCACCGATAATTCACGAGTATGTTGCCAATTTTGCCGGAAGAAGCGAGAATGTGAGTTACTGTGCTCAAAATAGAAAATACCACGTAAGCTTGAGTACAATTGACCGGACAAGGCCCGGCTTTTACGAAATTTATCTCGTCCATTGTGTCATTAATCGCGAGAGAAAAATCAGAAATTCCCGCGTTATCGTTCAACTCTGAATTCATTTGTGACACACAACTGCAATTTCCATAATCTTTGCCGTCGACTATAGTCGTACATCCTGCATGACAAGCCGAATAGTACGTCGTCATTGACGAGACGTGACAAACCGGGGCGTATTTTACACCGTCACAGGTACAATCGATGTTGCATGGCTCCGTGAAATTCGTCCTGTTAAAAAAGGAGAATAAATACTAATTAAAACTGTTGGAAAAAAACTAATCCGATTCTTGCTCATTTTACAAAGATTTTTCTTATCGACTTAATTGCAAAATAAGTTCGAGTCATTTTTTTAAGTTAGAATTCATTGGTTATCACCTGTCAAACTGTGGATCAAGACCTTTGATGCGTGGTCCCTCGCATCCCACGAAAATGAACGACATTGTGATCCCGAAATAAATAACACCGACGAAAACATTCCACGACAAGAGCTTCGAAGCTGTAGGTTTGAATTTACTTATCACAAATCCTGATATTAAAAAACCCATAACCATTCCGATCAAGGATATCGTGCCTGTAATTAATCACAAGATGAAATTGTTAAGTTGCTTAAAATTGAGAGACTGGATAGTACAAAAGAGATATTAACCTGTCACGACAGTGCCACCGGCTGCAGGAGTGGAAAATTGGACCTCTAAATATTTTGCTAAATACGTGATGTATGGAATCACACCCAAAACGCCGCATGTGGTCGCAAGCCCGTTGCACAAAAGGATTTTATTCAACATGACTCTTTTGAGGGTGACGGGGAAGTCTCGAAGTGTCGGTTTGTATTCTTCTTCAATTGGCGTCAATCTGAACACTTCTGGTGACGTTTCTTTCGTATTCGAGGAATGAAAATTCAGATCATACTTAAATGGCGCCTCACCTGGATCCTGCTGAAGTTTTAAAATAATGACATTTTATATGGCTTAGAAAAATATATTAAATTCTTACAGATATTTCGTATTGCACGATCTTTTTGTTACGTTGACGTTGAAATACCTGCTTGTCTTCCTTTGGTACAGTTTGAGGTAATTCTCGTGGAAACATAGCAATTAGGCAAGTTAATACTGCCAAAAGACTGCCAAGTATAATCCATCCGAGCCACCAGGCACCCAACCATCTTGGATCATTCTGATTTATAACAGGATGAAGGACTGGGTCGATGTACAAACTGAGACAGGCATATCCAAGAACAAAACCGATTGCTGGTCCAACCGTTCGAAGAGAGAAGGTACATCCTGCAATTAAACCAAAAAAATATATAATCAAAATAATTTTTACCTTAATTCAATGAGACTGCAACTGCATGAAAAAGAACATTTGTATACATTTGAAAGAATTCTTTTTCTAAATGAGTAGAAAAACTTGCGATTATATCTCGGACATTTTATTACTTCAATCATGCCTTTCATTTCAATTTTCCATCATTATTGGAACAAATCTATCAATAACTCGAAACTTTAACCGTCTTTGATTCTCATCAGTTTACACAACCTCGGATCTTTCCATAAATTGCACAAGGGGTATGGTTTACCCAAGGATTTTTCAATTCCTGATATCTTGGAGCCAATCTAATCGATTTCAACTTTTTTTTTTTTTGAGTATACTTTCAGAACTTGGAAAAGATGATCATCATAATTTGAACATTCCAATTTATAAGCTTTAAACATATTTCTAAGAATAAATTTGCAACTACTGTATCGTTACTTTAAAGTAAGATAAAACACTTCAATTATAGGTCGATCGAAAGGTATTGAGTTGAACTTTAAGGTTCTCATGGTGGTTTGATGATTTTTTGCAAAAATATATTTTTTTGATCAACGTAAATTTCACGTATCTTCAATACTTTTTTTATATCAGAGGCGTTCTTGTAGCTCGAAAGAGCTGATTAAAAAATGTATAACTGCTGTAACTTAAACGTTACGTAATAACAGTAAAAACTTATAGTTTTTCGTGTTGAAAAATAATTATAACGGTTAAAAGATTGCCAAAAAAAGTTGTCCATTTTTGTATAACGGGGTTGTCACAGATGGTGGCGCATTCGTCCGTTAACTTGAGATGCTCTTTTAGTTTGATCTAGAATCGATCGAAACTGCTCTAGTAGTAGGGAAGTTGTAGTAGGATGCCTAATTTTTGTCTTATCTTCTTCCTTCGGGTCTTTAAATTTCTACCTGTCAAAAATATGGCTCGGGCTTGCCCTATCCGTTGTAACGACAGAGGGTTAAATGTTTTGTATTTCCATAACGAGAAATAGAAAAATGAATTAGTTATAAGTTTGCTTTGCAGATGTGTGTTCAGTAAAGAACAGCATTACATTAGTATCAGTAAAGATCTCTTTTAGAGCACGTACAGAAATAAATAAACTGGAAAAAATGTAACGTCTACAAAAAATGTTATCAGTATGATTAAATACGAACATATTTGTTCTCCATTTTTCCCTAAGCACGAGATACGAGATTCAATTTGCTACTTTGTTCTTCCAAAGGTTTATTTAACCATTCTGACAGTATTTGTCACAATGATCGAAAGAAACAAATGTTTGACGACATGGAATCATCAATAATTCGATCGTTTTTTGTTGTTTACCGAGTAGAAGTGGCGTGTCTTTCTTCTTGGTGTTGTCGTCCAGATAAACCTGACCAAGGCCAAAGTACAACGTTGTACCAATGCCGAGAATAAATTGGGAGAAAAATATAAGAAACCGCGGAAGAAGACTCGCATCCGCGACATCCTCGGCATTACAGTGTTCAGTTTTCTCCTCTCCGGGACAAAAAGACAGATCAGTCTTAACGCTATTTCCAGTATCGTTCAGTATCGAATGATCAAGGTATTCTTGAGTTAGCGCCAATGCATCTTTTCCCGGACCGTATATTGCGTGTGGTAGTGCCAAAACGAAACATGAAATGGCACTGAGTCCAACACCTGTTGCTAACCATCGTGGCCGATGACCCGAACCTCCGTAGTAAATCAATATCAAGGACAGGATCTCCGATATCTCATTACCCGATAGGATAATTCCTGAAAATATAATTCATCATTTTATTTTCTTATTAATGAATGAAATTAATTTTTTAATTTAAATTAATCGTAAACTTCTTATTCGTTTGGACCGTTTGTCTTTCAGTTTAAAACGAGAAAATCATTGTGTCTGTATACGTAAAAGCGATTGTAGCGAACCGCTACTGTTTTATGTACAGCTTGGCTATTTTGCCGCTTACTTAGCGCAAGGAAGAGTCCACGGTCTTGGTTAGACAGTTGCAAACATTATGCACTGTCTAATGGAACTGATTTATTAATTTTCATATAAATGAAATCTATGCGCAAGGCGCATAGAGTTCACACACTTCACGCACCCCATTTAAGGATTTTGGAAATTTCTCCTCATTATCGATCAATGCGGAAACATCATACGAGAGGAACAATGATTCACTCGGGGACGGCCAGACTTACAAATCAGAGGTCGTAGCGACAAGTCTGCTAAATAAAGTAACGCGCATTTAAGACGCCAGTATTCTAGAATTTAGAGCTCCATTATTCCCTTAATAAAAAGTTCATGGGAAATCGCTTAATAAAAAGTTCATGGGAAATCCCTTAATAAAAAGTTCATGGGAAATCGAATATCGAATTGCGAGTTCGATTCTCCTCATTTTATTCGTGCTGTGATTGGTCGCTGGATTACAGCCAACTTCATGTTTAACTGTCATCCATGACAACTAATAAAACGAATATGTCCATGGCAACAAAAAGTCGAATATAATAGTTATAATCCTAGTTTAATATTAATAAAATAAAGTAATTTCGCTTAATAAAAAGTTCATGGGAAATCGAATATCGAATTGCGAGTTCGATTCTCCTCATTTTATTCGTGCTGTGATTGGTCGCTGGATTACAGCCAACTTCATGTTTAACTGTCATCAATGACAACTAATAAAACAAATATGTCCATGGCAACAAAAAGTTGAATATAATAGTTATAATCCTAATTTAATATTAATAAAACAAAGTAAATTAATATTATATTAATATATAAAGTAATTTAATGTTATAATAAATAAATATAATTTAGATTAAATATAAAAAAATAATTCAATATTGAATAAGAAAAATCCAATGTAATAGTTATCCTAATTTTTCTCACGTATTCCAATACGGGTTTATTCTATCTCTCCCTGTTATGTTCGTGATGTGATTATTCTGTTAATCACGCGTAAGTTCATGTTGGTGAAAAGTCACGAGTTTCACAGTTCTCGCGAGAGAATTCTAAGTGACAGCTAATCCGCGTATTTAATTCTCAATCTGTACCGTAACAAAGTGTGAATTTGTGTTTTGTCTGTAAAACGGATAACACTCGTAGCTGCAATCTGGCTCGTCATTTTGAATTTGCAGTCCGGTATTTACAACAAAAAATAACATTTCCAAGCTCACCGTAAGTAGAAATATTCCATTGAATAATCTTATATTTTAAAATAAATCATTTTGTCAAGACGAATTAATTTTTTTTTCATTTTTTGTTGGCTGCTGCTAAAATTAGTGTCTGCTGCTTCCTACTATACAATTTTAAGTAATTAGAATAATCTGGATATTTTAGAGATTATTCAGCATCAACGACATCAAAAGTAGAGATGTACGATGTATGGCGAATATAACAATTATAAGTGTGACGAATGTGGAGATTACAGATGCTGGGATAACGGTTGGGATGACGGCTTGCGGAAGACTTTCTGTTTGAACAAGAACAATATGTAATTTTACAATTTTTTACAATACTCACTGCGAACATTTATTATGTAATTATTCATGTAATTTTGTACGTGAATTTCGATGTTATAAAAAAATGTATTATTCATCCGCTACCGTATCTTTGATTAAATAAAAATGAAAATAAAATTATTTAATTTATTACAATCTATATA
Source organism: Rhimphoctona megacephalus (assembly GCA_963989365.1). Taxonomy (NCBI): domain Eukaryota; kingdom Metazoa; phylum Arthropoda; class Insecta; order Hymenoptera; family Ichneumonidae; genus Rhimphoctona; species Rhimphoctona megacephalus. The sequence continues at coordinate 8,677,538 of OZ022417.1, forward strand.
ATAAATGCAAGATGTAATTGAATTTGTTTTACAGATAATGAAAATATATGGTTATTTTTTTGTTATTTATAAATTTGCATAACTATGATATTATAAACTTATAATAAAAATAAATTTGTATAACAATGCAACTTAAGATAAATTCGGAGCACATTCTGGAAAAGCAAATGTGACAATTATCAGAATTTTTCTCACGTTATGCTACATATTCGTGTTTATTTAGTATTCCCCTCATGGAGAGTTTGACAGTCTAAGTTTGACAGTTCCCATGAGAGAATCAAAAGTTACAGTTATTTCGCGTTTCGAATTGTATTGAGTACTTGAGAGTGATAAATCAGCTCTTTTGAATAACTGAGATAAGAATTCAAGTTGTAATTGGCTTAAAAAAAGGTAAGTTAATCTAATAATTATCAAGGTTTAATATTCACGTATTCGGCATCCGTATCGTGCGTTTAAGAGAAATTAAATTGGTTTTTAAAAGTCTATGTTTCCTGATTGAAGTTTGATAGTTCATCTTTAAATCATTTATAATTTATAATTCAATTTTATACTTTCACATTTCCCGAATCGATTCACAAAATAAGTGTACTCATCTTAATTATATTTTATTGTGAATGAATCGAAATGTAGGTTTGAATTATATTTTTACCAGAAAATAAATAAGTCTGCGAAAAAAATCGTATTTTTTTTTAAACCAAATTGAAAATTTTTTTTCATTGCATAATGCTTTGTCTTCAAAAAGCCAATTTACAATTTTTAAAAGCACAGCAAGTTAAAAAAATATAAATAAAATTGAATATGAATTCGTACGCTTGTAAATCCAGTTTGGTATTTTTTTAAAATTGAGATATCCATCTTTTTGTACAGAATTTAAGATTTCAAAATTATTAATATTTTTGGTAAAGATTATATATTTTTATGAATGATGGTTGTTAATATCAACTATTTCTATTTTTTTCGTTACAGATTCAAAATTTTCGATTTTTTTCATTACAAAGTCGAAAACGATCCCTTTTCTGTTTTACCATAAAATGTTTCCCGAATGCAATAATAAGGTTTATTTAGAGACCATTCTCTTCGTCTTTTTGATAACTAAGAGAATGGTGTATGATAAACTCGTATTCGGTGAATATTTAATATCTTTGTCGTGAGGTTATGAAGATCGCGGTCAGTTTCAACTTTAGGTTAAAGTGATTTATATATATATATGAGGCATTCCACACCATTTCACCTAGCCCATGACCCCGATCATTTTTGATTTTCTCGAATTTTTTTTTATAAAATTGTACCCCATGAAAAGAACATCCACACCAGTTTTTAGATTTTTATCTCTTCTCTTTTAGGAGTTATAATTTTTCAAAAAATGTCGATTGCGGAAGTTTTGGAAACGTTTAAACGCTGATAACTCCTCAACTAATTGAGATATGGAGAAATGTCGATATATAATTTTTTTTAATTTTTAAGTATACTTTGATAAAAAATATGAAAAAAAAATATCAATTATACTGGACCACGTTTTTTTACTTCGAAAGTGAGAACTATTTTTTTTAAAGATGATTGCCATTTTTTATTTTTTTCAAAAAATTCTCTAAGATAGAGTGACCCATTCTATGATTTTCAAGACTAGTCTCATCGTGGGCCCATTTTTCCTTCTATTTTTTTCGAATTTATTAATTTTTTCTCTCAAGAAGATTTTTATCATTATAATCTCAATTAATGATATTAACGATTTTAAGATCTTCAATTCTGCGCCGATAGGCCTGAAACGTTTTATTTTTAATTTGTGCTGAAATTAACGAAAAAAAAAGATTATTTGTTCAAAATTAATTTTTTTTCACTAATAATAATACTGATCAATATTAGTGCGACAATTTTAAATCGGATCTAATAGTCATAACTATTCTAGTTTCTATTCTTTTCCTAAATAAAATAAACCAAATTAAGAATTACGTGGGAATACGTGAGTTAAAAAAAGAGTGAAATTTTTCCTTTTATATATATTTTTCTAATTAATGGTTTTCTTCACATTATTTATCAATATCGTTCGTAAAAAAATAACATTATGAATTAAAAAACATCAAGCCGAAACTAATGATCATCAGAATTTTTTCCATTCTATTCCGGATTTCTAAGAAACGTTGGGCTTAGTAAGCGGGAAGCTTCAAGGTTGAAATATCAAGAGACTCGATAAAGTCTCGGGACAATATGACAGCTCTGCCGTCTGCTGGCCCGAGGCTCGCCGAGACTATATTATCTCTGATTACATTGTTTTGTAAACAAACTCTGGAACGTTGCCCCCTTGCGTCCGACATGCGAGGTCCGAAGAGCAGCAGTTTTACCATACCAGAACGGTTCGTCGTAGGAGCAGTCGCTATTCACCCGGTGAAAGGAATGGAACTAAGAAATTCAATTATCGCATAACTTTTTATTTTTCGCCTTCACTATGGCATCTAATATCCATTTTGATCATTGTTTGAATCTGTTCGACGAAAAAAACCACGCGAAAAAGAAAAGTCTGCGTATAGCATCTGAGTCGATGCAAAACAAATTGAAAATTTATGGAAACTTTTACTTGTGTAAGCAGTGTAGAAGTAAATTATCACAAATGCCGGAGGTAACAAACAATGATGCCGCCGGAAGTTTTGAAAATAATGACCAAAAGGATGATAGTGATATTCCGAATTCTTCAGGTATAAATGATGATGTTTTCCTTAAGTGGGTTATTCGGAATGTAAAACGCTCGTTTGTGTTATATGTAGTATAATAAATATTTATTCGCTTTTTAGAAATGCCATTTTCTCCGAAAGAGGAAATTTTGACACAAGCAAGTGCTTATTCCCATGTAAGCATTGAAACTCAGCTGCCTGTTGTAAACGGAGCGCTACATCTATTAAATGATTCTCCAATTCGAACGAAAAAATTGAAAAATGAACATTATTTACGTCAAAAAGTTGATACCATTTGCGGTAATTTGAAGAGCACATTGCGAATTACTACTAATCCCGAATCATCACTTGATTTGAATCCGGATGATTTTCGTGAATTAGTTGAGGGTTTACAAGGCAAATTCGCGAACAAAAATACGATAAAATCGGAGAAATAACAAATTTTAACATTGTTACCAACAAAATGGAGCGTAAAAAAAATTTGTCAAGTCATGAATGCAACAGAGTACATGGTCAAAGCAGCAAAACATCTCAGAGAAAATAAAGGTGTACTTTCCACACCTGAATCGAAATTAGGTTGATTTAATCTAGATTTTTATTAAATCTTTAACTTGTTTGCAATACGTACAAGATTTAAAGAACTGCTTTCTGCTACAGGACGACCGATTTCTGATGAGTTGAAGTCAAAAGTTAAAAACTTTTATACTGATGATGGCGTAAGCGTGCATATACCGGGTCAAAAGGATTACGTTTCATTAGGTAATGACGATAGAAAAAGAGTGCATATTCAAAGGCGATTAATTCTTTCTAATTTAAAAGAATTGTATGAACATTTTCCAACAGAATTCCCTGAAGAAAAGGTAGGTTTTTCCGAGTTCGCTTCTTTACGCTCTCCGAACTGTGTACTGACAGGTGCTAGTGGCACTCACACGATTTGCGTTTGGGCAACGCACCAAAATGTAAAACTTTTGATGTTGGGTAATTATATTCTTGTTTAATATTTTTTCAAATGTCTGAATAAATGTTAAAATAGTTTTTCTTATTGTAGGAGCGAATTTAAAGTCTTTATCAAGAGACGCTGTACAACCGCTCAATCATTATGACGATGTTTTAAGAATAATCGTTTGTGACCCTTCATCGTCGCAATGTTGTTTTGGAAAATGCAATGCCTCCCCGGGAATAGAAAGGCTAAGCGATATTTTGACTGACATATTCGAGAGTAATCAGATTGACACCATCACGTACAAACATTGGATCTCAAACCCATGAACGAGCCTTGAAACGGCCATAAAGTCTTCTAGTCTAAAGAAAATTACGCGTTTGTAGTACAGAATGCTGCAACGGGCTTTCACTGGAACAATAATCAGGCCACTATTTATCCAGCAGTAATTTACTACAAGTTCAATGGTGAACTGATTCACAGGAGCATCGTCATCATATCAGATATTAATAATCATGACTCAGTTGCCGTCCATGTGTTTACTAAAATAATAACCGATTTTGTAAAAACTATTTCGGAAATGCCTCAAAAAATCTTCTATTTTTCTGACGGTGCTCCCCAGCAATTTAAAAATTACAAAAATTTTGTCAACTTATATATTATTACAAAGAAGATTTTAGGACATTAGCGGAATGGCATTTTCTTGCAACTGCTCATGGCAAAGGCCCTTGCGATGGTGTAGGTGGCACAGTAAAGCGAATGGCTATACGAGCGAGTCTCCAATTGCCAGTGGACAAGCAAATGACGACTTGTCTCGATTTATACAAGTGGGCATCAGAGGCCAATAATTTGCCAAATATAACGGTCAGATGTGCATCATCCGAAAATTACAATGACGCAACACAAAAACTCAATGAGAGGGACAAGCTCATAAAACCTATCGCGGGAGCTCAAAAATTGCATTTCATAGTGCCTGATAACGATGGTACTCTCATCGTCAAAGATTATTCAAATTCTGATGAGTCTAGATGTAAAATTTTCAAATGGACGAGAAAATAAATCTGGCAGGCTTTCACAACAAAAACGTGTATATGGAACTTTTAATAAACCCACGCTATAATTAATTTGGTTTATTACTTTTAAGAAAATAATAGAATATAGAATAGTTATGACTATTGGATACGATTGGCAATTGTCGATTTTTTTTCGTTAAATTCAGCACTAATTAAAAATAAACCGTTTCAGGCCTGTCGAAACAGAATTGCAAATCATAAAATCATTAATAGCATTATTTGAGATTATAATCACAAAAATCTTAAAAAAAAAATGATTAATTCAAAAAAAAAATAGAAGGAAAAATGGGCTCACGATGGGACTAGTCTTAAAAATCATAGAATGGGTCACTCTATTTTAGAGAATTTTTTGAAAAAAAATAAAAAATGGCAATCATCTTTAAAAAAATACTGTTTACTTTAGAAGCAAAAAAATGTTGACAATAATAATTGATAATTTTTTCATATTTTTTAACGAAAGTATGCTTTAAAACGAAAAAAATTGATATATTGACGTTTGTCGATATCTCAATTAGTTCAGGAGTTATCAGCGTTTAAAGGTTTTCAAAATTTCTGAAACCGACATTTTTTGAAAAATTATAACTCTTAAAAGAGAAGAGATAAAAATCTAAAAATTGGTGTCGATATTCATTTCGTGGGGTACAATTTTACAAAAAAAAATCAGGAAAATCAAAAATGGTCAGGGTCACGGGGTAGGTAAAATGGCATGGAATGTCTCATATATAGAAGAGTGATAGTGCAAAAATAAAGTTTTATTCTATAAATAAACTTTTAAACAGTGCTTTGAATTATACATTGAATTATAAATGGTTTTAAACCACCCTAGAGTGGTTAAATACATGAAAATACTATTTGCACTTGCAACCCAAGTGATGCGAAATAATTTTGAGCGAAAAGATATTTGATTTGAGAAAAAAAAATTTCATAAGTACTTGATTAATTTTTTTTTATACCTATTGCTCATGAGATATAATTCGTGATCAATAAACGTTATAAAAGAAAAATTCGCGTAGTACTTCGGCCAAAATTCTTTTTTCCAATCAAACTTTTGCTCTCGAAATTGTGTGCGCATACTTTTTTTGTTTCAAAATCTCGTTTCGTTACGATTTATTTAAAAACTTTCGGTGCATTCTGATGCTATTGTAGTATTTCTTCGATATAATTTTTTATGGAATATCTTCCGATCCATTGATCTATTGGCACGGATGTTTCGATGTAATATTTTTTGAATTTTTTTTTTGCAAAATTAAAAAAAATCAAGTTTTTACTTGTTCGTTGTTCTTTTATGCGTTATATCTTCTCAGAACAAGTGTACGTTTTAAGTAATCTAATAATTTTACAAGTATTAACGGTTAATTACGAAGATTGAGTTCATTTGAACACTTCTTAGATCAATATTTCACATTGCATTTTTAGTCCGAATATAGTGGCGATACACCAGCTCAAAATTCGATCATGTATCCATTTTTAGCCAAAATCATTAAAAAATTGTTTGAGCGACCTTTAAAATTTTTATTCAGAATCCAATTCTTAAGAGAATCACTTTTTGATGAAATGTCACCATATTCTGCTGCAATACCGAAAAAAAGAATTTTTGCATGGTTGGTTTTTTTGGGAGGAAATCTCTCTTATAACTTTTTTGTTAGGGTTCGCGTTCAGAAGGCGATTTTTTACCGGAACAACTATTTCGGGGGAGTAAATGTACTTATCTCAACTTTTTTTACGGCATATATGCGGTTTTTTTGCGGGGATGTTAAAGTAAGCGCATTGAGTGAGACATATTTCTGAGTCGGACAATCCCAACCAAAACCACGTGGTCGAGATCATCGAGTTCAAGAACAGAAGGTTAGAGAGAGAGAGAGATATAGAAGATGGCGTATTGCACAGAACTAAGGTAAGTTTGGAAGCTTTATTTATCTAATTATTAATTATGAAATTAGTTGTCATTGAACCTGCATGCTTGAGTCCTGGCGTGATTTCTGGGCACGTGAAATGCGCAAACGCCAAAGCGTTTTAAGTCGCGTGATAAACTATGTAGCGAGTTTCCTTTAGCGCAAACCCTGGCATTATCAAGCGAATTTGTTTAAATTGGAAATTTGTAAAATCAAACTAATGAGTCTCATGCTCGTGTTCAAGTAGAGAAAGTGAGTGAGAATAATGGACGATCTTTTCTGAGTTAGCCAGGCGCGTTAAAAGGAATTTTGCTACATTAAAGGCGCCCAACGTTCAATTCAGAACCTACCACTGAAACAGTCGTAAAATCAAGGCCGTCACATTAATGGCGCCCAATGTTCTATTCAGAACCTAACATAAAAGTTACGATTGTAAAATCTTATAGAAGCATGTTATATCATCAGAAAGTCGATCAATTGTACCACGAAGAAACAACGAAGTTCGACAAGCAACGCCAGCGAGATCAGCGCCACGACCAGCAAGTCCCTCGACACGCCAAAAACGCAACAGTCCGATGGGGTAACGCAATTGTCAAGCACAAAGCAGACGTGATGATCATCCGATGTATGCAGCGAAACTTGGAAATGGACCACTTCGAGACCCAAAGTTTCTTCACGAAGCTTTTGGACCGCCTTTCGATCCTATCCGGAGATCTCAACGAATTTATCGAGGACGAGAAGCTGTGTAAAATTGCTACCCAAACAACAGCTAAGCAATTTACCGCAGTCCATTATGAGACGATGCTCGCACTGGCGTGTGAGAACTAGATCCTGATGGAATAATTGGGTACAACTGAAGGTCAAATCAATGTCGTTCAAAATGAGAAAAACACGCGGGACGCACGCTTCAAAAATATCAATGAGAAGGCCACTGGACGTATCTCGAACCATCATCGCATTCCGATTAAAATTGACACTACCACGAAGGTGAGAAAATCATTCACAACAAGCGTTCGAAAGTTTACCGTATGCAGTGTGAATTACGTCAACAATGCCTTTGTCTGACAATTGGGTCAACATAAAATGAAGGAGCATTATTTTCGTCATGTGTGCAACACGTTTGGTTTTTCAGACGAAGATCGTCCGCTGTCATGGCACAACGAATTTGCCAACGACGTGATGTCGTTCAATGTTGTTCAATGTCTCCCATTGATTTTTGAAAGAGAGATATTTGATCATTTTTTCTCCGCCTTGCGGGGCATGTACAAAAAGGTGTTTTGGAAGTATGATTACTTTTGTTCCGCTTTAAAAAAGAACAAGCGTATGAAACACGTACGCGTATTTTTGTTATGCCATCACAGAGTTACATTGTACGTTTAAATAGGACATTTTTATCATTTGGAATACGATGTATTATTGCGTATTATAAGATTTAGCGCAATTCACGAGCCCAGGATATGTTTGAGAATGATTTGATGAGTTAGTTACAACAGTTTTGCTTGATTATTTTTCTAAGCATGGAACTAATATTACTGATGAAGGTAATTTGTGTAATGGTCGAACCCGTCGGTACGGCAGGAGCGTGAGGAACGGTTCAGTGACGATGAGAGAAAATAAAGGTGAGCCGAGTGGGCTCGATCTCGGGATCCTCGGAGTCTGAGTCGGGAGCGCTAACCACTGCGCTACGGCCAACTATATTCTCTCTCTTGCGAGTCATCTATTTAGATGGAATACTGGACCGTCACATTTGAAAGAAAAAAGAAATGAAAGAAATGAAAAAAAGAATTTGAAAGAAAAGAAATGTAAGTAAAGAAATGTTTTTGATACTTATGAAATTTAAATTTACAAGTCTCAATACGACCATGACGCACCATACAGGCGCAAAGTAGGCCCCAATGTATAAAGCTTCTAAACTTTGCCTCAAACCGGCAAGCAGCAGTTGAGAAGGGAGGAATGTAGCAAACCGCTACTGTTTTATATACAACTTGGCTGCTTTGCCGCTTACTTAGCGCAAGGGAGAATCCACGGTCTTGGTCAGACAGTTGCAAACATTATGCACTGTCTAATGAAATTGATTTATTAATTTTCATGTAAATGAGCACAAGCGTTTCTGAATTACGCGCTAAGCAACGCGTAAGGAACAGCCACGACGTCCACGGCAGAGCGCTTTGCCGTAGGGTATAATCACGCGCGAGCGATAGTGATGATACGAGACCTCTGCAATAATTATATATATGTATATGAATGATGTATGCATATAAGTTCACTGATAGACTCTGCAGGTCCCCTGCACATGCGTGAATATAAAATTTCAGAAGGCGCCGTCTGACTGTGGTAATCCGAGTCTGACGGAAAACCACTGTTGGGAGATTGATTTTCTCATTTGAAAAAGATTATGGAAATTCATGAATCTTTAATTCTGATCAATAATATCTTAGATTCAAACAGTTTTTCTGATTATGGATTCTATGTTCAATCGATCGAAAATGTTCTCTCATTGGAAGATGGTAAATATTATTTTTGAAAGGAATTAATCCATTTGATTCATTTACTGAAATTTAGATGAACCAATGCAAATTATAAATCAGTCTTATCATTACAATAATTTATGGCTTCCGGATGGATGCCGTATAGAGTTTCAGCGTATTGCTGACATTTCGCAAACGTTACAGTTTGCATCATCAGGGCTCAGAGCTCCGATACTTATTTTTACAGTCTTTATTGGGTCACTTTTTTGACAACAAATCTCGGTAGTCACTTTATGAAAAATTAGATTGTTCAGAAAGTTCCTCAAAAAGACAATTTTTGTACAAAATGAATCATCGTATAAATTGAGCTCCCAATGTTCAAAAAATTAGAAGCATTGTGAACTATGCTGGAAAATGATCTCGCCTCCGATTGAAAATTTCAACAATCCAAAAAAAAAAAATTAACCACGGAGATTCAAATTGGAGTTTACGAAAGGATTTTTATAGAATGGAGTCAATTGTCCTATTTATTCGATTGTCAATTGATTCTATTTAAGAGAACTCTATAAAATCGACGAAAAAAGTGCAAAGAAGCATATAATGGAGAAATTTGTAAAAATTGATTATTAACTTAGAAAATTCATCAATTATCGAGGAAAAATAATCCACAGATTGACCAAGCGTCATTTGAAGGGGAATCAAATACAAAAGAAAATGGGTAATGATTGGAACTCTAATTTGTAGTCCAAAAAAAATAGTTATTTTTGTAGCATGGCCAAAACACCGAACACTTTTGGAATCGAATATTATCCTCTTCCAATGTATTTTGATGCAAAAAGACCATAAATATTATTATTTTTTGTAACATTGGATTTGCTCTGAACACAAAAAAACTTTGTCTTTTGAAACCTTTGGTCAATGCTTGAAAAATGTTTCGAACAACTCAGTCCAAAACGAAATAAGGCACGTGCTTCATTTCGATATTTCAAATTTGGTCTACGAAAAGAATCTTCCATCCGGGCCACCGTAGGCCACGACTTTTGAAAACGCCGTAATTCCATTATCACTAAAGAAAATAAATCTTACCGGTAGTCTGACTGGGTATTTTGAATCTTTTTTCCAACGTCGTGAGCGTGACGGCGATATAGATAAACGCCATTGCCTGTACCATACCCAGTACGCCGTAAACTAATAAAAACATTTTTGTATTTGCTCTTGAACTCAACCATTTTGGATAAATTCCGCATAATCCGCAGCCATCCGTCTGTTTCATCCCTTGATGAAGATCAGGCTTCGGCTGAAATGCATAAAATTTTCATTTATCATATATGTCTTTAAAATAACCAAATAAATATGATTTTTTTTTAAATCTTGAGGAATGAAAAAGATAGGAAAAACTGCGCCAAGCGCGCTTCAGATTCCCTTATAACTGATTTTTTCCTCGATCAATCATGTGCTAACTTTTCGTAAAAGAATCACGAATTTATCAACATTGGTGGATACTCAATTATTCCATTTATTTTTTTCTGCATACGTTGAGAGAAAATCTCTAACGTTTACATTCGTCGTCGAAGGCACACCCAGTGACCCTCCTGACGACTACGCTTGTCCGTGCCTATGGTCAAATCCGTTATAGACGTAACGAGAGGGAAATTGACGTGAGCGATTGAGCTCTACTCCTCGCGGAGTTCTAGTTGAAGGTACTCCGTTGTAACTTTTAATCTGAATTGCATTGAATAACGCCTCTTATACTCGAATAAAAATGAAAGAAAAACGAACAAAACAACTATTTTTCTATTTAATCAAAATTAATTCAAAAAACGTAATTCAATAATTTTATCATTTACATTAAAGGATATTTAACAAATTAAGCTTGCCTCGAATTTCAAGCAGTTTCTTTCATCCGATTATATTATAAAGAACCATTTTTTAAATAAATTAGAGAACTACAAAAAAATCAATAAAAAATATATCTAAATTATTTTTGTAATTTCATTGCTTCCCAACGAACACAGTTTCAGTACATTTACCGAAATTTTATGTACCGCGTATTATATCAGATATAACATTGATATCACATGCTCCGTAAATGAAACAGTACTTGTTCTCAAATTTGTCATATCCTTTTACCAAATCACAGTTATGAAAAAGCGACGAGTAAAAATCATGTAACATACTCAGCTCAAAGATGTAACTGCTACGTATTCGTATCAATGAAGTCAGTGTGATTCCAATGTTGCATGTTTTTTACATACCCAACACGTCATGAACTGGAAACGTAATATTGTATTTTTTATGTACATCTTTCATAATCAATGATATGAGAACGGAAGTCCCTTGTTTTGTTGCATACATAAAAAAGCCTAAAAATATTTTTAATAAAATTTTCATCGATTTAGGATTCAGGTTTTTCATCGTAGGTTATTATATTCATTGTTCCCACTATTGCTAGCATTAATTTTTGCGGAAACATTTTTCTACTTGAACGGGGATTTGAACCGATCTACCTACCTGATTATTCTTAACCTAACGAACACGTACGCTACCTACTGCACTATCGTCTTCTTGACAATTTTCATTTCACTAATGTGAATATTACTGTAAATCCAACATGCAATATATATGTATTTTTAATAATCAAGAGACTCGGTAGAGTCTCTGGACAAGTACAATTGCAGCTCTGTCGTCTGCTGTCCCGAGCGCTCGCTGGGTCTATATTATCTCGTAATAAAGCGATTGGCGGTAGTGGGGATAAACATTTTATGACGTTTTGGCTAATTATAGAGCCTAGGAGCCATTTGGCGGCTTGATATATAAATTTACCATGAATTCATTAACAATGCAAGAATCGATTGATGGTTATAATTTTTTCAATTTTTTTTTAAATTTTATATATCTTATTTTATAAAGTTATAAGATTGGAAAGCTTCAAAATCACTGCACTATACTACACTATGTCTATACACTGGACTTTATTGAACTCAGAATTTCATTTATCAATGTGGCATCTTCATAACCTCAAAATCTCGTTAGACGTATACGATATATTTATAGATGAACAAAATTTGTAAAAATATTAGCTCGGTAACAATTATGGAAAATTGGGAATTTCACTGTCCAATGGGATCGAAAACATAGTAAATACTTACAATTGTCAAAAACTATATATGTTTCCGCATTTCTTGGTTATGTACGGATGACATATAGCCTATAAAAAGATCCGTCAATAGGAGATTTTGTAAACATTCATGTAACAAATTGTATGTATCCGCTACGTTTTCTGTTCTACTCGATAGTGATATGACGTTTGTTCTATAATAGTTGATTTGTACCATTGGATTGTTCGAAAATGTGGTTTTCAAAAGAATCTTCTAAATAAATATGGTTTCAATTTTTGTTCATCATTCTCAGGTTATTATTACAAAAGTAATATTTATTATTTGCATGTGACGTTGTACACTTGACGTTATCAGCGGATCCACCTAAAAAAATATTTTATTCCATCCGCAATTTTTGAGAATCTTCAAAAGGTCTATAACTTAAGCTGTCAATTCTCCACGATCGTCACCACGTCTTGTCCACACGGAAAATCGTGATAACAAGATTGCTTCCGTGCTTCGTGCAATACTATACATATAACGTTGCATCCTATAAATGCACACGAATAGTATCTATGCATATATTCGAGTTATCAATGTGAACGAAGAAACTAACACGTAGTCAGGGGGACATCTCGGTAAATTCGAGACTAAATTTGCAGCTTGCGATCTTGAACTAGAAAAGCTCTAAGATACATTTTTACAATCGTTTTAAACTTTGCCTCGAATGATGGACGCAATTTAACTAGGAAATTTTTTGGTGACGACACTGATTTGATAATCAACTAAATTGATAATCATCCCTATTAAAAAAAAAGTAAAAAGTTCTAAAATAGAACTATACTGTCAAACACAAGTCACGTACTGTATTATCCTAGTAATTGAAGCCTCCATAACGTAACTTAATGGGCTTGGTGGATGAGGCAACGAAAAGTCTTGCAAATCTTTAGAATATGAAATTTTTCATCGAATAATTAATAAATCTACGACATGAAAGAAAATTCAGTGCAGTGAATTCAATAATTGATGAAATTATCAATGACAGCAGTTATTCAATTGGATAATGATAATAAAATTCATCGCATCGATTGTAAACAATGATGTGAGCAGAATAAATCACGATTGATTACATCAAAAGATTTTTAAATTGAATTATCAAAATTTGATCACACTGAAATTAACTTTGAACTGAATTAAATTTTAAGAAAAATGTCACCAAAATATCATACTTCGAATATTCGAACAAAATGTAGCGCCTCGTTCTCACACAGTGAATAACACAAAAAACACCGAGAATCACGTAATCTTTCGCGATGGATCAACGGAACTTTGGTTGATTGTTGGGCGGAAAAAAAATCTGTGCTTCAGTCTGTATTGAAAAACGGTTTAAAACATCCGTTTTTTTTCTCATTCCCGGTGGGTGGGGATTTGGAGGATCGCAATCGCGATCACTAAATACTTCCGGCTATCGATATGTTCCGACGCTTCGGGAACGTGTAACATCAAGAGATGCGGCAGAATCTTATTTTTTATTCAATGCGACTTTAACTCGCCGTTTCCATAATATTTCGACGAAATAGTTTTTTTTTTTTTTTAATATAAAGCATACATGTTTTCATTCTAGATGAGCTGAATATTTTACAGAATCAGTCAAATAAAAGTGTGCCAATTTCTTCTTAAACTATTACGAATCATACATTTTGTTTTTTATATTTTCCGAGATAAAAATTCGTAAAATATTATCGTTATGCGACCAAATATTTTTACAGTAGTTCAGACTCCTCCATCTTCGATCACTTTCCCTTTTTTTTTATTCGCGATTTCTGTGAAGTCACGATTATTGGCTAGATGCCAAAATTTGAGAGTGGTGTTCCATAATTTTATTTTATTATCTCATCTCGATATTATCAGCAGGAAGAAAACAATAGATAACAGTTTGATTTTTCTAATGGACATAAGTGACTATCGTTTTAATTAGAACGAAAACTAGAAAAAATAGGAAATAAGCTTTAACAATCATCTGGTTCCATAACTTTGAAATTGAAAGAAAAAAACAAAACAAAAATGATGTGTCGAACCTGTTTACAGCTTGACTCGAAACGTTCAAATTGTCGTGGTTTTAATGATCCACATGGATACGAAGAGGGTGGTTTTAAAGCCCCTTGAAACCACGGTCAATTATTCTCCCGCTCTTTCTGTCTTTTTCTATCTGTTGCGACTCTTGTCTATCCCCTCGTTCGTTGAACGTCGGTGAAATTATTAAATAATAATAATATGGAGCACAGTTGATCCTTGACAGATATAGAAATGAATTTTCACGGCCGAGATCGAGGATGGTCGATCTCTCGTGTATTATCGCGGGATAACTGAATGGAGGACTATGCCTGATGCCCCCTACTACGTCCATTTCAATCGAATGATAAAGTCATTCAAAATTCTGCCGGTTTCTGCCGCTCTTTAAACTTGGTGCTAAAGTCTCGTCGAGTTAACGAGACCGACGTCTGACCGGTGCTGACATCTGCGTCAATTTCGGTACTTGAATTCTACTTCACTCGGCAGATAATACGTCGTTGTTTGGCATGAAAATTTCAACACCATTTTCACCAAGAAAAACATTTCCTTAAATTCTTTTAAATAATGATGAATGAATGAAGATAATTTATGTTAAAAATAAGAATAATTAAATGACTGCTGTGTTTTCAAAATATACGATCTAATTTAATTAATTTAACTTATTAGTTATACAAATAAGTTTTAGGTCACTTCCATTATGTGTCATAAAAGTAATTCAAAGCAATTCAAAGTTATCGCTCACACATGATATGGTGGCGCTTGTCATCTAGTATCGAAATATAAAAGGGAGTCATAAACATAACCTTTAAATTCTGTGAATAAAATATGTAGACCGATAATCTATTTATTACACACTGCATTTGCTATGAATTCCATCAAGGAAAAAGTGTTAGGAAAGCATGTGAATCGATTTGTTCTGTTCTTGGGGACAACATTGTATCTAAAAGTACATGTGAGTATTGGTATAAGCGATTTAAAGAAGATGATTTCGACGTTAGCAACCGTGAACGTATCGAGGCCCCTATAAGGGTGGACGACCAGGAACTGCAAGCGTTGCTGGATGAAAACTTGCCAGAACGGAAAAACAACTTTCAGAACAGCTTGAAACTGCTCAGAACAGTTGGAGTGACTCAACAAACTGTTTCCTATCGCTTAAGGTGCTCTATCAGTTGCGTGAGTGCGAGAGAGATAACTAAAAAGTAGATACACGTTTTTCTCGGACATGCTTGATATTTCGAGAAAACGAAGAGTTACACGTTGTTCTCTGATAAGAAGAAAATAACGTGTAACTCTCCGTTTTCTCGAAATATTAAGGCATCTTCTCACTTTAAACGCCTCAAAAATAGGCTGTTTTTGCGATTTTTTTTCGAGGATTTTTGCTTAAAATTATGGGATAAAACGGATCCTATGTAATAAACACATCTTTCAAGTACATGAAAAAATTTTTATTTTATTTTTTTAAACAATTATTATAATACATCAGTAGCATTGAAAAACCCGTGTAAAAATGTTATGGTCGTGGCTTGTTGATGGTATCTCCGAGACGGGTCGTCTGAAACAAAAAAATAAAACTGTTTTAGATTCAGTATGTCAGTGGCTATAGCGCATATCATCAGATTTTTGATATTCGCGAAAATAACAAAATGGCGCACGTTTTTCGAAAAAGTAAAAAAAAACCACGATTTTTTTGCAGTTTTTTGTAAAAAAAAAATTCTTAAAATCAAAATTTAAAAAATCTGATGATATGCGCTATAGCCATAACTATGAAGCATATGTCATTCAAATTTCATGACAATCGGCCGGATAGTTTCCGAAATTTCATCAACAAAGCACCGAAAAACCTTGTTTTGAGATAACTGCGTTTAAAGTTTTGGTTGCAGAAAAATCATGAAAAAACCTTACCTCGGGTTAATCAGCGATGCCTGCTCCATACAATGGACCTTCCGATTCTTCGTAGAAGGTGTGTTCGTCCAAAGTAGCTTCCCTTCGTCTCGACCTAGTCTCTTTTGAAGCGTTAGAGCTGCGGCGGTTCCCTACGCGTACGCGATCACTGTCGCGTTTCTCGGCGTATTGAACGGCGATAGGGCCTAGTTTGACACCCATCACCTCCAAAATTTTTAAAACAGGTTGTAGCCCTTCGTTATAAATGCATGCCGCTGTTTGGCAAGCAATTTCCACGGTTTTTCTTCCCGTAAAAACGTGTTTCGGCGCCATTGCCCAGACACAGCTGTTGAAACACTCGTTGTTATTTTGGGTATTTCCTCCGAGGCATCGTTCCAGTAACTCGTCCTTCGTCAGTTCTTCATAGATCGGTTTCAAAACCTCTTGAACATCATCAGCTAGAGCAGGAGGATGTTTAAAAGTTTCTATCTGATTGTTTTTCACTGCTTTCTTGTACTTGCACCATGAGTCTGAACAATACGTATGCTGTGGGTTGCTGTCGGTTGAAATTTTATGATAGTATCCATTATAACAATCCTGAGCGCAGAGATGTTGCCGTTACGAAGTTTCAAATTAGACTGATGAAATAACAGTTTAGCATCGTTGCCGAGTGATTTTCTTTTGAAAAATGCACGTGTTAAGGTCTTATTACATGAGTATAGACCCGAAAACAGAATATACCTAAGCAAGGGGTACTACATTAACAAAAGAACACGGCTATTCAATTGTATAGAGTCAGATATACAGGGACCGTCCGAGCGGCGTGAAAGGGATCGCCGGGTACTCTCAGGTAGTCACCTAACGGTCGCCAAAAAATGTAGTTAGACTCGTCCGATCTTTATGAAATTTCGAGATGACATTTTTGAAGATATGTACTTTCAAAATTTAAAAAAAAAAAAAAATCGATTTTTTTAAATTTCCAAAGTGAGAAGACGCCTTAAGCGTGTCCGAGAAAAACGTGTATCTACTTTTCAGTTATCGACCCCCCACTAATGCAACTGATAGATCACTTTAAGATGCTCTATCAGTTGCGTGGGTGCGAGAGAGATAACTAAAACGTAGATACACGTTTTTCTCGGAGACACTTAACATTTCGAGAAAAGCGAAAGTTACATCTTGTTCTCTGATAAAAGGAGAACAACGTGTAACTTTTTTCTTTCTTGAAATATCAAGCCTCAACGAAAAAAAAACGTGCAGCAGGATTTTTAATGGGAAAGATTCGAAAAGGAACAAAGTGAGTGCCACACTTTTTGACTCAAGAAAATAATAAAAATAACCGTCTTGACATATGTTTGAATCTTTACAACAAGCAACATAGAAAGTCTTTTTTGTGGAAAATTGTGACCGGCGATGAAGAGTGGATTTATTTTGATAATCAGAAACGCAAAAATCGTTGGGGTGACCCCGCCGAGCCGAAAACATCGACGCCAAAGCTGAATATTCACTGTAACAAGGTCATGCTGTGTATATGGTGGGATATGAAAGGCGTACTGCATTATGAACTTCTGAGACCTGGGCAGACAGTTACTGCCGTTCATTATAGTCAACAATTAATACTGGCAAAGGAAAACGTCTAGTAAAACTGCTCCATGACAACGCCAGGCCTCATGTGGGTAAACCGGTCAAGGATACGTTAAGGAGGTTGTATCGATATTTATATGACATCATACGAAAAATACATTATATTTGATTATTCCAAGTTAATATATTGAAATTTGGCGTGAATCTTCTTGAACAGCATTTAATTATGTGTGATAAATTTGGAAAGGTTTCACCGCCTGGTAATCGAGATATTCATTGTTGAAAATGACAAGTTTAACATGGGCTCTTATGGAAGCTTTAAAAAAATTGCGAACTTCAACAATAAATATCTCAATTTTGAGACGATGAATCATCGGCATATTCCGCCAGAAGTTTAATACTGTCTTAAGCTTTCTATTTATAAAATTTTATTGTGTAAAGTTGGAAAATAATTTTTACATGAGAAACGATACAACCTCCTTAATGGCTCTTGGATGGGAAGTTGTACCACACCTGGCGTATTCACCAGACATAGCTCCCACTCATTTTCACTTGTTTCGGAAAATGCAAAACGAATTGTCTGATGTGCGATTCAAAACATTTGAAGAAGTGCAAAAATGGGTCGATAACTTCCTCGCCTCGCAAGATGAAACTTTCTTTGCGTAAGGCATCCGTGAATTACCTAAAAGATGGCTGAAGGTCATTCAAAGTGATGGAGATTATTTTGATGAATAAATGTATTTTACTTTTTTTTTTTAAATAAATTTTGAATTTTTGGAAAAATTTCCTAAAACTTATTTGTACACCTAATAATTTATTATTAAATATTTCTCGATAATTCGGTGTATTTTCCATATTGATTTCTTCAATTATCCAATTTATATTTTCTTTCGTTTCATTCCGTCGATAAAAAAGTTTTCTGTTGCTCCGTGATATTTTCTTTCAACTTCTTCGTGTTTCGAACAATAACAATGAATTGTGTGACAAGTTATATTAATTATAGTGGTAATTTCCATAAATACAATTTAACAAGGCTTAAAAATTAATTTACAATATGGAAATATTGTAATTGAAAAAGTCCTTCCAGGAAATATTTCCGCTATCAACTTCAACTGACTACATTAATCATAGAATATTAATTTAATTATAAAAAAACATCGTTCGCTGTTGATTATTAATTTAAATGTTATTACAAACATTTGGTGATAAAAAAGTGGTGAATCTTGGAAGCTTTTCATATCAGAAGAAATGGCGTGTAGTTCGAGGACCTCACCGAACAAAGTTATTTTAGTGTATGAAGAGATAGCTACGGCTGGGAAGAAATCACAGTAGGAACGCCCTGTGACGTTTAGACCATTCGTTTCTTGCATTATCCAAAGATTAAAGAGCTCGTCATTTTGCATTCTGCATGTCTCTGTTTTTCTCCACGAGCGTGTGATGACCCCACGTGGATTATCCTTAGCACGGTGTGAAAAAAACGAGCAAGATGTGGACTGAAAAATTGGAGGGCAAAAGGATAAAAAGAAATCGAGATGCATTTCTGGATGAAAAATTGAGGGACACAAAACTCGTAGTTTCTCTTAGAGACAATATATTTGTTTGGTATTTTTTTTGTTGTTTTTGTATTCTTTCCTCGTTAATCTAATATACCTCGGTATAATATTATTATTGAAGATAACAAGCGATATATTACAATTGGTGATCTGGTTGACGTGGTAATTCGTTAAATACTCGTAGATTAAGAAATCCCATTCGCGTGGGTTAACGCAGTTTCACCGATACAATTTTAGTTGTTGCTATTCTCATTGTTTTTGAGTAATCATCATATTTTTTTTGTCGTTTTCGTT
This sequence comes from Rhimphoctona megacephalus, assembly GCA_963989365.1. NCBI lineage: Eukaryota > Metazoa > Arthropoda > Insecta > Hymenoptera > Ichneumonidae > Rhimphoctona > Rhimphoctona megacephalus. Next base: position 8,697,057 of record OZ022417.1, read on the forward strand.
TTTTTTGTTGTTTGCTTTTCGTGAAACTAACAGTTTCCGGTATAGTTTTTTTATTTTATCTCACTGCTGGATCTCCTCCGCCTGTATATCATATAAATTTAAGTACAATTCTTCATGAATACGATCAGTGAGAGAGAAAGAGAGAGAGAGAGAGAGAGAGAGTATGTATTTGTAAATAATTAATAATAATAATAGCAATATTAAGAGTCAATAATAATAATCGTAATAATGATAATAATAAAATGGCAATAATAATAAAATAATCGTCGCAATAGTGGCAATAATGATAATAATATTAATTTATTTAACTATTAACCTATACGACCGAATATAATATTTTTTTTTTCATATTCCTATAATTAATTATCATTACTTAAACTTAAATCTTCCTTTACTTTCTTCCCTCCTCTCCCTCCTCTTTCCTCACTCTTTATTCTTCTCTTTCTCGTGTCTTTATACAAGTACAAGTGATTTTAGGATATTTTTAATTCCAATATGAATTTGCTTATTTTTTTGTTTGTTTTTTTTTGTTTTTGTTTACACTTTTCAGTTTATCAGTATCTCGGCCTCTTTTTGTCCTTATGAAATATTAATCGTGAACGACTAAAGAACAAAGTAACTTCCTCACTTGAGTCACTAAGATTTTAAGACTAGACAGCCTCATTCCATTAGCTCTCCAAGACTCCTCTGTATATCTCACTCACTCACTCATTTTTATCTTTCTCTCCCTCTCTCTACATTTCTTTCTCATAGTCTTCGTTCCTTCGCAATTCCCTTACCCTTCTTTGTTTCTTTCTTTCTTATTTTTCTTCGAATTCCCGTTTGTCCTCGCAATACAAAACTAGCACACGTTCTTGTCTGGCGAAAACCTTTTATTTTGTGTGTCTCCATTTTTCGGTCCCTCTCTAGAGCGAACCAACGTGTTCTCACTGACTAGCATCTAACCGACGAATGCGTACAGGCCACGAGCCGACTTGAACTTTTATATAAGGCACCAAAGGACGATTGTAAATGGTGATTCGATATATTTGAAAAAAATAAAATAAAATAAAATTAAAAAAAATATGTTTTTCTCTCATGAAACGTGCAATACTACTGCAAATTGATTCGACTTACATTTGGTTATCAGGATCAAAGAATCAACTAGACTGATCATTTTTACGAGACTTTTTTTATGAGGAAAACATTTTTCTATTATTATCAGTGGAGAGTTCACCTGTGTCCATATTTTACATATATATAAACGTTTTTTTTTCGTACCATATTTATTTCGTTATCTTCATGGACCGTGCCACGCCAAATGAGCCACGTAATAGGTTGAATTTTTTAATTGAAGTTGTTCCAGGCATCAAAAAGTAAATGATAGTTTTAAGTTAGAATAGAAAAAGTCTGACGACAGCTGGGGACATTTAAAAAAAAGAGTTTTTCTACTAATAATACAATGGAGGATCGCATAAACGCGTTTAAAATTTTGTATACATTTTTGTTTTCGGGCAAAGTGCGTCCTGAAATATTCAAAATAATTTCGTCGACATTTTCGACACTTCAAACAGCTCTTACAAAACAAACAAAAAATATAATAAATTCGATAGCTGAGTTGGCGCGTAACGCGTCGTATGTAGTCAGTATTCAAGGCCACGATAAAAAAGACACTTTGCAACTCGCTTCAGGCGACAAAGGCAACCTCGGTTAGAATTTATAACGAAAGATAGAGAGTGTAATAATGAAAAAAGAAGAAAAGAACAAAAAGTAGGCTTTATCTCTTGTCCCGTTATCGAACGTGTGCGTAGACCAAAAATAGGTGACGAACTATTCACTTTTCGTCCCCACCTATTTTAACATCGTCGATGAAAAAGAAGAAGAAAAAGAAAACATGAAAATAAGAATCTGAGCTTGAATTTACGGCTAGAGTTTCGTAAGGCCTAATCATTATAGGACATAGCGTAGTTTGTCTCTTAACGAGAGTCCGTGATATCGCTTTAATAACGAAGCATATCTTACATTGGAGACGAGAAAATCGTCCCTCGATTTTCAACTGTAATAATAATTATCATGTACTATGTATAATTGTATTATTTTTCATATTTATATTTATATTTATACATGTGCATATATTTCTATATACACATGTATATATATATATATATATATATATATATATATATATATATATATATATGTTTTTATAGTGTAATAATCTATTCAGACGTTCAGCTGTCTCGAAATAATACAACGTCGTTAATCCCTCGTCGTACTTTACAATTACGCGTGTAAATTCGTACAACAATAGCAGCTCAACGTCAATATAAATAGTATAACACTAGTATCTCTCTTTGGAGGGCGATTGGCTGGCTGCATTCGGCATTGCCAATTTTGGCTCCTAATTATACGATGGGGACCTGGCATACGTGAATGAGTCTACGGTAAGGAAGATATTCTAGAGGAGATTTCTCGTGAATTACACTTATTTATCATTTATCTATATATCGGTATAACTATATAGTGAAACAAGAATGGTGAACTATCAGATTCGCTGTGGTTCGAAGAAACTTTTAGAAAAAACCGATCGAAAGAATCATTTCTATCGTTATTGATTTTTTCGTAATCAAGACAAAAAACAAATACGTTTTGATCCCCATTTATTTTTGATTCCCTTTTCTCGTATTTATTTCGTTCTCAAGAGACTTTTGGAGAAACGATCGTTAAGATAATTTCGGCCATCATTCGATTTCTACCTACGAATTATTTGTTTGATTTTTTTTTTTTCATCTATCAAAACGAGACTATTTTAATCGTTACACGATTGAATGAGATTATTACGATTATTACTCAATTTTCACGATGAGAAAAAGAAATCGAATCACCACTTGGATCATGCTGCAATTTTGAAGTAGCTTTCGAGAATACTATTTCGATTTCATTTGATTTTTAGCTCGTGAAAATTATGCTCTGATTGTCATCTCATCGCGTTTCGAAGTGATGGAAACAAATACTCTCGAAAATACCATTTTGACTGTTCGACATTCGTGGGTGAAAAAAATAAAATAAAAATAACTACCGAATCTCGGTATTTTTCGGTAGAGAAAATTTTGTGGTTTCATTCGAGTCAACGAAACGAATTTCTGTCATTCACAGACAATAAATTAATTCGCGGTTCTCGAATTCGTCTGTCGCAGTACTTTCGTTTTGAGTCTCGTATCGCGATTATCTTTATTTTTTTCTCGATCCCTCTGCGGCGTCCAAAGTTTTATCTCTTGGAAAGATCTCGTGAGCATCGTTTATTGGAGTCTCGCTTCCTGGGGCGTCGTTTGATAAGGCAGTCCCGGAAAAGCTGCACCAGCCGTTGATCCGGGCAATCCTGCTGCACCGGGCAATGCAGCGTACGTGTAAGAAGTTACGTAATTCGCTGCAGCTGCGTTCGCTGTAACACAATGATAAAAATAATAATTAGAGATAAAACGTTACATCGAGCATTCGATTTATAATGTTTTCTTTCAATCTCTCAAACATTTTTCTGCTCTACGGAGAAACAACGATTACACACGAGAAGGAATTCTATTTAAAATCGAAAATAAAGTAGACATTAAGGGAGCTTTCTACCTGGTTGAGTCCATAAAACCGATTTTTTGTTGGTAACATTTTCCGAAAGCCCGGAAAAAGCTTTCTGAGGAAGAAGAGAGCTTACTAACTGCCCCTGGAATAGCTGATTAGCTGTAAGATCAAAAAAAAATCGCTTTATATACCCGGATTTCAAGACGACAACGTTTTCAAGCGGTTTTTATCGAACAAAAGCATTCTGCAAAATTTCGAAAAGCCTCGTATCGACAATTGACGAAATTTTACATGCATCAAAAGAGAAGCACGCTCCACAAAGTAGACTACGAAAAATATAAAATATTCAATAGATTTCATAAACAAAAAAATAGATTTTAACAGCAAAAAAAGTAGCAAAAAATCAACGAACTGAATTTTTCCCAGAGCCTACTTTGCGCACATACTAGCATAATTCAAGAATATTTTTCTTATTATTTTTTTTTATACTAATTTTAAAAAAGTTACGGAGACATTCAAATTTTTTTTTTTTTAAACGCTCTTCTCCTTCAGCTCGCTCGAAATTCGAAAATGTTTAGCGACAAATATTTCATGCAGTAGGAAAAAAGTTAAATTAATATACCTACCAAATTTGCATATGACAAAATAAATAGTTTTTGACGAATTAATTCCTACCAGTGAATCATTTCTTGATCAAAAAGATAGAAAGCTCCTTTAAATCTTTTTTCTTCTAATAAGAAAAAAAACTATAACAAGATTTCCTTCGCATCATTATTTCGTTACTTCTCAGCCATAACCAGACGAATATAAATATTTAATAAACCAAAAGCCAAAGCGACAGATCCTCGACCAGCAACGCGGCAAATCCGCCCGCCAATGCCCCACCACCACCATCATCATCATCATCATCATCATCATCACCAACAACATCATCATCATCATCTTGTCATCATCACTGTTCATCATTGTTGTGAACCATCGATAACTGCAACATCACAGCACGTAACGGGCGAGTCGCGTGCATTTTTTTTCGTGTGCTATACGTGTGAGCGTAAAACATGCAACGTTCTGTCTAATCTCAAATTTCATGTTCGACCGTGTCTTCCATTTATCGTAAAGTCGAAAAAGGCATTAACTGAAAGAAACACCGTTCGAAAGAGATTGTAATGTGGAGGTAATCTTCGCGATCCTGATTAAGCAAATGAGTGTTACAAATAGGCAAACAATCTTGCAACTTATCATTTATCAATTGAGATTAATTAACGATAAATGATATTGTATGTAAATACAAATTGCTAATTGCTTAAGAATTGATGCAACACATTTGGCAACTTAATTTATTCGAAATTATTGCTGAAAGCAATAATTCCAAATGATTAATTGAGGAATCATTACTTCAAGGAAGAATGACAACTTAGAAACTCGGAAACGATGATAGACATTTATCTATAAAGGAAAAAACTTCTCTTCTGAGTTTAACAGTAATGAATAGTTTCGATTAGTAAATAACATGACTCGAAAATAATTTTTTTCTGTAACATTGACTTTTCCTTTGATTTTTTTTCGTAATCAAATGATACTCGACAATGTACAAAAGCATTTCCACAATGAAATACTGATTATGCCTGATTGTATCGCGGTAGATGCCTCAAAAAACAGACCTAGCGAAGAGAAAACACGTGGCAGGGGCGTACAGATAAATATCAATAATATAATACTTTTTTTGAAAAGCGTGTCAAAAGATGAATTACGATAACGTTTGACATTATTTTGCTATAAACCTGGTAGTAAAATAGTTGGTATGGATTGGTAAAACGTTTCCAGTAAAAATTCTCGATTCGTGTGAGTGTGTTGTGAAAAAACGTGCTGCAATTCCAACATAAAGCTTTCTACGATGTGTTTCGTGTGTCTGTGAGATAAGATCGTAAAGGAAAACAGTCCGTCAATATTCTGAGAGGTCGTATGTTTTCTCTTCGAAAAATTGTAGCCCGGGTCTCGTCACCTGAGTGTGTATTCAGGTTTATGAATGTGAGTATGTGTGTTTGTATGTTTTTTGGGTTTGAAATCGCTACCATTGCCACGAAGCATTGACGGCAGATAGAATGTCAGTGGGGTTTTGTCCAATCGATGGTGTCCCATCAGACCCGGACTTCCGGTAGTGTTCCCGTTATGCTGATGCTGCTGATGTTGCTGTTGTTGCTGTTGATGCTGCTGCTGTTGTTGCTGTTGATGGTGGAGGCGATTGGCGAGTTCATTGCTGTCGATTGGGCTCTTGTGGACGTTTTTGAAACACATACCGGCGGCAGCGGCGCTCGTGTAAGGCGAATAAGCATCGGCAAAGTTGTACGACGTGCCAGGATAACTTGCAGCCGCGGCTGCCGCGTTCTGATACTCATAAAATTGCGATGCAGCCGCAACAGCAGCCGCATGACTCAATTGCGTCGTTGGGAGCTGAAGAAGTTGTCCACCGGGGGCTGCCGCGGCGAGGTATGGCGATTGGTACATGTAACCTGGTGGGACTCTGCAAAAATGAGAATAAAACGTCATTAGAATAAAACGCCTGGATTTAATAATTAGAGTTCTTTTTCATTCACGAAGAGGATTATGGTAGTCAACGTTGGGAAATAATCGACAGTCCATTTGCTCAAAATTCCCAATGAAAGAAAGTATGTCACAGAATTTAAGGGATGTCCAGAATCTATCGTTTATTTGTGTAGCAAAAAGTAAACATTAAAGTGTAATCATCTTGTTGGCGTGGCTCGGTAACAATATGAGCTTAAAAATCTTGTCTATTTTTTTCTTAATTAAAATGGATTTACTCAGACTCGGTCAGTCAGGCAAACTTATTGTCAACTTATGAAATTCTCGATTTGGTCTGCCCTTAAAAGAGGATTTTGATTGCAGTATCAATATTGATGTCTTGGATAAAAATGATAAAAATGATTGCTTCTTCAGATCGAATACTTCTTTTGGAAAATAGTCTTCGAAAAACATCAATTTGCGTCTAAAAAAAAAAATTGCTTATTATAAATTTGGCAATGAAATTGGACAATATAAATATTCGTTTTGAAAATAAGATTTGTGTACGTATTTTGTATACATGCATCATAAAATGTATCCGACATTTAGAACGTTTCGTTGTAATGTATGCGACATGTCTTCTTACATATTTTAGCATATAATTTCTTTCCTCGGGGTTTTATCAGGAGACAAACGGATCTGGCGATTACTGGAACGCATAATAGTCAGAAGCCAGGAAATTCGTGACAAAAACTGGTCTTTAAAAAAAAACTCAATTCATTTTCATTCTTGCCCAATTCATTCATTTCCTGACTTCGTACTTGCCCAATTGCGATCCGACACGGTGAAAAATGGGTAAAATTTCTTTTTCAACGCCAAAAACAAATCGTCTTTCGAGAAATTCTGTTCAACGATGAAAATTCAATCGAAAATTACACAAAAATAAAATGCCACAACACTTTTCGTGAAACCAAAAACACTTTTTAAGAATAACGTCAAATTTACCAATCATTTTTCGTCCGTGCATTCTCTCGTATATTATATTAAAAAAGAACGAAAAAAATTAAAAAAATAAAAATGAAAATCAGTAGTATGATATAAACAGCTACCAAAGTACAAAAGCACGCAACACCAAACGACAACTCGTGAGCCGAGGGAACGACCTGGGTCGTGCGTCAGTTTTGCTTGAGTTCATTATTATAAATATTATATACCATTTATTGTTTTAATTTGATCCAGTACGCCAAACAATGCCAAACACTCGGATCAATTTCAGCGTGAGAAACAACAAAGTTAATGGAATATTTGTATAATTAATATCACAGTATCTCATCTACGAGGACTTTTAGTAAACGTCAGTAAAAATAAAAAAAAAATAGTATTCAAAACCTCAGTGCCACGGTCGGGGAGATTTGCGAATTTGATCCGTACGGGTTGGCGTCGTTCGAGGCATAACCGGAAGTTGGCTCTTCAGGGAGTCTGAGAGGGAATATAGGAACGTGAGAAATTTTAAAGTGTCCTTTGAGATCGAAGATGTGCACATGTCGATAAATGTCAAAAGCATGGTCCTCGCTTAATTATTTTTATTCCGATTTACCGATCGTCTATTATTTTATGAAAGCAGTTGTCACGATTTTCAATTGCACATGGATTCTCTTTACTTTCTACTGAAGGCCATTATTCTATATTGATGGCATTGAAACAATTGCAAAATCAAAAGCAGCGAGGGAACAGTTTATTCTTCGTTGTTTGTTAGATTATTTGTTTAAATTTTGGCCAAAAAAAGTCCATAAAAAAGAGTTAATAATTGCAATCGTTGCTGCAAAACAATTGTCGTCAAATGAATAAATAAACGAAAAATGCTCTGTAAAAATTGTCGTTCGATGCACATCTTCCTTCAGCATGTGGAGGGATTGACTCCTCGGACGCTTTAATCACATTATTACTATATGATAGTACGTATTTAAATAAAATAAATTAATGGAAAAAGAAAAACTGGAAAACAATTCCAAATGTCTTCTGCCAAAGAGGTGTCGCCAAAAACAGCAAACCAAAGAAAACGTGTAGTAGGTACAGCATATCCTATATATATGTATATGTGTATATGGAGCATTTCATGCCAAACCGACCAGTCCGTGACCCCGACCATTTTTAATTTTGTCGAAATTTTTTTATTTTCACGTAACTACTGAAAGGAGTTTTTAGGAATTTTTTTAGATTTTTATCTCAACCCGTTTAAAAATAATGAATTTTTCAAATTACCGCACGATTTTTTTTTAAATGCTCATAACTTTTTCAACAACGGAGATATCAAAATAAAATAGTAGGTCATTTTTTGGTCTTTAATTGTAATTTCATAAAAAAAATACAAAAACATTATCAAAAGTCAATTTCATATGTTTTTTTTTAGTTTTAATCCAAATTTTTTTTTTGTTTTCAAAACTTATATCGTTCTGATTTTTTTTTTAAATTCACCATTTTTCTAGACATATTTTTACATGTCTCAAAAAATTCACAGTTTATTATATCCATACCTTCTATTTTTTTCTTATTTTTTACCACGTGTAAACCAATAATTATTAGTTGTCAACCCTGAATTATATTTTTTTGTATTATTTTTTTCTACTCATAATTCCATTTCTTAAGAAATTATGGATAGAAAAAAAATTAAAAAAATGTGGAACTGATTTCTGTCTTTTTCAGTTTTCAACTAAAAAATTTTTTTCACAACTTGGGCCATTTTGTTTTTTTTGAAAAAATTCACCATCTTTCACGACAGATTTTTACACGTCCCAAAAAATCCGCAGCTTGTCATATTCATGAATAAGCATTAATAATTGATAATCAGAGAATTGAAAAAAAAAAAATAGAATTTATGGATATCACAAGCTGCGGATTTTTTGGGACCTGTAAAAGTGTGTCGCGAAAGATGGTGAATTTTTTCAGGAAAATCAAAACAGCCCAAATTATGAAAAAAAAAGGTTTGGTTGAAAACTGAAAAAAAAAAAAAAACATGGAAATCAGTTCCAATATTTTTTTTTCTATTCATAATTTCTTAAGGAATAGAATTATGAGCGGAAAAAAATAATAAAAAAATGTAATTCAGGATTGACAACTAATAATTATTGGTTTACACGTGGTAAAAAATAAGAAAAAAATAGAAGGTATGGATATCACAAGCTGTGAATTTTTTAAGACATGTAAAAATATATCTAGAAAAATGATAATTTTTTTCAAAAAAATCAATACGGTCCAAGTTTTGAAAAAAAATATTTTTTGATTAAAACTAAAAAAAACATATGAAATTGGCTTTTGATAATTTTTTGTATTTTTTTATGAAACTACAATGAAAAAAATGACCTACTATTTTATTTTGATATCTCTGTTGTTAAAAAAGCTATGAGCATTTAACCCGTCAGCGGTCGCGCTGAGACTTTTTCTCACACTTATATTAAAACGATGATTACTTGAAAATTTCAAAGGGCATAAGCATTTGAAATTTTTTCTATCTTAACCAAATTTATTCTTCTGTATGATAGAAGGATTAAAAAAAAATTTGAATTTTTTTAGTTATTATTTTTTGGTTTTTAGTGTCAATTATCGTTGTATTTATCGTTTTTTTTTTAAATAAAAATGTTGAATAGTCATCATCACTGTAGCGAAATTATTTTCAAGTTTCTATTTATCAAATTAAGCACTTGAAACTATACATGTGAGAAAATCTCTCATGGTGCGCCCAATATTTAAAGTGTACATAGCGCGACCGCTGACGGGTTAAAAAAGTTTCGTGTGAAATTTTGAAAAATTCATTATTTTTAAACGGATTGAGATAAAAATCGAAAAAAATTCCTAAAAAAAACTCCTTTCAGTAGTTACTTGAAAATGAAAAAATTTCAACAAAATCAAAAATGGTCGAGGTCACGGACTGGTCGGTTTGACATGGAATGCCCCATATATATTACTCACATATTTTTATAAAACAATATACACGAGTAAACATATAAAATATACATATATGCAGTATGTACTAAATCGGCACACGTCACACGAATTATCTAACACCAACGTTAGTACCTGGATCGCACGCTCACGATCGATCACTCGCAGCGATTTGAATTTTTTTTTCTCTATTAAATAAACGAGATTCAAACAATCTCTACAGATCGCATAAAGTCACGTAGAAGTTTATTGATGGAAGGTATTATATTAATACGAAGAAATCGCAAATAAAAATTGTTGAGACCGAAGAAGTGAGACATCGTGAAACTAAATCCTAGTCAGTCTCGGACAATCGTCGCTTCCTGGACAGCCCTGAACTTTTCAACGGATCGATAATACCCAGTATGTTCCGAAGAGTATATATTGCTGACAGAGGGGGGTGAAAAAGAGAATCGATAATACCGTAGT